>RPOG01000588.1:48278-113188 GCA_008086565.1 Thalassoma bifasciatum | reverse complement strand
AAAAAACTTTTGTCCCGTAATTTTCACCTTGTCAAATGTCAGGGTGGTGCAACCGTAACATTAGACTTTTATTTTAAAGTGAAGAGAATAAAACAGGAAACAGGAAACTGCATCAGCCAGAGGAGCCCAAATGACATTTGTGACCAAGTGGAAAAGTTTGTAGATTTCTCTGAAATACTGATAAAAAAGGTTTTTTCACTTCATTGGTGACTGGAACAATTTCCATGTCAGGTGGAACAACCAATGTAATAATGTGAAATGTTATTTTAACATCAAATTATTTATCTTATTCACAAATAAAAGAAATGAAACACATAAAATGAAAATGTATGAGTCACTACAGACACTTGAGAGATACTTGCCAATAATTTCACACAGAAAAAATAACAGGAACATACATTTTTGGGTGCTCAAATTAAAAATACTAAAAAATAATGAACCTAAAATCTTTGAAATGTTGGTCAACTACTGAAATCTGTTAGAAAACATAATTCTTCTCTCAGAAATATGTTTTTTTCCACTTTCAAAGGACTTTTTAGAAATACGTTTTTAGACCCTCTTTTTGTCATTGACCCATATGTATATTTTTTGAAATTTGAGAATGCACTCGGTTGTTATCAATTTTATCAGACCATCACACACTGTAATGTTTGACATTGCTGCCCCAAATCACAGGAGTATTTCTGATTATTACCAAAATATTTGTCATGTCTGTGTAATGGTTAGTCCACCAGCATACAAACCCTGGCAAAAATGATGGATTCACCTACTTTGGAGGATGTTCATCCAATTGTTAAGTTTTATTGAAAAAAAAAAGGAAGAAGAAGAAAACAAGAAGAAAATCACCAACATACCACAAAGCTCAAGTCTCTGGTAACTCTCTGGCTCCAGTTAAACACTCAAAAAGAAAGTGAGAAAAAAAGTGAAATTATTTTTAGATCAAACAGAGCAGAAAAAAGTGTTGAATCACTTAATCCCAAGAAAGAAGTGAAGATTCATGAAAAGATAAAATTGAATTAAAAAAAAAGATAAATAAGACACCAATAATCCTGTGTCGCACCATCTTCAGGTTTGATGCAGTTTGCAGTCTCAGAGGCATTGCACAAACAAATGGCAAACAGTACAATTTGTCAGTCAGTCTCCAATTTTCTAATCCCTATTGCCAGGTCAGCTTTGCAGCCTTGTCATGGCCTATTTTTTTCAATTTCCACCACTGATTTTCAATTGGATAGAGATGTGGACTATTCGCAGGTCATGACATTGGGCCTCATTCACAAAACGTTCGTATGCACAAATTTGTGCCTAAACCATGCGTACGAACGTTTGTCGCACAAACCTGTGATTCATCAAAGTTTTCTTACCTGAATTTCTTCTTACTTTGCGAACAAATTTAGAACCACCTCAGACCATGCGTACGCACAAATAATGAATGATCAGCTGTCTATAGAACTTAAAACACAGACTCTTTTCACTAAAAACATAACATTTTCAAACTACTGTCGGTAAAAGAAAAAAGTTTTGAATAGAATTCATTAATAAAAACTGTGCATTGGCTAAATTTATGAAATAGCCATAAAACTGACAAATTTCCGTCCTCATCATGTTTATAATATTGAATCTTAAATTAAATAATTAGTTTAGATTAAAGATATAATAATGTGCATATCAGAATGTCACATTATTTTATGTTGATTAAATCGTCGACTGCTCTGACAAACAGTTTCGTAAAGTTGTGCAAACTTGGAGACGTAAAGTAATATTAGGAAAACATACAATGTGTTGAAGATTGCGATATGCGATATATTTGCGATATATATTAACAAATCCTAAAGTATACAATGGTGATGTATTTCTGCTGTGGATTTGCTGCTAACATAGACCCCAGATGGTGAGCAGCTGAAACAGACACTGGGAAATAAAGATGAGCATCATTTTAAATTCAAACGTCATGGTGTTACTGAAAAACTGATTTTACAGAAATGATTCACAAAAATAAACAGCTGTCTTTTTCTTGGTGCTTGTCTTTAACTAGTTTCTTTAAGAACTGATTATGTCTGACTGATATAACTAGAATCATTCTTCAATCTTCAATAGTAGAAATAATAACAGGATTTAAATCATATTTATTGTATTACAGCACAGTACACTGTGCAGAGTTTACCTGTGAAATTAATGAGCTCTTCTGGTGAAATCTACACCCATCCACAAACAGGGCTGAGTGGGTGAATAAATCATTGTGAAGACAAACAGTGAAGTCATATCTCCTCTTTATCCCCTCAGAGTTAAAACTGAACACCCGTTAAAAACACCAGCACTTGGTGACAGGGCTAAAGTTTAATTTAGAGAAGGTTAGCATTAGCTTTAGCATTAGCTTTAGCTTTAGCTTGCACAAGACGGAGGATGATTAACAGTGTGTTTCTCACACTGCGATACCGAGACTTCATGTTGCTGAAACAGGTGAAAAGTCGCCCGAGATCCTCATGAGAGAACGCCTGAGGCTTTTAAACGTTTTTTCCCACGCGCCCTGTCTTTTCTTCCATTCCCAAACTGCAGGGTGTAAAACACGCCAAAACACGTCTACCAGAGCATTTAACTGGAGTAGAAGAAGTCTGCCTTTGTTTAAATGGTTGACAACATTATTTTTTCGCCTTTTCCTCTTATCTGTAGAGTTTGAACATAAGGAATAGTCATCACAAAGTTATCACAGTGATCTCTATGTGACGAATCAAATAAATGCATGTATTTTCGCTAGGGCTGAACGGTTTTAGAAAAAGATCTAATTGCGATTTTTCTGGCAGATACAGCGATTTCGATTCGATTCATGATTTTCTCTAAATCAAACTTTAGTGAAGTTTTTACAGTGTACAGTAACATTTACAAACTTGACAGAAAATTACATCAAAGCATTAAAACATCAAAAGCTTTTACTCTAATGTGAGGATGAAAATGAAAACTGAAGGTGAGAATTGTTTCAAACTTTTAAATAAAAGTAATATGAAAAGTGGAAATTTTGAGAAACATAGTCAAAATTCTGAGACAAAAAGTCAATAACTGTCAGAGTTTAAGCCATCAATTTAACATTATGTGAAAAAAGTCCAAATTTTCTCATTTAAGGTCAAAAGATAAAAAGTCTATGTTCTGAAATAAAGGAAATGATTGAGAAAAAAAAGTTGAAATTTTGATATAAAAGTAAAAATTCAAAGATTTAGGTCAAAATTTTACAACATAAATACAAAATTGTAGGATAAAAGGCAAAAAAAAATTAAGAAGATTTTTAGATAAAAAGTCGAATTTTGACTTTTCTCAAAACCCAGAGTCTAACACCTATTTCTGCTATTTCTAAACTGGACTTTTTAAATTGTATTTTTAGTTTTAAAAACTGAAGAACAGAAAGCTATCTTTGACTCTTAACTTTTAAAAATGATGTAGTGCAAAATATTCTTAATTGTGTCAAGTTAAATAAAATAAAATACAAAACAACTAAAAACAAAATTCAATAATCCCAAGGAAAATAGGATTTTTCCCAACAGTTTTACACTCAAGACACGTGTGTGTGTAAAACAGCTGACACAACAGATCCTGGCTCAGTCAGGAGCAGGAAAAAAAATAGCAGCTTTAGTGATCACATGATCACAATGTTTGAAATTGTGATTTTGATCAGAAAACGATCGTTCAGCCCTAATTTTCGCACCTTTGACACCCGAAGCTACGGGTCAGCCGCCATGTTGTCCGCACATCACCTCACAGCAGTTAGAAATTTTCAGAGGTGTGCGACACATAAATTTTCCGTGTGAGGGGTACCGCTTGAGGGGGCGTTGGTGTGAAAATTGTTTCATTCGTTCACGTCATGCAGAGGGTGAATGCATAGCACATGGAATGTAATTTATTGCAATTAATTTTTTATTAATTTCTTGTCTATCACGCATGTTGATATCGCGATGACGCTAAATTTGCGATATATTGTGCAGCCCTACTGCAGATATAATTCATCTGCATCCAAGTTAGGCAGTATATGACTATGGGTCACTGTTTGCACTTTTACATACAGATATTAACCGATGAGCAACTTTATGTTCAATAAACAGTCAAAAAGTAAACTTAAATGAGTCTTATTAAGTGACACACACAATGATTTGGTTGTAATGCAGCAGGACCCCCAAACCATCAACCATATTTATGTGTTTTTGGTCTCAAATTTCATCCAAAGTGGCATTAAAAAGGTCTTAAAAAGTCTTAAATTTGACTTACTGAAAGCTGCAGGTACCCAGTGCATCACTGTCTTGTAAAACGATGTCATCATACCCAGACATTCTTTCAATTGAAGGAATAAGAAAAGTTTTTGAAATGTTAACATTAACCTGTGTCTTGATGACGTAATAGCAGCCATCTCCCCATTGTCACTACCTGACATGCAGCCCCGTATCATCAACTACTGTGGGGAAATGCAGTCACATTTTCTTCAGGCAGTCCTCCCCATAGGTCTTGTTGGAGCAGCACCAACTAAAAGTTTCAGCATAATCACCTTCCTGATGCAGATTTGTGATTCATCACTGGATATAACCTTCATTTACTCATCCACAGTCCATGATTTCTTTTCCATAGCCCACTGTGACCTGGTTTTTCTCTGTTCAGGTGTTAATGATGGCTTTCCTTCAGCTTTTCTATTTGTAAATCCCATTTCCTTTGAGCGCAGTTGACTCTACCTTCTGCCCATTTGTTCTTCATTTGTTTTGCCGTGCAATTTTTTGTTTTAAAGAAGTATTGCCTGAAGTTTTCTGTCTTGACATGTTGATGTTTTCCTTAGTCTGCCAGTGTGCTTGCCTTTTACAACTAGGGCTGAACGATATGGGCAAAATTTCATATCGCGATATTCATGCCAAATATCTCTATCTATACGATATGATTCGATACGTTGTCAATCCAGTGTGTCTATTCCCACGGGATTATGCATGGACCTCTGGTAAATTTATAATCACCCCCCTGATGTTCAGTGTGGCACATTCGCACGGGATAAGTGAAGCCTGTTTGTTGATGTTTATGAACGAAGACGCAGTACAGACCTGTCTGCTTTAGCAGCAGCAGCTCACTCAGCAGCTCACAGCCAGACAAACATTCAGACAACAGAAGAAGACATCCACACCAGGCTCCAGTCTGACAATGTGCACTGAAAACTACTGGATATACAGAATAAATGTAGTTATCTTAAAACTGAAAACCTGCTGTGCAAAGATCAGTTCTTATTGAGCCCTTGCCTCAACATTCAACCATCAGCTGACACATCTGCGCGAGTGAGTTAAAGTGAGAAAATCGTCGGACAAAAGCTCTGACTCTCCATACATGTGTAATAATCTAAATTAGGAGCAGTTAGATAGAGAAACCAATGCTGTTTTCAACAATATAACTTAATTTTACCACCAACATGTTTCTGCGCGCTGGCACAGCACCTCAGTGAAGAGAGAGAGAGAGAGAGAGACGCCAAATCACATATTAGGCTCCGTGCCGGTTATGGAGTGGTCCAAATATTCGTCTGTAGCTTGTGTTAACTGTTGTTATCATGTTAGCCTAATATCCAGTGAACGAGATTAAACCAGTGACATGAGTTTTTCTTGTTGTTACCGTCCATAAATTCGACTATTTATAGACAATTTACCGATATGTAGGGATCAGTAGCGAGTCTCCTTCCAGTGAAGTAATGAGCAGTCATGACATAAAGACGGTTTTCTGCTCCTGCTTCTCTGGGCTGAAATCCTGGAGCATGAAGTCCTGGTGTACGACAGAGGTGGATCATAAACAGGACAACTAATACCTGATTAATTATGCATGTTCGTGGACAGGGGTCTACTGCAGGTGCTGTATTTGATTTATGAATGATTGTGTGACAGTTATGGTGATAGACTGGATCGATATCAGGGTTTCTAACCCGTCTGACTGATGGGAACCCTTCAGATTTTTCCGTCATAGATTGAAAAAAATCAGTCAAAGACAAAGAATAATTGTCAACACAACCCCTGGGTTTAGATCATCTTTTTTGAATCCAGAATACCTGGAGACTGCCTTTTTTCCCACTAAATTAGTCTAATGTGCAGATCCTGCAACAGCCATATCTTCCGCGCTCATGTTTCTCTTTTTGTTTCTCTGCGCTGTGGATGTAGCGGATGTGTGAGCATAGATGTGTGGGTGTGTGTCTCCGCCTCCTTCCTGCCCCTCTGATGATCGTCATTGGCTGGCATCAGCTGTCAATCAACAGCAGGCATTAAAGGAGGGTTGTGGTTGGCTGGCCTTAGCTGTACATGTAAGGACAAGCTTTCATGCAGGGCGAACAGGGAAAATCACGTTGATATCGTTGATTTTGTGAAATTAATATCCCGCATGTTCATATCCCGATATCGACACAATAACGATATATCGTTCAGCCCTATTTACAACCCTCCCTTGTTTTTTGCTCTTAGTCTAGATTTTAGACACAATTGGATGTAAACAACCTACTTCTTTTGCAACATTTCTTGATGATTTACCATCTTACAGATGTTTAACTATCCCTTCCTTTGTTTTAATTGACCCCTTTTGTGATTCATGTCAATCCTCTTATTGCAACAGCTCTCCAAGATGTGAGTACTCCTTTATAACTGCAGACAAATGAGAAGATTTATTCTCATACAGGTGTTAGTTTTGGAAAAGAAATCTACTCTAATCTTTAAATTGAAATGTCAGGCCTCTGAAAAGTTTTGCTGCTTTTTGACCATTTTCCAAGTTACTCCCCAACTTTCGCCCCTCTTCACAATATGATTTAATCCTTTGTCCTAATTTCTACCACACTATGAAGAAAAAAAGCATGGCCTAAGAGGGATTTGAAACATTGGTTGTTATTGTTTCTGATTAAATGCCAGCAAACTGCTTCCTCTGAAGGAAAACGTTCTCCATTAGAAAGCAATATGGGGAAATGTCAGAACTTTTTAAGGCAGGATCAGGATCTTCATTATTGAAAAAATCTTTAGCCTGCAGTATTTCTTATTCTGCATTCAAAACTATTTTATGCATCATTTTTTCTCTTTTCTGGTCCATTTCATCATTTTAATCTGGTCTTGTGTCCTGTGATGTGTTTTTGCACTCTCACAGTGTCACATCCTGATAAATGTATCCATTTGAAGACATCAGCTGTAAGAGCTGTAAGAGAATCTGCAGAATGAACAGCTTTCGCTTTATACAAGAAGCCTATGTATCGTCCAGATGTTGTTTACTGAGACATAACTTGGTATTCTTTGGTTTGGGACTTTAACAGAATATGTAGACGTACACATGATTTTAGAACATGATTCATTTCAGTGACATTGATATGTTACATGCACACATAATCCAAATAACTACCCTGTACCTTTCAGTTGCTTGCAGTTATTTGAAAGTGCCAGTGGGACTTCCAGTTTTTTTCCATGGGGCTGGGCCTTGTGACATCAGATTGACCTCGGCATTCATATTCAGCAAGATTTGTGAATCTGCCGTCATCCCTGTGATCACCACAGTATAAAGCAGACGGTGAGTGCTGTTTCATTTTCATGTATTTGTCTGTTACAATGCTCCATGAGTTTTTACCCCTGGATTGCAGGACTTTGTGCTGCATTATTCACCGTTTTGCATCAACATTAGAAAAGTGGGTTTGAAAATTTCTTTGGCCGTGTCAAAAAAAAGTTGGGGTGTCATGAAAGGATAATTAACCAAAACTATCTTTTGCCAGTCAGCTTTGTCACTTGATACAAAAAATACACAAACTAACAAAAAACTTTTCAGGTTAATCTTGTATCTTTATTTTAACTTGTTTAACGTAGCATTTGCATGTCCATGTTAGAAAATGGTGGCTTTGCATATGAAACACCTGCATCATTGAACTGTAAACATGCAAAGGACGTAACTGCTGTTAAAAATAATGCCATTTGATGCCCAAGACAGGACAGCGAATGACTTTCGGGTTATACAATTATGTATCCTGCCCAAAACCATTACCTCTGAGTTAGTGGTGCAAAGGATCATTGTTGATCCGTGATCCGTACGGATCTCTCTCCACAGTTCGGCACGCATGTGGTCCACGGCAGAGTCCTGCACCGGGCCGGGTATCTGCAGAGAATGTTCAGGTAGAAAAATAAGAATTAGGGTAGAAAATAAAACAGTATTTTTTCACGGGTACGGGTACGAGTATAAATAACCAAAATCCGGGTGGCTAGCATGAAAAGTGTTAAGACATGAATGGAGGTTATTCTTCTTTTCTCAAAATGTATTAACTGTAGAGCTTAATGAGCAAATAAATTAAAGTATGACCAGACAGTGGTCTGCAACCAAAGAAAACTCATTGAAATCTTAAGTGAAGTTAAAATGAAAGTTGTTGTGAGTAGAGATCTGGGCTGTTTATTACAATTTTAGGAGAGTCTACAGCGTCTTTAACCTTAAAAACAGGTATCTGATCTCCGGAGCTTCTCCCCGGAGCGCGGACCGCTCTAATGAACTTTCTTCATCTCGCAGTGAACTACTCAGGGCGAGTCCCACACTCACTGCTGATTGGCTGTTACTGTGCTGTAGCTCTGTGTGTAACCAATCAGATGAAGTTGTGGGTGGGACAATGCTGGAGGCAGAAAAGTGACTGCAGACAGAGGCATGCCGGCTTCACGGAGCTTTACTCTTTTAAATGGATCATTATTGGTTGTCAGATTAAAAAAGGGCAAATGCCGATAATCAGCAGGACCGATAATCGGTCTATCCCTACTATGTACCAGTGGCGATTGCTCTATGACTGCAAGGGAAGCCCAGATTGGTCTTTGATAATTTTCTCTTTGAGCAAGTAAATAATTGTAAATACTTCTTTAAATGTTTAAGGCACACTTAGGGCATGATTGTTCCAAGTTGATTGTTTTTGCATGCTTTACCTGGAAGTGCGGCAATTTGCGACCTAGAATGCTTTACCAAACTCAGTGCATTCCAGTTTTAAATGGACACCTCCAAATTCTTACCTCAAATTTTCCTTGAGATGAACACAATGCACGACTAAGATAAACCAATGTGTTTAATAGCAACCGTTGGTGAACAAATAGGAGTAACAATGTATAATTGCAAAACATTTCAATGCAGCAAAAACAAAATTAAATACTTTTCCAACCCATCAATACTGGATTCAACCTCATCTTTAAAAACAGATCCAACATGTTGGTCATTTCTGTGAGTGTCATCATTTTCAAGATACACTACAGGTGAACAGCACTGTGATTCCTTGTAATACATATGCAGGGATTGGGCAGTTTGTCTTGTTCTTCTTTTTACGACTAGCTTTTGGATAGCTTAGATGGATGATTTTAAACCTGCATTTCTGGTGTCCAGCCTCAAAAGTATACACATCTAAATGTTGCATCTGATCTGAATGAATTTAAGGTTAAAAAACTGTGATTTTTGGAATGGCTTTATTCTTATTTTTCTGATTTTAGTAGGCTCAAGAGTGAAGATAACAATTCTGTTAATTGTCTGCTTACTTTTTTTCAGATCACAGTCGGTGCACCCCGTCCTTCTTGATGAGAGCTGACAAATGATGGGTAGCCTTAGTTTGTGAAACTGCCAAAATGACTTCAATTATGGGACTTCCTGAAAAAGGGTCAGATGTCACACTTCTCATAAGCAAGGTCCACCTGCATCCCCTTTGTATGCTTGTAGAGTTCTGGGGAAACTTTACCCAGGAGAGAGCAGGAGATTATGAGTGCCTGGCCAAAGACATTCAGTCCCCAGGTGAGACATTTCAAGAGTTTGAGGGGAATTCTGGTGATCAGTGCTTGGTGCAAATTGATGGCACTTGGTACAGGTCCCGCATAGTTTCAAGACATGGCTCGAAATACAGTGTGTTCCTCATCGACAAAGGAATAACATTTAACACCACCTCTAGAAAGCTTGCGTGGGGTAAGAGAAAGCACTTCTGCCTGCCGCCTGAAGTGGAATTTTGTGTGCTTGCAAACGTGTTACCTCATTCTGAGAACAGATGGTCTCCATTGGCTCTTGAGTTCCTTAAATCAATCTCTGGGAAGTCTGTGAAGGCACGTGTGCAAGATTTTCTGTTGCAGCACAGAGCATTTCTCCTGGACATCCCTTGTATATCCAAACAAATGTATGAGATGGGAATTGCCAAGAAGCTGTCCCCAGACGCATTCCAGGACTTTGTTCTCAAGTCGTTGCAGTCCCCTAGTGGGGCTGAAGTGTCTGCGAGGGTTGGACTCACTTCGGAAGGAGAAAGTGAGAGACTAAACAAAAAAGAATTCTTCTTGTATCCAGAGCTGCAAGCAGGAACTGTGGAGACCGTCACAGTCACAGATGTAACAAATCCCCAAAAGATATTTTGCCAGCTGAAGGTATTCTCTCAAGAGTTGAGGAAACTCTCCGAACAAATCACACTGTGTTGTGAGGGAAGATTGACCAGGTGTCTTGTTGGTCCAGAAATGATAGGGTGTCCATGTGCTGCAAGAGGAAATGATGGCAAGTGGTACCGCTCTGTTTTACAGCAGGTCTTGTCAACCAACCAAGTGGAAGTGTTGAATGTTGACAATGGAACTAAACATTTTGTTGAAGTGGAGAATGTCAGACCATTGGCTAGAGAGTTCTTTAGGATGCCTGTTGTGACCTACATCTGCTCCCTCTATGGAATCGTTGACAAAGGGGTTGGTTGGACAGCCAGCCAAATTGACTATCTCAAGAGTCTTCTTCTGAACAAGGCTGTGATTGCCAAATTTGAGTACCAAAGCGTTTCTGAGGGTGTTTACTATGTTTCACTCTATGGGGATGAAAACACAAACATTAACAACTTGTTTGCTTCAAACATGAGCTGTCCCCTGGAGACTGAAAAAATGCTNTCCCCCTCTCTGAACTGAGGAGGATCTGCCCACAGTTTCTCACTCTGCATGGCCAAGCTTTTCGATGTAGTTTGTTAAACCCTGTTGACCCCACGTCTGCTGTAAATGAGTGGAGTGAGGAGGCAACAGCGAGGTTCCACAGCTTTGTTGAAAGTGCTGCATCTGGCTTTGTGATCTTGAAGTGCACAATCTATGCTGTTATGTACAGCAAGCAGAAGATTGTTTTCAACATTGTGGATCTGGAAACTCCGTTCGAGAGTGTCTCCACCAGTATGGCCAATCTACTCAAAAGTGCACCCCCCAAGACAGCGGCAGGGTCATCTTTCCGCCTGGACACGTATTATTACTCGACCCACAACATCAAAACTGGAACAGAGGAAGAGGTCACAGTTACGTGTGTCAAGAATGTCAGTCAGTTTTACTGCCAGCTTGGGAGGAATGCTGATGTGATAAATGATCTTGAGTTGAAAGTCAACAATCTTTGTCACCAGCTTCAAAATGTGAAACTCCCAACAGTCTTTGGAGCTTTGTGCTTTGCAAAGTACACAGATGGGCGGTGGTATAGGGGGCAGATCAAGGCTACAAAGCCTGCAATTCTTGTTCATTTTGTGGATTACGGGGACACCATTGAAGTGGGAAAGTCTGACTTGCTCCCAGTTCCCAGAGAGGCTAACGACATCATGTCCGTGCCTGTGCAAGCACTTGTGTGTAGTCTCTCTGATGTCCCTGCTAGTGCTCCTGATGAGATGAACAGCTGGTTTGAAACAAGTGTGACATCTTGCAAATTCCGGGCACTTGTTGTGGCCAGAGAACCTGATGGAAAACTGCAAGTTGAGCTGTATCATGGAAACACTCAAATAAATTCAAAAATCAAGAAGATGTTTCAGATTGAGATGCACCCAGAAAAAGTGGTCGTCCATCAGGGTTGGAGAGCAACCGACCTTCCACTAAATCACAAACCAAGGAGTCTAAAAGCGTCCTCAAAACAAGTCGAAGAATTGGACTCTGATACCACCAGGAACAGTCTGTCAGCATCAAAACCAGCTGACAAACTGAGGGATGCTGACAAAAATCTGCACTCTGGTTCTAAGCTGACTCGCGCCCACAGGGAAAATGGTAAAAAAGTCAAAGCTCCTCCCTTACCGCTGTATCAATCACCACACTACAGAAAAGCATGTGAAAAGATTCAGAATGCCACAAGTACAGACTCTGAGCAATTGACAGCTAAAACCAAACCAAGAGAATTGAGTCCCCCTACCAAACAGCTTGTCAAGTCCACACCACCTGTCACAGACTCCCTTGAAGAAAACGGGGTGGAGAATCTCCCAAAGCTAACAGACCTGCCTTCAAAATCAATAACAGCCGGCATGAAAGCAGAAGTTTATGTCTCACAATGTAACAGTCCATCAAGTTTTTATGTGCAGCTTGTCAGAGAAGAGGAGGAGATCTTCTCATTGGTGGAAAAGCTTAATGATCCCAAAGCTACCCCTCAAACCAACTCCATCAAAGATGTGCATCCAGGTGACCTGGTGCAAGCAGAGTTTACTAAAGATTCATCCTGGTACAGGGCAGTTGTGAGAGAAACCCATTGTAATGGAACAGCTCTTGTAGAGTTCATTGACTTTGGTAACACAGCAGTTTTGCCAGTTTCCAAGTTAGGCAGACTCCAGAAGTCTTTCTTGGAGCTTCCCATGTTCAGCACACACTGTATGCTGAGCAATGTGGCAACTCATGGAGAGGAGAAAGTGCCTGATCCAGAAGTGGTGTCAGCTTTTAAAGAAGACATTGGAAATGAGGAGAAGGTTCTCAAGTGCAGTTTCATCAGGGAATCAGGGCCTGTGTGGGAAGTCAGCCTTGAAGACAGTGGTGTGAACCTCACTTGCAAAACATCCTCTCAACTTCAAACTGATGGTTCTGAAACAAACTCTGACAAACATGAACGAATGGAGTTACCCACCCAGAGCCCTAACATCAAGCAAGTGCCAGACAACTCTCAGCTGAGGTCCTGTTCTCTGCGTTACTCCCAACAAGAGTTTTCAGAAGGGCAAAAGTTAGAAGCCTATATTGCAACTACAAATGACGATGATACATTTTGGTGTCAACCCGCAGACTCAGAGGAGCTTGATAAGATTACGCTGAGTGTTGCAGAAGTTGGGTGTGCAGTCCACAAAGATTTTGACCCAACTGCCCTTCCCCCTGGCAGTCCGTGCATTGCTTTATTTCCAAATGATAATCTTTGGTACCGGGCAGAGGTAATCAACAAAGAAGGGAATGAGCTGCTTGTTTCTTTTGTGGATTATGGAAACAAGTCCAAAGTTAGTGTGTCAGGTGTGAGAGAGATTCCCCAGGATCTGGCTCAAATTCCCAAACAGGCCTTTTTGTGCAAGCTTGAAGACTTGGATGCTTCAAATGGATGTTGGGACAGTGGTGCAGTAGATGAGCTTCCAGTGCTTACTGTAGATAAAGCTGTACAGATGACTGTCACTCGAGTAAGCAGAGAAGAGGAGAAAACCACATGTTTTGTGCGGATAGAATGTGAGGGCATGGTGATCAGTGAGGCACTGAAAACCTGGTGGAGACCCCCCATGGTAGAAAACAAACTGCAATGTGACCCAACAATGGAAGAGTTCCCACGACCAAGGAATCAGCTGGAGCCCCTAAACCAAGAAGGAGAAGCTTCTGAGGGTTGCATCCATCCCCCAAAAGACCATAGTGGTGAGCAGAGTACTGAAGAGTACATCTGTGAAGGGTCCCTTGAAGTGACCTCAGAGGAAGACAGAGGTATGACTCGTGAACCCCAAATACTAAGAAAGACTGAGAGCCCAGGGGAAACTCTGTCCAGTGAGGGGATGAACGTGACTCCTAGTACGACAGTGTCTGAAGACAAGGACATTTTGACACATGATGTTACTGAAGAATCCAAAGAAACTGAAGAGGAGGTTGTTTCAGGGATGGGCGCTTTGGAACCTGATGACATAAATGCTCTGCAGCCTGAAAGGCCCAGAGAAGAGACAAATCAGTCAAGATTTACAGCAAATGGCTTAAAGTCTTTGCATGGAGAGGTCAATACCTACAGCACTGAAAGCAGCTCGGATGAAACTTTATTCCTTGAAATGAACACATGCACTGAAGAAGAAGTTGGCACGACGACAGACACTTCAGTACCTGATGACGTCAATTCTGTGTTGGATGAAAACCTGACAGAGGCTACAGAAGAATCAGAGATCACAGAAGCTCTCTTGGAGTCTCTGCCTGAGGAGCTTCAACCTCAGAGCATGGAAATCAGCTTTGACACCACGACTTTATCAGGTAAGCAATGATCCAAAAACACTTTTCATATTTGATTGTGATTACTTAGTGTCATATCATAAAAAGCTGCTAAAAATATCACTTTAAAAAGGCTGCTTTCTTAAATGATGCTGAAACCTAGCCTCCTTGTATTGCTGATATTAAATTGTAGGTTTCCATCAAGTCATGACTGATGTCACATGTTGCTTAAAAATTAAAATGTTGAACCTCTTGCTGTTCTTTTGCCTCTCCAGTTTCGAAAGAGGGCAAACAGGGCACAGATGTCTCTGATTCAAAGAAGAGTTTGATCACCAGGTCAACTGCTGTAAAATTGGTATGCTGGGGAACACTGCATGTATAGACAGGCTGTTTATATAGGACATAACTTTTTTGGCTGTGTGTGGATTGTAGGCAATGACATGTAATTGAGTATTTTCCTCGAAAGGTCCAACGTGAAGCTCTCTGGCCCAGTGAGAGCCTAAACCTGACTTCTGAAGACTTGGAGCAGGTAGATGGAAATGATTTTATCGCTGGATCCTGTGAATATACACTATCTTGTAATTCATCATGCAGAAAAGAAAGAAACAGTTTGTTTTGGTTTCTGATTTTATTTAACCATGTGAAGGGGGGTGGGTGTGGGGGATGGGGGGTGGATAAAGATTTTACAGGACCACACTCTTTTGAATAATTTAGTTTTTACTTGTTTGTTTTCTCACCTTTCAGACTCAGACAGAGTTAATGCCGCCCTCATGTGTTCACCTTGCATCTGGTAAGGAATTTCTTTTGTATCCATGCAACACTTTAAAACATGCATCCTTTTCAGCATAAGCAGTCAGGATTGTCTACAGCACAGTTTGTCACCTTTTGGAAAACTGTTGGTCTAAAGTTTTAGACCAGCCCAGTTTTTATTGACGTAATTCAGCTTTATTGCAGAATACTGTGGGAGCTGTTTTTAGTTCAGGATGCCTCCCTGTACAAGTCTCTGGATCCTTAAAACAGACCCAGAGTATCACACTTCCTTCTCTGCATTTACATTTGGTGTCACAGACTGAAAAACAATTTTTTCTTAGTCTACACCATGTACGTTATACAAAATCCTGCCTGATGAAGCTAGATTCTCAAACTTTGATTCTTGTTTCCATGGCACCATTCCCCGTCTTCAGGAGTCCGTTAACAGAGTTTGTTTTCTGAGTTGAGCCTCTCTTGCTTCTTCTCGCTCTACCGTAGTGATGGGTGTCTTTCCTTCTGTAGTATGACCTGTCAAAGCTGCATCTCAAAGTCTTCGTTCCACGGTAAGTGAAACGAAGACTGTGACACTACCACCTCTTTGAAGCTTGAAGCAGTTGACTCTCAGAAACTGATCTTCTGGTTTGGCTTTGGCTCTGCCAAATTCTTCCTGTCAGTTTCAAGTCCCAGTTTTCTGTGTGTCCTTGGATACTTAAGAAAACTCTCCTCACTGAGCTCACTGAAGACTTTCTTTGACTTCATTCCCATGGAGGAAAGACCTGTTTTTGGAAATGCTTCAATGCTCAGTCTCTCTCTTTTTATTAATTTCCTTTTCCTGCTCATTTTTAGTAACCTGACACACTGGACAGACAGTTCCTTATATTCGCCACAGAGATACAGTTGTGCTTAAAAGTTTACACCCCCCAGCAGATTTTCTGATTTTTTAGCCCTTTCTCAGAAAATATAAATATAGCACAAAATCCTTTGTCACTCATGGTTAGTGGTTGGGTAAAGACATTTATTTAAAAAAAAAAGTTTACTCTTTTTAAATCATAATGACAACAGAAACTTGAAAACTGACCCTGTTAAGAAGTTTACACCCCCTGGTGATTTTGGCCTGATAACATGCACAAAATTTGACACAAATGTGTTTGAATGTCTCCTAAAGGTAACCATCCTCACCTGTGATCTATTAGCTTGTAATCAGTGTGTGTATAAAAAGTCAGTGAGTTTCTGAGCTCCTGACAGACATGTGCATTTTTTTGGGAAAGCAGAAAAATTGTCAAAGGATCTACAAGAAAAAGTAATACAACTGTATAAAGCAGGAACGGGATTTAAAAAAGGTATCCAGGGAATAGAGGATGCCAAGAAACACTGTTAAAACTCTAATTAAGAAGTGGAGAGAGAGGGATTCTGTTGAAACCAAACCACGGTCAGGCAGACTGGGGCTGCGCGGTACACACGGTATGACGGTAGAAACAGTATTCATTTGGCCATGGTAGAGATTTGTGCTCTACCGTCATGCTGTGACGTCAGGACGTCATCATATTTGCCTCTGTGTGGAAATGGCTTCAAGCACAGTGACGGCGGAGGAGGAACTGGTCAAAAAAAAGGTGCTACTTCCATGATTTGGATGTAGTTCGGGTTCAAAAAGTCGGTTGTGGAGCAGAAAAAACGTGATGTGCAAGATTAGGGCCTATGATTTCAGCGTTAACGGAATCGCAGAATTTGCCAATAAAATCGGAATCTTGTGCTAAATTCAGAATTTCGTGGAAATTGACATATTGTGACCATGCAGAAATAAATCTCGACCTGAAGGCTGTAAACCAAGGGGAAACATTGAAACGTTAGCATGTTCTTTCATTCAATAGACTCTGTGATATATTTTTTACTTCACATGAGGCTATCTTTTCTGCCTTTTCTGCGCATTCAAACTCTCTCCTCAGCGTCCACTTCGAAAGCGCTCACGTGAGCGCGCAGACACGGACACAGACATGCACACAAAAGCACACACTGATGAGCTCACTCTGCGGACAGAGAACCACCAAAAGAAACAAAAATAAATCTCTGCTTTTTTTAAGCATTTTCAGCGCTATCTATATGAAGAAACCAACACTCTTTTAAGTTTAACTTTAGCCTCCACTGTTGCTTTGATAAGAGACTACAAAACACATTCAGAAACACTTCCATTATAAATTTTGCACCACAACATTTATACCGTGATATAATATTTCCGTGAAAGAATTCATTTTATACCGTGATATAAATTTTGGGTCATGCCGCCCAGCCCTAAGGCAGACCAACAATAATTTCAGCTCCAACTGCAAGGAAAATTGTTCAAGATGCAAAAAAAAACAAACCCTCAAATAACTTCAGCTGAAATGCAGGACTCTCTGAAAAAAATTGGGGTGGATGTTTTAAGATCCACAATAGAGAGGAGTCAACAAGGCCTATGATGGTTACTGTACTTACTGTACTTTAAATGTTTCTGTCTTCACAGATGCTCAGACAGAACAGGAGTTGGAACCTGAAAATGGCGTCCTGAAAGAAGAGGTGTCATTTATGACCAAAGATGACAAAGTAAGGGTTTTGAAAGCAGATACTTGTTTTGAAAACTTTGATGATCACTCTATATCAGGGGTCACCGACCTTTGTCAGACTGAGGGCTGCTTCAAGGCGATGGATTGGTAAGAAGGGCTATTGGCTTGATACAAAGTTCCTGATAACAAAACTGTATGAATCACTATGCAATAATAATAATAATAATAATATGTGAAGAGACTGCCCATATGTCAGTTAATTATTTCTCACAATTATTAGCAATGATTTACACAACAGTGATGAAAGGGAAACAGAAAATCATGATCAGAACATATGCATTTGAACATGCAACATTTTTTATCTGTTCCTGTTGCACGATTAGGTAAAATTGGCTGAACAAAATCATCATCATTATTGTTATTACTTGTGAAAGCTGTTCCCTGTAATCCTGCATTTTTTATACATAGATATAAGCAAGTAATGAATGCTATTTATCTTAGTGTGGGCTCACATAATTCATGCCCCCCTGCTGTTTAAGTCCATGCCCTAGTTGGAGCACCCCAGTCTGAAAAATCAGGACACACGCCTGGTTGTCAGCGTTCAAATTATTGTAGGTACGGTGTGTTGCTTTTCTCATCAACTGATGAATTTATGCTGAACAGAAGGTTCAGTTGGTGGAATAAATGGAGTTGGTTAGAGATGGGACTCAACCTTAGGTAAGAGTTAAACAAGTTCTCAAGCATTTACAGTTGTGCCTAAAAGTTTACATCCCTCCAGCAGAATTTCTGATTTTAATGCCTTTTCTAAGAAAATATGAATATAACACAAAATCCGTTCTATCACTCATGGTTAGTGGTTGGGTAAAGACATTTATTTAAAAACATAGTTTACTCTTTTTAAATCATAATGACAACAGAAACTTGAAAACTGACCCTGTTCAAAAGTTTACACCCCCTGGTGATTTTGGCCTGATAACATGAACAAAATTTGACACAAATGTGTTTGAATGTCTCCTAAAGGTAACCATCCTCACCTGTGATCTATTTGCTTGTAATCAGTGTGTGTGTATAAAAGCTCAGTGAGTTTCTGAGCTCCTGACAGACATGTGCATCTTTCACTCAGTGCTGCGTTGAAGTTTCTGGTTTCTGTGTCATGGGGAAAGCAAAAAAATTGTCAAAGGATCTACAAGAAAAAGTAATACAACTGTATAAAGCAGGAACGGGATTTAAAAAAGGTATCCAAGGAATTGATGATGCCAAGAAGCACTTTTAAAACTCTAATTAAGAAGTGGAGAGAGAGGGATTTTGTTAAAACCAAAACAAGGTCAGGCAGACCAATAAAAATTTGAGCTCCAACTGCAAGGAAAATTGTTTGAGATGCAAAGAAAAACCCTTATATAACTTCAGCTGAAATACAGGACTCTCTAAAAAAAAATTGGGGTGGATGTGTCAAGATCCACAAAAAGGAGACAGTTGAAGAAACATGGGCTGTATGGTCAGGCCACCAGAAGAAAGCCATTTCTACTCAAATGACACAAAATATCCCACTTACAATACGCCAAACAGCACAGTGACAAGCCTCAAAACTTCTGAGACGAAGTCATTTGGAGTGATGAGAGCAAATTTGAACTTTTTGGCCACAACCATAAACCTTACATTTGGAGAGGAGTCAACAAGGCCTATGATGAAAGTTACACCATTCCTACTGTGAAACACGGAGGTGGATCACTGATGTTTTGGGGATGTGTGAGCTACAAAGGCTCAGGAAACTTGGTCCAAACTGATGAATGAAGGATGAATGCAGCATGTTATCAGAAAATACTGGAGGAAAATTTACAATCATCAGCCCAGAAGCTGCACATGAGACGTACTTGGACGTTCCAACATGACAATGATCCAAAACACAAGGCCAAATCAGCCTGCCATTAGCTACAGCAGAAGAAAGTGAAGGTTTAAAAGTGGCCATCTCAGTCTCCTGACCTTGATATCATCAATCCAGTGGGGGGAGACCTCAAACCTGCAGTTCATACAAGACAGCTCAAGAGTTTACAGGACCCGGAGGCTTTTTGCCAAGAGGAATGGGCAGTTTTACCAAATGAGATAATAAAGACCCTCATCCACAACAACCACAAAGAATTACAAGCTGTTATTGATGTTAAAGGGGGAAATACAAGGTATTAAAAACTGAGGGGTGTAAACTTTTCAACATAGTCATTTTTGAAGTTTCTGTTGTCTTTATGATTAAAAAAGAATAAACTAATATTTTTTTCCAATAAATGTCTTCACCCAACCACTAACCACTAACCATGAGTGATAGAAAGGATTTTGTGTCATCATTCATATATTCTGAGAAATGGCCAAAAAAATCAGGAAATCTTCTGTGGGGTTAAACTTTTAGGAACAACCGTATGTCCAGTGTATGTGCAGTGGGCTGCTCCCTCTCCAGTCAAAGTTAATGTGGATCGTCCATCAATGATCACTCTCCCTACAGTTAATATTCACATATAAATGATCCATCCATATCACCAAAAAGGGGATTTTCTTTGGCAGAATAGGAGCATTCTGATTTTAAAAAAACTTATGTATGTTTATACACTATCTAAAGCAAAATGATCTGAGTATTATTTTTGAAGAGCAGTAGGTTTTACCCATGCATGTCACATTATTAATAATCTGTTGCAGAAATTAGAAGGGTTCCGGCTTGATTAAAGTTTCGGTACAAGACCTCAAGCAATTTCCTTACAAGTGCCCTCTGTAAAAAACAGAACATTGACAGAATTTTTGCTAGTTGATAAACTGGTTGTGCTCTTGAAATGGAAAATGAATAATGTGTGCGCATGAGAGGGCTTTGTGTCAATGAGAAACAAATCATTTTTATGACATTCCAGTTCTTGTTTTGTTGGTTTGCTGTTACTGTCATAGTCACGCTGCACACACACCCAGGGGGTCATTTTAAAATCTTAGATGATACAAGCAGTTTGTTGCAAAGCAAATATTTCTAGAAGGAGCTCAATTGTGACCAGTGCTATTTTTAGGACATGCGGTGCAAAGTGGTCCTTGCCCGTGGGCACTATGTTTGTGACCCCTGCTCTATATGATAGTTCTACAATCTGTCACTATTGTAGTGTGCTGTCAACACATTTCTCAGACTAACGGCAGAATTCCCTCTGTTCCAGAATGACTGGATGACTGAAGAAAAGAGTATGGCTCGTCATGTGGACACGGTTCCTGGTACATGGTTCTTGACTTTTTGCAAGCTTCATTAAAATACTGTATCTCAGTGACTGTAAATGGAGAACTCTTTATTTAGATTCACAAAGTGTTCCAATTTAGGGCTGCACGATATATCATCTCATCATGGTTATTACTATGTGGATGTTCAATAGTTACATCACAAGATCTCACATACAAAAAAATGGTCTGGAGCTGAAAAATCTATTTGAGCCTTTCAGTTGTAGCCTGTCTACGCTCAATGAAAGTACTAATAGATGTAAATGAGCACCTTCTCTGTGTGTGAGATCTGTGCAGTCAGCTTTATCTTCAGTCAGAACTAGCCCTAAGTGATGATCTCCTGATAGCCCACTTTGTAATTTCTTTCTTCCCTTGACACTATGATTTCATGAGCTGCCATAAAACTTGAAATAGTCGTAGTCTAATGTCCATGTAAAGCGTTGTGTAAAGTTTGTTGTGCTCCTGCAGAAATTGCCTTTTTCCGTTTCTGTTTATTGATACAGATTTAAAGCTCCAAGAAACCGCTGTGAAAGTTATCTTCACAGAAGCTCCCACAGAGCATAAACAACAAACTGGAGACATCTCCCCTCATGATGAGGCCTTTAGTATCCAGGTAAGACTGTAAAGTAAAAACCCAATCCTAGGTTCAGTCAGTTCTGATCTGAAGGTTGGTTCTTATCAGAAAAGGTTCTGTTCATATGGTCTGTTTCAGAATACATCACTGAGTGAAGAGGAGACAGTGACTTTGCAGGAAGATCACCATTCTGGTTCGTACAGTTTAGTGATGGATCTGTTTTTAACACACAGCATCCATATATATATATATATATAATTTACTGAATGACATGAAACAACTATCTCAGTTAGAGCCCCTTCTCTGTGTGTAAGATCTTTAGTGTGAAATTTTTCCAGCTAGCGGGAGCATTTTGACAGCTGGTTGAGTGAGTCTCTTCTCTGTACCCTCTGTACCTGCAGGCCCTCCAGCTGACAGTGAGCTGCCCCTCTGCACAGCCTCCTCTCATGATGTGGTAATGACTTTAACTAACTTGACTTTAAAGGTTAACGCTCGCAACTTCCACTTCCCAATTGATGTCATCTTTGTTGCTGCTCAGGATTTAGAGGTGCCAGAGTCGACCTGTCCTGTAGAAGAGGCAGCTTTGACAGATGTTTGCCCAGGTATGGCACAACAGGCATGACATCCTTGAATTCTTCTGACAGCACTGCTCAATAGTTACAGTTTCAGTGATGTGTTCTCCTGTTTGCAGCAGATCATAGTGAGCCAGACCACACACAAGTGTCCAGTGCAAGAGATGATGGTGTCAGCTGTATGACAGCAGAGGAACTGGTAATTTGCACCACACTGAGTTCCTCAATGCTTGCTGCAATTCAAGTGTTTTTCAACTAAGTTTGTGACTTTGTGGTATAGTGATAGCTCTAGTCTTCAACTCCTGAGGCTTTTGGTTCCTGATGTTACTCATCAAGAATACCCAGAACATGTAGAAAGATTGGAGTTTGCTAAATTGTGAGCCAGTGCAGTGTGTGCGCTTTTACAATAAACAAGAATATCAAAGTAAAGGGTGCAGTCATCGTGCTGCTGTTGCATGTAAAGTGGCACAGTGAATGAAACTGATAGAGGTTGTTTTCTCTGCATTAAATACGGTGTCACCTTAGGTCCAAAATGAGTCACTGCTGTCCTGCACAGAGCTACCTTGTGATCTGTCAGGTGGTGAGTAACTTCTAATCAAGCTGAGAATCTACTGAAAGATGGGAAGATAAAGATTGATATACAGAGGTATAAATGCTGTTTATTGATACAGATTTAAAGCTCCAAGAAACCGCTGTGAAAGTCATCTTCACAGAAGCTCCCACAGAGCATAAACAACAAACTGGAGACATTTCCCCTCATGATGAGGCCTTTAGTATCCAGGTAAGACTGTAAAAGTAAAAACCCAATCCCAGGTTCAGTCAGTTCTGATCTGAAGGTTGGTTCTTATCAGAAAAGGTTCTGTTTATATGGTCTGTTTCAGAATACATCACTGAGTGAAGAGGAGACAGTGACTTTGCAGGAAGATCAACATTCTGGTTCGTACAGTTTAGTGATGGATCTGTTTTTAACACACAGCAGTCACCTCCCTTTTCCCTTCCTGTTGGTTTTCTTTTACAGAGATTTTATTGTGGTTTCAAACATTGACTCATAATCTCTGCCTTTGTTTGCAGCTTCACCATCCGACTCCGAACCTCAGGTCAGCACAACTCCCATTCTAGATCTGGTAAGAGCCATCAGTCAACATAGCTGTAAAGCAAGTGAAGGCTTCCTTTGATTCATGTCCTCTCTCTTTAGGAGAACCTGGTGGAAGAAGTGACCTGTCTTGTTGGAGAGATCTGTTTGGAAGATGTCTGCAGAGGTATGAGAGCAGATGAAAAAGCTGATCTATAATAATAATAATGCATTTTATTTCAAGGCGCCTTTCAAGACACCCAAGGTCGCCTTACAAAGGGTAAAAACACATAAAACAAAATAGAGTTAAAAATAGCAACATAAAAGCAATAGAATAAGGGACAATATGGAGCAGTTAAAAACAGTATGTATTGTGAAACAGATGAGTTTACTCAAAACTAAACTTCTACCCCTCCCACCGTCTCAATGCCTCTAGGCCCCCGTCACTCAAGGTCTCGACCCCTCGTCTCGCCGACTTCCGGGACGAGGGGTATCACGACTCTGCCCGTCCCCCATGTCACTCCACCTCCCTCCTCCTCCTAGACTCCCTCGCTCTCCCCCACAGGACATGAAGGAGGTCAGACAGGTATAGAGGAGCCAGGTTATGGATGGATTTGTAGGTGTACAGGAGGATTTTGTAAGTGATCTGAAGGCTGTGCACTGCAGTTCATGGCTGAAATGAACTGAAGGTACAGAGAGAGGTCACATTCTTTGATATGGATGTCTGATGGATGACTTGACTGTTTTCCAGATCCACGAACAGCAGCGGAGACAGAAAGCTGTGAGCAGCTGGTGCATACAACCCCAGAACAAAAAGAGGTATGTGTTTATTCTTTGGTTTTGATTTAATCCCAAATGACTGATTCCAAAACGTGCATCTATAACATCATTAGAGAATTCTAATTCTTAAAGCCTGGTTCTTGTTGTTTTGGGGTTTTGGAAGCAGAAGTGACCACATTTTAGGACAGAACGGGTATTCACTGTCCCGGTCAAGTTTCTGCATGGAGAGACTCATGAAGCACAGAGACACATCCCTAAACACAGTCCTGTACTACATTCTACATTCGACTCAAATTGAAGCAGTCATCATCAGTCTGGATTGAAAAGACGTAAAGCTGTGATGATAACATGGCTTAAACTTTTCCGGTGTGAGGCCGAATTTCCGGCATTTGGAAATTTCCTTGGGGCAAAAAAACCAAACATTTGTTTTACATGGCCAGCTGGGGACTGCGGGTATTTCTCACAAAGTATTCAGTTCCTGCAGGTCTTGCGCTAAAAATGCAGGATTTATATTCATAATATAGCTCTGTATAACTCACAGCAAGTTTTTGTAAGGTTATGTTCAGATCATTGCAGACGTGTCAGTCTGGATCAGCGCTCCTCACGCGCTCCGCTGTGCGCACAGAGGGGCACAGGAGGCGACTGTCAATTAGCAAATCACAACTGTCTGACTCTCTGTAGCGTTGTGCGATCAAAACTACAGCAAAGCAGCATCTAATCACTCGTTTCAGCCATAGACTGTATAATGAGTGGACGTAACGACGTTCGGCTCAAACTGAAGCCTCCAGCAGATGCCCCGCCCCCTGGTGTCTGGCTGCAGTACAGGTCATAAGCCCCGCCCCCTGGTGTCTGGCTGCAGTATAGGTCATAAGCCCCGCCTCCCCATGTATTCCAGATATGAGCCGGGAAAACTTAAAAAAATGACGATACCTTGTAGAAACGTTTCTCTCATCTTTACACTAAGGTAGTATGATGATGTCATCTGGCTGCATGGTGTTCAGGTGTTTTTGTCCCCTGAGAAGTTAGTTTCTCATTAGTTATTGGACGTTAAAAACCGCGATATAAGTTTCGTTTTACGATAGTTGACAGCTGCCGGTCGTGAGTAGTTTTTATCGGGGATATAAGAAACTTTGGGAAAGAGCCAAAAGGAGACTAAACCTTCTGTAGAAGAAGAAATAAATATTTTTATTTCTCTTTTTTACTTGGCTCCACTGGAAATTCTCTACTGCGCAGACTCTGGCTGCACAATGGCGGCTAGAGAAACGGGGTTTTTTGGCTTCCAAAACGTGGGGAAGCACGCTGTCCATTCTATATACAGTCATTGGTTTCAGCGCGTTTAGCTCTCGGTTTAGCTGCTTCAGTATGATGTCTCTGTGTCAGAGTTTGAGTGAACATTAACTGTCAATCATCCTCATCAGCTGATGCTCACGTGAGCTAACGCGCTAACGTGCTTGCGCCAAAATATTAGCTCCGTCACATTAAGGTCTTTTTTTACGAGTAGTTGTTTATTTTAAGATGTTCAGTGTAATTGTGAGGGTCTTAATAGGAGACATGATTTCACTGTTTGTCTTCAGACTCATTCACTGAGAGCTGTCAGCTGATTCTCAAACACGTAGTATTGGGAAGGGCGACCCTAAAGAGGAAGAGTAAGACATGAAATATGAAATTCATTAAAGAACTCAATGATGAAATTTAAGTTAACAGTTTGACACTTAAAATAAATTGGCCAAAATAAGTCTCACCTTACAGTAAAGTTTGTTTCTGTCTTGTGATTTTGCTTGATTTTTCTTCAAAATGCATCACATTGATGCTTTTAAATGCGAAACATTCAAAATTTTCTTTGTGAAATTTTGAACAAAAACCTGTTCAGTTTTGAATATGTAAGACAACTTGATTGCCCAAAATAAAACACATTGTCTAGTATGTGTAAAATAAAAGTCGTTGTCGGTGTCCCCCCCCCCCCCCCCCCCCCCGACTTCAGGCACAGAAATATTTTTTACTTTAAGCCATGTGATAACCTTGAACTAATATGTTTTCTCAGAAAGTAAATCCCCCTCTGTCCTCTGGGCTTGTAGAGCTGTGCTTTAGTTTGCAGCATGGAGTCTGTCTGTGTTGGCTTTTAGAAAGAATGTAGACTTCAGGCACCAGTATGCATTAGTTTCCCTTTTAAAACCAGAGTGTTTGCTCATCCTTAAAAAGTCTTCAAAAGTCCTAAATTCATGTGTCTAAAAGGCCTTAAAATGTCTGAAATCTATAAAACATGTTATGTGCTGATTAGGGGTGGGGGAAAAATTGATTCATGTAAGAATCTCGATTCTACTGACCTACGATTCTGAATCGATTCATAAAACCCCAAAATAGATTTTTTATTGTTATTTTTTTAACCAACGTTGCCTCCATCTCTCAGCTAAACGACACGCATCCCCATCTAGTGCAGCAGAAAGTACCCTCCACCACTGGAGATACTGGAACTCATATCCACACAGATCAGTGTTTATTAATCTGGATGCAGGTGAAGGGTATAAACTCAAATCCCACGCCAGGTCGGAGTTTGTACGGGCAGGTTTCGTGTCAGACGAGAGCGCAGCGCAGCAAGGAAGATCCGTCTGAGCGGAGGTTATATGAGTGTAGTGAGTTTTCGGTAACACTTTAGATTAGGGAACACATATTGACCATTAACTAGGTGCTTATCAACATGGATATAAGTAGCTAATTAGTTTTTATTAAGCACACATTAACCCCTTATTCTACCTGTACTGCGCCATGAATTCAGACTTTTCCATATATTAACTCCTAATTATTACTTATTGACTACAAATGAATGACTGTGTTTCGTAATCTGAAGTGTTACCGAGTTTTCAAACAGACCCAACAGAGGTTCATGGATTAATATTTAGATAGTTAGGATAGTTACAATAGATTTGACACCAAGAAAGTGTCTAAGATTTCACTTTACCGCTGCCAATCTCTGTAAAAAAAAAACATTGCATGTGACAATGCAGCGCGTTCTGTCAGCTGATCCCTGCATCTTACATTTTTTTTTTTTACCTTTAACAAGTCAATTTAATATGGGCGCCCCTAAAGGGACAAGAAAAGGTAAAAAAAATAATAACTTCATGTGCGCACTTGAAACTTTTACGTGCTCACCTGAAAATTTCAAGTGCTCACCTGAAACCTTTTCTGGTGCTCACCTAAAAGTTTTAGGTGACATTTTGTGTACATCCAACGATAGCCACAGAGCTGGTCAGATGTTTGAAGCTGTCCCTCTACAAAAATCAAACACACGATCCAAAGCGGTGAATCCTTTACGTTGAAACAGACGTGGTGGTACAGGTGATAATACGCACGCACTAACTCTTGTATTGTCACTTTGTAGAGAAGAAAACTGTCAGGTGTACATCTGAAGCATTACTGGTGCGCACTATGGTTTCAGGTGAGCACGTAAAAGTTTTAGGTGCGCAAGTGAAAGTTTCAGGTGAGCATGTGAAAGTTTCAAGTGCGCACACTAAAGTTTTAAGTGCGCACGTTAAATTATCATTTTTACCTTTCACGGTTTCTCCTGATCAGTGTAAACTGTTAACTCAAAGCTCTGTCCTACATGATCTGAATCATTCTATCTTTCATTTTGAATGAATGATTCTTCAGGATTTCAGTGGAGGAGTGCTCGGGGAGGAAATGTCATCCTCAGATGACAGTTTTGGTAAGTGATGTTTTCATTTGGTGAATGTGAACGTGTCAAAGTATTAATTTAGTACAAAGTGTTATGTAAGAATGAACAAATAGCCATAAATGAACTTCTTTCCTTTCTCAGAGGAACAGCTTTCCAAGATAACTCATCTCTCTCTGAAGATCAACGATGGCTCTGCTGATATTCTGCCTGTTGAGCGGCGATCAGAGGAGTAACAACTTCCTGTTTCCTTTTCAAGTCTTTGTTGTAGACACCTCACATGGAAACATTCCAACAGTTTAACTTTTCAGTTTTCTAAAACATGTTTGAGTTTGTTTCTCTACATTTATCTGTCTGGTTATATTTGTCCTTCGGCCCGTTGGCCAATTTCATTAAAGATGAACATTATTAACATGAAAAGCAAAGTTAAAAAAGCCTCTGGGCAGTTACAATTGTCTTTATCTTTGGGTTTTGTTCTTAGTGTGTGTTTTTCCTGCTCAGCCTATTGGTGAGCTTTCTGATTACAGATCTGTTCTGATTAACCACCACAAAGTTATTCAAGAACTCCTGAGTCTTTGGTTTGACTGAAACATGCAGCAGTTTTCTGTGCTCTGTGTGAAACGTGCATGCTGTGAAGCTGTATTTATGTTGGCACAATAAATGTGGTTACACATCCATGGAGATGAGTCAGAGCTACTTCTGCTCCTCTTTTCTAAAACAATCTTTTATTTACTTTGTGCTTTTACATTGGAGATGCTTGTCAGTCTGTTAGATCTGAGGCAAACGTAGAGCTGTTTTCAGAACAATAAGGAGCAAAATGAAGTCAGTAAAACAGTTTCTGACTGGACAATGAGCTCAGAGATGTATTTCCTATACCAATCAACTTTATTATGTACGTGTTGTGTATAAATGGCACATATTTACAATGAAAAATATATAAAAGTCTGGAGCTACCACAGTCACACAGTGATATAACTGAGTTAAGGCATATGGTGTTTCTTGGCATCGATTTCCTTCAAGTTAAACTGACTCATCTAAGTATTCTCATAACCCCCGGCCTTCATCCACAATCACACAGCACTCATAGTAGAACTCATCTGCTTGAAACTCATGTCCAAGAAGACACATTTGTGTAAGAAAACATGGTGATTATCTCAGTCAGCTGGCTGTACGCTCAAAATCAGAAGATTCTAATGAATTGCATTAAGGTCACCGTGAACAGTGAAGCTTTCACTAACAGTGAAAAGAAGAAGTGTTTGGCTGCTCAAACGCAACATTCAGGCCTCATGAGACAAACACTGATTCACTAAGTGTTTCATCTGCTCAAGATAGAAAAGAAAAACATCCTTCCTGCTGCTGAGGTAGAGAATATCTGCTGCTACTAGGAAGTTTTATCTTCAGTACTCTCCAAAGCCAGGTTAGCTTAGTGTTACTGTTAAACTGAGTACCACGTATGAAGTGAGGTTTTTCTTCAGGGACAAAGAGTCCCTGCTTTTGTTTTCAGTGGTAAAAGCAGCTCAGATGGCAGACTGTAGCACAACCACATTTGTTCCTTGTATGAGGTTTTCATCTTGGCCATCAATCAGAGGATCCCATTGGTTAAAGTTCTTCTCGAAACCTGGGGAACAAAAAAAAAAACATTTTTGTCAAGAGTAGTAACACAACCCAGCCTGTAAATGTGCACTTCTGCTCTAAATATAACACTGCAAAAACAGATGTCCTCAGTACTTTCTAGACTTGTCAGGTGAGTTTGGCTCATAGTCTAATGAGACACTTAAACTAAAACAGAGAACAAACACTTGATTATGTTCTTTACTTTTTGCAGCTCAGGGACTGATGTTGCATTTCTAAAATATTTGACATGGCAGTGTTAGTGCTTTAATGTTCAAACCCAGATGGCGTTGCAGAAAGGCGAGTGATGCTTTGTTGCACAGGTCGATGGCGAGCTCTGGGTCGATCTCTCCCTTCAGCTTCATCAGCTTTCCGATCCAGTTACCCGTCAGGAAGGTGAAGTCTGGGAAGCTCTGATGGACTGTGCCTCTGCAGGACAACATCACATCAGGTCAGAGAAAATGAGTCAGTTTCACTGCAGCATCAAGACGTCACTCAAACCAAACGCTCCCCTCTCACCTGATAGTGATCATTTTCCTCTGGATAACAGCTGAGTCCAGCTTCCTCATGCGGCTGATGTTCCCCGCCCACTGGAACTTCTCTGAG
The DNA here is from genome assembly GCA_008086565.1 of Thalassoma bifasciatum. Lineage (NCBI taxonomy): Eukaryota > Metazoa > Chordata > Actinopteri > Labriformes > Labridae > Thalassoma > Thalassoma bifasciatum. The sequence goes on along the minus strand of RPOG01000588.1, from coordinate 83,653 downwards.
TTGATGAAGAAGATTGGCTGCTTGACCCTGGCAAAGATTTCATCATCTAAGGGAAACATCCAGGCGTCCAGTGCCACACCACACCTGAGGGGAAGCTTCGTGTCAGAGGGCGTGTTCGTAAAACACAAAGAAAACGGGTACGACTTCAATACTCAGAGGGAAGACGTGAACACTGAGCAAATCTTTACTGTGATCTGACATCCTGTGCTGATTACAGCCCTAACTCTGAGACATGGGGCTTGAAAGCAAAGAGCTCTGCAACTTTGTCAAACAGGAAATAGTCAGATTGTTATCACATGATGTTGCTCAAACCCACTAAGGAGTGGGTGAACCTGGTGTCTGATCCACTAAATGACCTCACTAACTCTGATACTGTCTCGTGGTCATGAAAATTCTGCCCTATGATGTCATGTGTTTCTGCTGGTCCAAAGAAATGTGAAATTCACCTACTTAAATTTAACCTCTTTGCACAGAGCTTCAATCACAGTCGCTCCTCCAAAGGAATGTCCCATCACAGCGATTTTACACAGATCCATGGAGTTCTGTCAGTCAGGAGAAGACAAGAAACAGTCACATCACCATGAAAGAGAAACAGAAAGGAAAAAGGTTTGACACACAAAAACTTTCCCTCTTAATTATCAAATAATGTTTATCTTGCAGTGGTTATCACTGATTAAAGTTAATTCTCCTGCACCAGATGCAGTGATACACTCCTAATCCAGATCTCAAGACCAGTTGAATATTGCACTAATTGACATTTTACACAGTTGGATCTCTAAAAGGTTCTAATTGGTGTTTCAAAATGCAAATGAAGAAATGGGAGTGGAACAGAAGAAGAAGAAGAAAAATGTGATTTACCATCAGGAGGTCATGACAGTGTAAATACCTGACAGAAAATAACCTTCGAGCCACATTTTGTGCAGATTTTTTCTTTTTAAAGACTGTGCTCTTAAATTTTTGATCAGTTAATGAACGCATTTACCTTTAACTGTTTGCTCACTATTTTTTTCTCACTCTTATTTCACTTTTGCATTTTGAAACTCTACCTTTTACGATTCAATAGTGCAAAAAGTAAATGACTGCTGTTTTTCAACTGGTCTTGAGATTGTGATCAGGAGTGTATCTCTCTACACGTGTTGCTTTGATTGTGATGTTTCGATCACAGGGAGCCACAGCTCACCTGATTTTTTTCATCTACGTGACAACAATTTATCCATTGCACAAGAGTTAAAGTCCCCTCAGTCACATTTAAATGAAGAAAAAAAAACATCTTGAAAACACAAGGTGACTCTTAAATCTATTTAAACTCAACAGTAAAAGGGAGGTTACCTCCAGTGTTGTCCAGTCAAACTGTGACTGCAGGACATTTTGTACTGGTATTCCTGAGTTGATCTCAGTGAGTCTGTCCAGAGCTCGAATACATTCGTTGGCTCTCTGTTTTACCTGTAAAACACAACAAGGATCAAATATGTGAGGTGAAGGAATGCTGACTGATTTCACATATATTCAAACCTTTCACAGACTGTGCCACTGTGGTAAAACACAGGATTTCATAATGATGAGAGCATTAGATATGAAGGTGAAAGTGAAACAAAAAGATGAGAGGATAGAGCTAAAAAGCAAGGATGTGGTTTGATTTCACACAAACAGCATGGTTTGGTCAGAGTCAAAGTTCAGATGTGTTGCAACTGGGCTCAACTCAACTCAACTTTATTTATAGAGCACTTTAAAAACAACCATAGCTGAAAACAAAGTGCTGTACACATATGAAGAAACACTGAAACAAAGATAAAAAATCATATATAACACTTAAGTTATTGCTCCATTGTTTCATTGTTCCTAAAAACAAATTTAAGAACAATAAAAAAAATAAGTAAAACAATAACTAAAAACAAACCATAAAACACTAAAACAGAGTCGAGTCTCATGGTGTGTTAAAAGCCAAGGAATAAAAGTGGGTTTTAAGACGAGTTTTTGCTGCTGCAAATAAACTCCCCGACTGTTCCTGTCAGGACCGGTCTGCTCCTCCTCACCTGTTTGTTCCTGAGGGGAAACTCACTCTCTCCATGCTTCAGAGTCCTGTAGTACATCCACTCTGTCACCATGTTCTGTTGAGCTGAAGCTGATATGTTGGGCTCAGTTTCATTCGCCCCCTCAGATTCTGACTTCTCACGATAATAAAACGTAGCTGACGCTGACTGGTCTCTGTAGGAATGGAGACAACACAGAAACACAACATGGATCATTTTAATAAGTTCAAGAAAGACGAAACAACGATTAGATTTATTATTTTATCATGATCATTTATCATCCATATCATCTGGACGTGCTCAGTGTGAGTTCTTTTCTGTTGTGTGGCTTCAGTGGGATTACAGTGGCCAAACAAAGAGAAGTAATGCTGTAACTGAGTGTTGATGTGTAAACACAAGATAGCATGGTGCAAATGACGACTCCAGCTTCAGCTTTGTCCATGATGTTTTGTTCTGAGTAAACTCATCTAGCAGTGTGACAAAAATAGGAGCAGCTGGACTGACCTCTGACCAGTGCTGCAGCATGACAAACAAAGTCTGTCACAGCTTTTAAACATGTCACAACACGCTCACATGCTGTTCAGGCGTGGGCCAGCAGCTAAAATTCAGTGGAATCCCACTTCAATCCACTTTGTGAATCTACTTGACACCCGTAATACGAGTAGAGGTATACCAGGGGAACAGAGATATGACTTTTTTTTACACTACTCGACCAAACACGATAACAGGTTTGTGGGAAAGGTGTGGATGAGGTGTCTATTTGTCTTTCGTCCTCCCTGCCGGGAGGACATAACATACGAACCGATTGCAAGTTGATCTTGAAGGAGGTCGGTTGTTGTGGCATTAATGTCTAATCTTTCAGGGCATGCACAGTCAGACTGATGTTTTTGGACACTAGATAAACTGTAGCTACTTGTGCCTAAGAGCTAACAGATTTTATATGACTGCTTAGGACTTCAACACAGCCTTTAGAGTCAATCCTGGTTCAAGTACAAGAGAAACATCTCTTCATTTTGAACCAATTAGAACCCATTGAAAACCATTTCAGCTAAGTGAGTCTTGTAAGCATACCTGTGCTCCACAGACGCCACTATGAAGCCCTGAGAGGCCAGCTCTGCACAGATAGCTGAATACAAGGTCCTGGAAAAACAGCAGGGAGATGTCAGTGCCACCTTTACAGCGACTAACACGTTCCACTGTGAGGAGTTTGGAACTTTTGGAGAAAATACCTGAAGGCACCAAGACCATGGGAGAAGATAACTACTGGACACTTCTCATTTGATTTAAATGGGACGTCCGAGTAAGCTGGGATCTTGAAGGACCCTGAAAAACACAAAACAGAGAAGCAAAATCAAGAATTAGGCTTAGATTTCAGATTTTCCCTCTTAATTTCACATTACTATATTTGACACTTTTTAAGGATACATTTCTAACTGTTTGGTAAAGTCTTATATTGAGAAAACAACTTGTAAAAACCAAAACTGTAAAGTTCTGCAGACAGCCGATGGAAGTGAAATTACCAAATAGGTAGTTGAAAATCCTTTCACTGAGAGATCTGTTTATTTTCATGAAGTCAGCCAGTCCATTAAAATATTCACTGCAGGGTACCCAATCTGGTTTTTCTGCCTTTTCGGTCTCATGACATGGATAGTATAGTCGGAAGAAGCTGCCCTATGAACAAGAAGGACGTAAAAGTTTATACCAGTCATCACACAAATACTTTATGGAGGGTGTGGGTTTAATTATCAGCTTATTACATAATGAGTAACTTTGTAGCACGTATGTACATACATAGGTATGGTAACAGTTGATGTGAGAGGATAAACCTGTCTGACATTTTCTTCCAGCTGAAACTTGCTTCTTCTACAATTAAAGGACACTCATGTGGCTTTCCTCACTTTTCCCTAACTTAAATGTATGCACTTAGCAAATCAATGCCATGACTATCAGCTTTCCATCAGATCTAAAACAGAAATTTGAAACACATGTAAATATCCTGTTTGGACATGTGGTTGTGCTTTTACCTCTGTAGTATGGTCCATCATAAAATCAGTGCATCCCACAGCATGGGGGCCCTTGGCAGGAGGGATCCCAAGATTATTACTGCAGGCATTTCCCATGGTGAAGAAGCTGAGGGTGAATTTGTCTGTAAGATACAAAGAAACCTATTTCATCATTGCAAGTTCAATTTCATAGTCGGCTAAGCAGAAGCAATGACTAAAATCATACCAGTCATATGAGAGACGACGTGATGTGACATGACAAAAAACCACTACTTCTGTACTGGTTGATAGCTGACACTGCATTTAGGTTCTAAAAATTAAATGTCAGCAGATAATGAATTAAATTCCCCAAAAACCTTTCCACAATAACACATTGATACGCCCAAATGAAGGTTATTTTCAGTTATTTACAGAACAAAAATGCGTTTTTGAAAGTGTGACACTACATTATCATAAATGTAAGTTTATAAAAATGATAAATGCTTTGATTACATGAATGAATTAATAACAGAGCAGAATAGAAGATGAATTTTGCGTACTTAATTGTGTATTTTATAAATTAACTAAACATTGAAAAAATTAAATTGAGCATTTTCAAAACGACACATTTAGCATTTGGAAATATCTGTAATTGGTATTTAAACACATTTTATAACGGTCTCATGGTTTATTTTCAATAACATAAGATGTTAAACACTTTGGTCAGTGACGAAAATCAATATAAATACATTTTACCAAGACAACACTTTGCCAAACACTGAATATGAAAGACACTAAGCATTTTCAACGATTAAAGATGCAACTTGAAAAAGTCAAACTTGGTTAAAGTGACTAAAAAGCGGATAGGAAATGAAAAAGCTCACCGGTAGTTAGAAGTATGCCCCCGCTGTTCTGTAGCTTTAATCATTACACATCTGTGACGTCGTTTACAGTCTGATAAGACATAAACCGTTGTAAAACTTTGTTTCTGAAATATAGAATAAGAGCTCAAAAATTTTGTTCATCACGGTTCTAGCTTTGGATACAACAAAGCCTCCACTGAAAAAAGGTTGTTTTTGTTTTTTTTACGTTCACACAGCTGCAGAAGTAGCGAAGCGTGGTTTCACTATGAACAGAAGCCCTACCTGTCCTTTTCCACTCGTAAATCCGCTTGACTATTAACTGTCCAAGTCGTCCATGAGCAGACATCGACCTCTGGAGTTTCACAGGAGCTTATCTGCCTCTTCTTGTTAGCTTGTAGCCACAAATCCACAACTACACAGCGAAACCTGCCGGAAACAAATATAGTGAAGGTGCCAAGGTTGCGACATCAGTTTCGCAACATTTTCACGGACTGTTGAAGCTTTTTGAGATAAATGTCACGACATGAGTCACTCAGGAGTGGTCTGACAGCTCGTTGATGCTGGTGCCCGCTGTAGCCACCGGCTAGCATGGGTTAGCCTAGCTGGGATGGATGGTGGGTGGGTGGGTGGGGGCTAACCCCAGAATGGTGAACGCTGAATGGTCGCTGCACACTCATACATTCATCTGTCCCGACCTGTAGAGGATTTCCCCTCTGCTTCACATCTAACCTGTACCTGCATGCAAAGGAGGATGTGACGGATAACTTAATCACTGGACACGAGTATTCATTCCACCAAAGAAGAGCAACAGCATTCAGACCCATAGACTGTTTAATGAACCAATGCCAATGTTTGGAACACGCTAATCTCACTGACCGTTCATTGGTGTGTGGGCACGTGCGTTTGTTGACATTTATTTGTGTTTCCATGGTATATATATATATATATATATATATATATTCATTTATTTTTTTCCAGTAATATCCAGCAAGATAAATTTCTCTTTTTAAATCAGTCACGTCAAATAAAACTAAAGAAAACAAAAAAAGACTATGCTGTCCTCTTCTTTCTTGAGAAAACCTTGGGCCAGGGTTGCAGATCTGACCAACACTTTCCGGCCAAAACACAACGTAAAACCCGCCCACCTCACTAAAAACAAGCCCAAACCTCAACCTCTCAAACAAAAAAAAAAAAAAAAAAAGTCATAACCCAACGGTAGTGCCAAAGGCTCAGCACTCGGCACCTACCTTTTGTGGCACCCTGGTTTTTTAAATGTATGTTTCATGCTCAGAATTCTGTGTAACATTACTGGCAATGAGCCTTGATATAGTGGGACAAGGGCAACCCAAGATTTAAGCTCCATATCACTCTACCGTTTTTTTCTGTATACGTTTTGTATTTGCTTCACTTTGACAAACGCCAAGACCAAGCTTGAGACCAAAGGTCAACACTCAGTGTAACTTGGTTGAACTCTTAGCCCATTTGAGATGCTTAATATTGTAACGTCAGGGAAAGGCGAAACTGAAGAGGTCTCAGGTCAACAGTTTATTTAAGACCTAAACTGGTCACTGTAGGCCGTAACCACGCCGATACATCATAACAGTGCTTTTCCGAATAGCCTCAGGGAATCCGACTACTCTCACACATAGGAAAAACCCCACACCAAAACACACACTTGAACCGCCCCCTTGTGATGCATTCACTGACCCTTGGAAATCCGAAACATACAGCAACTTATGAATATAACACACATAACTCCTGTTATACTCGTAATTCACATCCATAACTATAACAATAACACATTTAACACAATAACACATTAACATCCCACCCAATCCGTTACACTACCCCCCCTCTTCTAAGTCCCTCGTCCCCGAGGGAACACACAAAATCCCTCAGATGTCTAGGGGGTCTGCAAGTTCTCCGTGGCCGCACCTGGCCTGCAGCAGGGGGTGATGGGGTTTCAGTNCTGTAACTGAGTGTTGATGTGTAAACACATTAAGATAGCATGGTGCAAATGACGACTCCAGCTTCAGCTTTGTCCATGATGTTTTGTTCTGAGTAAACTCATCTAGCAGTGTGACAAAAATAGGAGCAGCTGGACTGACCTCTGACCAGTGCTGCAGCATGACAAACAAAGTCTGTCACAGCTTTTAAACATGTCACAACACGCTCACATGCTGTTCAGGCGTGGGCCAGCAGCTAAAATTCAGTGGAATCCCACTTCAATCCACTTTGTGATAGATGAACTGTGGGCATTATGCTCATCTCCATATGGTCCCCTTGTCTCTATACTGAAAAAAAATGTGATGAGCTGGTTTGTGCTATTGTCCAAACACCCTTTCCACACCTACTCCACAGATAAACAGAAAGCAGGAGGGACGGCCCTCCTGTATTGTATGCTTGGCTAACGTTCAACTAGAACTTCCTCCAGCCAACACGTGGCATTAATGTCTAATCTTTCAGGGCACGCACAGTCAGACTGATGTTTTTTGACACTAGATAAACTGTAGCTACTTGTGCCTAAGAGCTAACGGATTTTATATGACTGCTTAGGACTTCAACACAGCCTTTAGAGTCAATCCTGGTTCAAGTACAAGAGAAACATCTCTTCATTTTGAACCAATCAGAACCCATTGAAAATCATTTCAGCTAAGTGAGTCTTGTAAGCATACCTGTGCTCCACAGACGCCACTATGAAGCCCTGAGAGGCCAGCTCTGCACAGATAGCTGAATACAAGGTCCTGGAAAAACAGCAGGGAGATGTCAGTGCCACCTTTACAGCGACTAACACGTTCCACTGTGAGGAGTTTGGAACTTTTGGAGAAAATACCTGAAGGCACCAAGACCATGGGAGAAGATAACTACTGGACACTTCTCATTTGATTTAAATGGGACGTCCGAGTAAGCTGGGATCTTGAAGGACCCTGCAAAACACAAAACAGAGAAGCAAAATCAAGAATTAGCCTTAGATTTCAGATTTTTCCTCTTAATTTAACATTACTATATTTGACACTTTTTAAGGATACATTTCTAACTGTTTGGTAAAGTCTTATATTGAGAAAACAACTTGTAAAAACCAAAACTGTAAAGTTCTGCAGACAGCCGATGGAAGTGAAATTACCAAATAGGTAGTTGAAAATCCTTTCACTGAGAGATCTGTTTATTTTCATGAAGTCAGCCAGTCCATTAAAATATTCACTGCAGGGTACCCAATCTGGTTTTTCTGCCTTTTCGGTCTCATGACATGGATAGTAGAGTCGGAAGAAGCTGCCCTATGAACAAGACGGACGTAAAAGTTTATACCAGTCATCACACAAATACTTTATGGAGGGTGTGGGTTTAATTATCAGCTTATTACATAATATGTAACTTTATAGCACGTATGTACATACATAGGAATGGTAACAGTTGATGTGAGAGGATAAACCTGTCTGACATTTTCTTCCAGCTGAAACTTGCTTCTTCTACAATGCAAGGACACTCATGTGGCTTTCCTCACTTCCTCACTTTTCCCTAACTTAAATGTATGCACTTAGCAAATCAATGCCATGACTATCAGCTTTCCATCAGATCTAAAACAGAAATTTGAAACACATGTAAATATCCTGTTTGGACATGTGGTTGTGCTTTTACCTCTGTAGTATGGTCCATCATAAAATCAGTGCATCCCACAGCATGGGGGCCCTTGGCAGGAGGGATCCCAAGATTATTACTGCAGGCATTTCCCATGGTGAAGAAGCTGAGGGTGAATTTGTCTGTAAGATACAAAAAAACCTATTTCATCATTTCAGTTTCAATTTAAGCAGAAGCAATGACTAAAATCATACCAGTCATATGAGAGACGACGTGATGTGACATGACAAAAAAACCACTACTTCTGTACTGGTTGATAGCTGACACTGCATTTAGTTTCTTAAAATCAAATGTCAGCAGATAATGAATTAAATCCCCCAAAAACCTTTCCACAATAACACATTGATACGCCCCAAATGAAGGTTATTTTCAGAACAAAAATGCGTTTTGGAATGTGTGATACTACATTATCATAAATGTAAATTTATAAAAATGATCAATGCTTTGATTACATGAATGAATTAATAACAGAGCAGAATAGAAGATGAATTTTGCGTACTTAACTGTCTATTTTATAAATTAAAGATTGAAAAAATTAAATTGAGCATTTTCAAAATGACACATTTAGCATTTGGAAATATCTGTAGTTGGTATTTAAACACATTTTATAACTGTCTCATGGTTTATTTTCAATAACATAAGATGTTAAACACTTTGGTTAGTGACGAAAATCAATATAAATACATTTTACCAAGACAACACTTTGCCAAACACTGAATATGAAAGACACTAAGCATTTTCAACGATTAAAGATGCAACTTGAAAAAGTCAAACTTGGTTAAAGTGACTAAAAAGCGGATAGGAAATGAAAAAGCTCACCGGTAGTTAGAAGTATGCCCCCGCTGTTTTGTAGCTTTATCATTACACATCTGTGACGTCGTTTATAGTCTGATAAGACATAAACCGTTGTGAAATTTTGTTTCTGAAATATAGAATAAGAGCTCAAAATTTTTGCTTATCACGGTTCTAGCTTTGGATACAACAAAGCCTCCACTGAAAAAGGTTGTTTTTGTTTTTTTTACGTTCACGTTATCACACAGCGGCAGAAGTAGCGAAGCGTGGTTTCACTATGAACAGAAGCCCTACCTGTCCTTTTCCACTCGTAAATCCGCTTGACTATTAACTGTCCAAGTCGTCCATGAGCAGACATCGACCTCTGGAGTTTCACAGGAGCTTATCTGCCTCTTCTTGTTAGCTTGTAGCCACAAATCCACAACTACAGAGCGAAACCTGCCGGAAACAAGTATAGTCAAGGTGCCAAGGTTGCGACATCAGTTTCGCAACATTTTCACGGACTGTTGAAGCTTTTTAAGATAAATGTCACGACATGAGTCACTCAGGAGTGGTCTGACAGCTCGTTGATGCTGGTGCCCGCTGTAGCCACCGGCTAGCATGGGTTAGCCTAGCTGGGATGGATGGTGGGTGGGTGGGTGGGGGCTAAACCCAGAATGGTGAACGCTGAATGGTCGCTGCCCACTCAGAGGATTTCCCCTCTGCTTCACATCTAACCTGTACCTGCATGCAAAGGAGGATGTGACGGATAACTTAATCACTGGACACGAGTATTCATTCCACCAAAGAAGAGCAAAAGCCTTCAGAACCATAGACTGTATCATGAACCAATGCCAAAGTTTGGAACACGCTAGTCTCACTGACCGTTCATTGGTGTGTGGGCACGTGCGTTTGTTGACATTTATTTGTGTTTCCATGGTATATATATAATTTTTTTTTTTCCCCAGTAATATCCAGCAAGATAAATTTCTCTTTTTAAATCAGTCACGTCAAATAAAACTAAAGAAAACAAAAAAAGACTATGCTGTCCTCTTCTTTCTTGAGAAAACCTTGGGCAAGGGTTGCAGATCTGACCAACACTTTCCGGCCCAAACACATCAACCCACCCACCTCACTAAAAACTAGCCCAAACCTCAACCTCTCAAAAAAAAAAAAAAAAAAAAAAGAATGTCATAACCCAATGGTAGTGTCAAAGGCTCAGCACTCGGCATCTACCTTTTGTGGCACCCTGTTTTTTTAAATGTATGTTTCATGCTCAGAATTCTGTGTAACATTACTGGCAATGAGCCTTGATATAGTGGTACAAGGGCAACCCAAGATATAAGCTCCATATCACTCTACCGTTTTTTTCTGTATACGTTTTGTATTTGCTTCACTTTGACAAACGCCAAGTCCAAGCTTGAGACCAAAGGTCAACACAACTCAGTGTAACTTGGTTGAACTCTTAGCCCATTTGAGATGCTTAATATTGACAGTGATCAATGTTATAATGTTGCTGTAAATGTCATTAAATTGTGAAAAGCAGCAAAGATGTTAACAACCCACTCTGCTCTTTTTTTTTTACCAGCTCAATGTGTTCATAAGAAGCCCAATTTGCCAAAATGAGGGCGGTGGAGGGCAGTGTGACCGATAATAAGTCAACGGAGTCTCCAGAATCAGACAAACAGGCACCACTTAAACTAATGTTTACATAAAATAACAATAAATGAATAACTGTTGTTCAGATTATAACACATGACACCCACTGAATTCCTCCTTTCAGATCCAGAGAACGGTCCCTGAAATTAAACCTGTAACGGGAGATCTGTTTTGACAATAAAGACACTGTGAAGTGTTATCAAGGTCGACCTGTGGGGGCAGCACTGAGCCATGAGGCATCTTTACTGCCGGGAATGATGAAGAAGAACCCGAAGAAGAACCCACAGGAGAGGGATGCTCTGTTAGCAAACAAGCTGTCCCCTACAACTGTTCTATGAAACGAAAATTGTGTTGAAAATGAAACTGGTAGGTAAATAGGCTTTCAGTATTTAAAGAATCAGAACCTCTGAGTCGTTTTGGTTTTTATTTACTTTGAGCTACTGTGTTAGCTTAGCATCTTGTAGCCCTCTTCCGTTAGCCACAGACTGAATCCAAGCTAATCAGAGTGGGTATGGAGGTGAAGGGGGATAATAATTACCATAACCTGGGTTTACAACGTAACAGACGAAGCGTTTTGCTCCTACAGTGTTCCCTGTGTCAGCGGTGACTGTGCTCTTTGATACCTTCCTACAGACTAAAGCACCTGTTGATGAATGCTCCCTTCACCTGTCTCCTCTGTAGCTGTCAGACCCATAGACTTGGTCAGACCCTGAACGTTTGGCAAACTGTTGCTCCAACGATCGCACTCTGTGACTTTCCTCTCATGTGTTTCAGTATTGTCTGTCTGGTCATCCTACATTGCCTTGCAATGTTCTCAAGTTCAAATCCACCACTATCATGCTGGACTGTGGGCTGGACACCACATCTGTCCTAAACTTTCTGCCCCTTCCCCTCGTCCACAGGTAAGTCACGGGAATATATCAATGAATGAAATGTTTATTTTGAAGAATGTAAAACAATAACACTTAGCAAACAGAGTGGAACAAACTTTTTTTTTTTTAAATTTTGCGTTGAATCAAAAGAAAAAAGAAACTGTAATTAAAGCAAAGAAACCAAAAGTAACTTTTTAATCTCTGATTCACCTTCTTTTACATTTTCAAAAAAGAGTGGAAAGAAGTAAAACTTATTAGTTTCCAGCCCCTCTCCAGTTTTAATTAATGACAGGCTAGTTAGCCAACCTTTGATCTGTTTATATGTATATACACACACACACACACACACACACACACACATCTCCCCACACACATCCATACTCAAGATGCATATACATACATATACACATAAATACATATATACATGTACACACATAAGATAATATTATTTTTACCCATTGTCACCAATTATCAACACTGCACAATACAAATAAGCCCCTTCAATTCTTGACAAATGTCACAAATAGATCTGACCTATACTCATAGCTAAACACTGAATGTATGCACATACACACACACGCACACACACACACACCAGTGATCTTTATATACAAATGTGTATACACAACATACCTAAACCACAGTCTGTCAGTGGTAAATGTATCTATCAATTCTTTGATGGATGGATGAGCTGCTGCTCCTTAGCATAAAAAACTCAGACTTTGGCCGATCCGCCGCCCTGTGTTTCACTCAAACCTGGCTCAGTGAACACATCCCCGACAGCACGCTAAATCTGCCCGGCTTCCAGCTCCTGCGCGGACTGCGTAACGGAGCTCTCAGGGAAGACGAGGGGAGGCGGAACGTGCTACTACATTAACGAAGGTTCTGATTCTGATGGGTTACAGATGTTAACAGTCTTGAATTTTACCTTTCTTTTTCTAGCCCTCGACTCTCTAAACTGCCTGGTTGGATCTCTAAGGATGGGACAGTTAACTTAGAAAAGGTCTGTTTTTTTTTTTTTCAACATTCAACTTGTTTCAAGACATTGATTTTTTTTCCAATTTCTAGTTGAAAACCCCTTTGTCTCATTAATGAATATGTATAAAGGAAGTAAAAAATGAGTTATTTCTGTGCATCTTCTTAGGAGCTGAAGGAATGTGCAGGAAGAGTGTTCGTGGACTCACAACCAGAGTTCTGTCTCCCTGAGGTAGAAAAAACAGCCACCACATATACATGTTATGTTTGTAGTAAGTTTAGCCAAAGTGATTTTTGTTTTCTTTGGACTTATGATATTGTATGCCTCCAATGAAGGATTTATCAACCTGGAGGAGCTAGTCAAGTTAAGTGAACTTAATTTATGTAGCACACTTAAAAAAATCAATGCCAGAGATGTGCTTTCTGAAATGAAGAAAGCAACGCGACAGAACAAGACCTTTGAGCCATGTTTTTCCACACTTACTAGCAGCTTACCAGTTCAGTCTTTCCACAGCTTTATTTTCACTCTCCAGTTTCTGAAAATAAATTGTACCCTTAAATGCTCCTAGTTTTACATGTAGGGAAGATCTGACCTAAATCTGACATCCTGGATCTGTATGTTCATTGGCCACAGAGAGAGCTGTTGGATCTATCTACCATTGATGTCATTCTGATCTCCAACTACCACTGTATGATGGCCTTGCCTTATATCACTGAGCACACAGGCTTCACAGGGACTGTGTATGCAACAGAACCCACCTTGCAGATTGGCAGGTAAGAAGCATATGGTCATGAAGTCTCTTCAGTAATTCAAAGAAGTGTTTGTTGTTGGTAGAATTTTCCCATTTGTTTTCATGACTTCATAGACCAAGATAACCAACCTCTTTTTTTATATGTATTCTTTCAGAAATATCGAATCAAAAATACCTCTAAACACAAAGGCTGTTGTTTTCTGTTTATTTTCTTAATCATAAGGGATTCTTTCTCTTGCCTTCTTTAGGCTGCTGATGGAGGAATTGGTAAACTTCATGGAACGTGTCCCCAAAGCTCAGTCTGCCACCTGCTGGAAAACTAAGGAAATACAAAGGTCAGTAATCTGTACGAAATTAAGCCTTTCAGGATAAAAGTCATTCAAATGTTAAGAGATGTGTCCTACTTTTTTGACTCAACCCATTCGTTGTCCAGTTTGGGGCCTTTGTGTGTAATTTGCATCTTTTATTGAAGCAGCTTCACTTTACACAAACACCTTTTAACAGATGTTTTAAATCTAGAAATATTTGACTTTAATTACCAAAAATTGTATGGTACCAGGATGCTTCCTGGTCCCCTGAAAGATGCAGTTGAGGTGTGGACTTGGAAGCGAAGCTATAGCATGCAGGAGGTCAACTCTGCCCTCAGCAAGGTGCAGCTTGTGGGTTATTCACAGAAAGTGGTAAGACTATTTTTCTACTTCTACATTTACTGTACATGCACTTATAGTCACAATTTGTAGAGTAGCCTCTACTTTTGTGTTTTGTTTGTCCTCTTCACCTTTGTTCAGGAGCTGTTTGGAGCTGTACAGGTCTCTCCTCTAAGCTCTGGTTACTCACTGGGCAGCTCCAACTGGATCATCCAGTCTCATCATGAGAAGGTTTCCTACGTGTCAGGTTCATCTCTCCTCACCACACATCCACAGGTAGATCAGCAGACCTGGTGCTGACGAATTCACATACGAAGGCTGAGAAGACCATCGGGGAAAAGCATGTGATGCATCTCTCGTTCTCGCTCTCTCTTTCTCTCTCTCTCTTTTCCCAGCCTATGGACCAAAGCTCCCTAAAGAACAGTGATGTTCTAATTCTGACTGGTCTCACACAGATGCCCACAGCCAACCCAGACGGCATGCTGGGAGAATTCTGCAGCAACCTTGGTAGGTTCAAACGCACTGAACTGGATAAAAATAATTTTTAATTTGAGTTTAAACAATACATGCCCACAGAGAGACATTTGAGTGCATTGGAGAGTTTCATTTCCTTTCGAGCTCTTTGACTTTAAGTGTACGATGTATTCCCCATTTCTCTCAACAGCTATGACAATTCGAGCAGGTGGCAATGTGCTGGTGCCCTGTTACTCCTCAGGGGTGATATACGACCTGCTGGAGTGTCTGTACCAATTCATCGAGAGTGCAAATCTTGGCACCACACCCTTCTACTTCATCTCACCTGTTGCCAACAGCTCTCTGGAGTTCTCTCAGATCTTTGCTGAGTGGTGAGCAGCTTTGTTTTAGATTTTATGTTCAAGTTGCCCCTTGATTCTGAAAAAGTCTGATTGAAAATGTGCGCAAGTGTATATTTATTAGAGAACTCAAATTTGGAAGTTTGTGTAACTTTTGCTCAACTGTCTCAACCTTTTACATTTAACTTTTAAATTAAATTAAATTAAATTAAATTCGATTAAGCTTACCTCACAGCTTCTCCTATACATCTGGGTTTTTTTCAGTTTTAACAATAAAACAGATAATTGTTTTTACAACTTAAAGGGACTGTGAGGACTTTCTAAGTGATCTTTAAAAAGTCTGATATCAGAGGAGCAGAAGACAGCTTAACAGGAGAGTGATAGAGCACAAGCTAAAAGCTAAAATGGGTTAATCTGTGTGTGCTAATGTTCCTTTCAACCCAC
The DNA here is from genome assembly GCA_008086565.1 of Thalassoma bifasciatum. NCBI lineage: Eukaryota > Metazoa > Chordata > Actinopteri > Labriformes > Labridae > Thalassoma > Thalassoma bifasciatum. The sequence goes on along the minus strand of RPOG01000588.1, from coordinate 68,210 downwards.
ATGCAGCAGTTATTCTGCTGTGATTTGTTCAAACCTGAGAGTCTATCAGCCAGGTTACGTTTGCTCTGCTTGGTGAGGCTGGAGTTGGTAGATGAGCACTGGTAGGACACAACCAGGATTCACTAACACTACATTGTACAGACACGTCCCAGAGTCACCAGGCTGTGAGTGGCGCTAAATGTAGCCAGCTACTAAACTATGGTGCAAACTTAAAAAGTTTGCTTATTGTCACGTTTCACACAACGGTGCTATGTAACTGCTGATGAATACCTCGTTGAGTTGCAGTCAGTAAACAGTTATCTTGAACAAAGAAAAGTAGTGTTAAAAGTAAGACCAGATCTTCATTCATCTTTCAAAACAAATACATGAGTCACAACAGTTACAAGCACCTGTTGCGATTGAACTCAATCGCATTCAGTTTCTGGCTGCAGCTGTGCTGTGTCTGCTGTTCAAACGTAACAGTAGAGAAATATTTCAGCCAATCAGTCTGGAATTTTAAAGCACCAATTTACAGTAAACTTCACCTCAAGACTTAACAGAAAGAGCTGGTCCAGATTGTAGTCTTTGTTTAGAAGATAAAGTAAAAACAACCAACAACCGCAGGTGAAGCCCTTTGTGTTATTAAGCAAGTCCCAGTGGAAGAGAAAACATCTTCCAACTCTTGAGTAGAAATGATCATGTGGAACAGCTGTCTGCTGAGAGTGTGTTGGGATGAAAAAGAAAGATAGAGGAAAGGGTCATGGATTGAGACAAACAACACAACAGCTCATTCAGGCTTATGGTTACAGTAATAAGAAGTGTGTGCACTCTTTACTGAATCTGAATTTTCCTCTTTTTGTTTCTTCTGATTTCAGGCTTTGTCACAACAAACAATCAAAGGTTTATCTCCCAGAGCCTCCGTTTCCTCATGCAGAGGTTAGTCCTGTTATTGTGCTGCCTACTGTTGAACAAAAAAGCTGTATTCTAGAGTTATCAACTATTACCTGTTCATATATCACCCTCACAGCTGTGAACTTTTAGACTCTAGTACGATATGAAAAGGACTTGCTTCTCTTTTTTTTGCATCAATTTTATGCTAAGTTAATTTAATTCAAACTCATCCCAACATCAGGAGGGAGACAAGTAGACATCAAATTCATATTGATATGAATGAGCCCTGCTATGGTGCCACACTTCACACTGAGGAATTGTTTTTTACATTTTAATAGACAGACGTTGGTTTAGAGCAAAATATTTGAGCCTGTATGTTTTAGAGCAGGAGTCACCAACCTTTTTCAGACTGAGGGCTACCTCAAGGGAACGTAGTAGTGGGAAGGGCTACTTGCTTGATACAAAGTTCCTCATGACTTTGTAATAATATTATGTGAAGAGACGTTCACATGTTAATGTTAATCATTCTCCACAATTATTAGCAATGATTTACACAGTAATAATGATAGGAAACATAAAATCATAATCAGAATACATGTATTTGAACATGCAACATATATTTGTCTTTTCCATCTACTGCTGCATGATTGGGCAAAACTGGCCAAACAAAACATCATCATCATTGTTATTATTTGTGAAAGCTGTAGCCTGTAATCCTGCATTTTTAATATGCAGTTATAATAAAATATATTGAGATGTGGACTCACATAATTCATGCCCCCCACTGTATAATTCAGTGCCCTGGTCGGGGGCCCCCGGTCTAAAAAGTCAGGACACGCCCCTGCCTGTCAGTACACACATCGATGCGTTATGTTGCTTTGCTCATTAATGGATGGATTAATGCTGAACAGAGGGCTCAGTCAGTGGAATAAACGCAGTTACAGTAGAAGACTGGACTCATCTTTTCCCAGGCAAAGTTAAACAACTCCTCAAGCATTTATCCCGGCAGTGCGCTGCTCTCTCTCCAGTATAAAGTTAATGTTGATCGCCCAACAGCCAACGTCTCCCTCCCTGCAGCCAGTATTCAAAGATCATTATCCATCCATGTCACCAAAAAGAGAGGATTTTCTTGTGCAGAGTATGAGCATTCTGATGTATATATATTTCTTCACTCTCTGAAGCAAAAAAATGATCAGAGTGTTATTTTTGAAGAGCAGAAGGTTTTTGACACGTGTCGCACTGTTCATCTGCGGGTGACACAAGAAGGGTCCCGGCTTTGTGAAAGTTTCACTAAAACATCTCAAACAAACTCCTTAAACGTGCCCAATGGAAAAGAGAACAGAATGTTGACGGGATATTTGTCAGTTGATAAACTTTTTGCACAGTTGATACAGAAAAAGAAAGTGCGCCCGTGAGGAGGCTTTGTGTCAGAAAGAAACAAGAACATTTTTATGACTTTCCAGTTCTTGTTGTTTTGTTGCTTTACTGTTACTGTCGAAGTCACGATGCACAGACACACAGGGGCTCTTTGCAAAGCAAATATTTCTAGAAGGAGCCCACTTTGACCAGTGCTTATTTTAGAACATGCCTTGCAGGCGCCGACGATGGTCCTGACGGGCGACCTGGTGCCTGCGGGCACCGCGTTGGTGACCCCTGTTTAGACGTAAATGTGTCTTCACAGTCTCTACTTGGTTTAGAAAAATCAGTCATGTAGATTTAACCTTGACTAATCCTGTCTTTGGTTTAGTTGATCCAAACCAACAAGCTGAAGCACTACCCCAGCATCCACGGAGACTTCAGCAGTGAGTTCAGACAGCCCTGTGTGGTTTTCACTGGTCACCCTTCTCTGCGCTTTGGAGACGTGGTTCACTTCATGGAGTTGTGGGGAAAATCCAGCCTCAACACCATCATCTTTACAGGTCACTTCAGCAGCAGCACTGCTCTATCAAAGAATTTTGTTTCCTTAAGTCAGAGCTTCGTTTGTAATTGTAACTTTTGATTTTCTTTGTGGACCTCCAGAGCCAGATTTTTCCTACCTGGATGCTTTAGCTCCTTACCAGCCGCTGGCTATGAAGTGTGTCTATTGTCCCATTGATACACGGCTCAACTTCCACCAAGTATCAAAGCTACTCAAGGAAGTGCAGGTAAATCTTTTGGATGGTATCATTCCTTAAACATACATGATGCTTGTGAGTCTGCCCCCATGTGAGAGGACTCTAGATTCATTGTAAGACAATGAGAAATAAAAGAATGGAGGACACAGCTGCCTCCGGGACCTCCTTCTTCTACAGCAGTGATTCCCACCTTTTCCGCCTTGTGTACCCCTTTAGTCTTCTTGTCACACCATGGGTAAACCCTCACAGATGCCGGTCGGTGATTTTTCAAAAGTAGAATAACTAAAAATCTTTTTATCAACTTAATTTGAACTCGTAATTATCTAGCGTTTTCTTCCTTTTCACTCAAATTGAACATAAAAATAGATATTTTGCCTTGAAAATAAATCAGTAATATAAATTCACTTTCAATTTACTTTAACTGTAAATTAATTTCGGCTCCAAATATGGGGTATTGGCCTTCATGACTACCAATAATCAGTTTTGGCCCCGAACAAACACCATATTGATCTTCCTCTAATTCATATTAGTCTTTCTTGAAGTGTCCTGCATGATAATATGCAAAAGAGGAAAGTATTCAGATTCCTCTTTCAAAGTAACCTCAGCACAGTCAAAAATACTTTCAATGTTCTTTTTTCAAATATTTGATTAGTTCAGAAAAATACAGATATGCATCAGAGAGTAAAAAAGCTTATCAACTATAGTATATAAAAATTCAAAGCGTGTGAAAATATGTTCAAATTGTCTGCTGATGATCAAAAGAAGAATATTCATGAAATGACCAAAAGAGTAGTAGTGGGGTTCATTTTAAAGTAGTAGCCATGTGGTCATCGTCTGTATCAAAGGATCCATATTAATACTGCTTCTTTCCATGACGTGCCCCTCTCTGCTCCCTGTCCTGCCTGCAGCCCCTCCATGTGGTGTGTCCAGAGCAGTACACACAGCCCCCAACCACTCAGTCCCACCGCTCAGACCTGATGCTTGAGCTGCAGCCTCCTCCCATGTCCTACAGACGCTGCTCCGTGCTCAACCTGCCGTTCAGACGCCGCTATGAACGAGTCTACATCCTGCCTGAGGTGAGGACAGAACAAGAGCGGTTACAGTTCTGAGTGAAATCATCATCTTTAATGTACCTGGAAAAGAGGGACTCGGTAGAATCAGTTGATGACACTGAGTATTGTGGAAATGCTCCTCTTCTGTCAGATCAGGTTTTAGAGTCTTTAGTGATGAGCAAGTGAAGCCTCATGAAGCTCTGGGGCTTTCCTTCTGATTCTGCTGAAAAATACTCCAAGCTTCAAGGCTTCAGTCTAACCAAGTCGGGTGACATCTGGTGGTTTATTGGAGCCATAGCAACCTCTAATGAGCACAACTGAAGCACTGATACTTTTTCAATCCCATGTCAGAAAGAAAAGTTCAGGAAAGACTGTGTTTGTTTTAATCTGCTGTTTTTGTTCATTTATACTAATTAAGGATTCTACAACCATCACATTAAAAACACAGCAGGCAAATACCTCAGCATGGATTAGGGGTTATTGCTGTAAGACCCTCTTTCGGACAAAGCAAACACCACACCTTCAAGTAATTGTAATTTGGAGACTCATATAAATAAAAAATAAAGTTCAAGAATTTAAACATTTAACGCTGGGCTTAATTGGTTGTATAAGATCACAATGATCCCAAACCTTGGATCGTTACTTTACAGAGCCCCTAAGTGCACATAAACAGGGAAAAAAAATGCATGTTTCTCGTTCGCAAAATCTTATGCGCACGAGAAACATGCATTTTTAATTTTTTTTTCTGCCTATGTGCTTTAGCGGCTCCACACTATTTACTTCTTATCGCCATCAAAATTGCCAGAGCTCAACAAACTCGTCAAAACTCTCCAAATCTCCTCACATTAAAACATTGTTGGGCCATGATGATGCGTCTTACATACTTTATGTGGCACAAACAGCTCAAAGCTGTCAAAGCAAGGAAACTCTCTGAGCCAATGAAACAAAGTAAAACACCTCAGAAGCTCAGAACACAACAAACCAATGAAGCGAGGATTGAAGCGCTGATGACGTTCGAAGCTTCGTTCGTCATTGGTCACGTGACTGTGCTGTTTTGATACAAGCTAAGAAGCAGTGATTTGAATCGCTTTGCTTCAGGAAGAGTGACACACGCCCTGAAGCCTCGGTATCATTTGCCCATCACTAAGAGTCTTTAAAGTCAAAATCTTGTGCTTCAGCTGGCCAACTCCCTGGTCCTGTCTGAGGTCAAACCTGGCATCTCCCTGGCAACTGTGTCTGCAGTGCTGCACTCCAAAGACAACAAACACACGCTGCAGGTGAGTGTGTGACCATCACACATAGTAGTGTGAACAGGAGACATCATTTTAACAAAGCTTTCCTCCTCTGTGTCACCAGTCGGTGCCCAAACCTCCTCCAGTGGCCCCCAGTAAGAAGAGGAAGCGGGTAATTGAAGAGCCTCCAGTGGTGCTGGCCCCCAAACCTCTGCTGAGCGGAGCTGTGCCCCTGGAAGCCTTCCTTGCCACTTTGCAAAAGGTATGAAATCAGCAGACAAGATTTGGACTATGACTCTACTGTGCTGCTTCATCTTCTGCTGATATTGTGATTAAACCTCTTCTCACTGTCTCAAACATAAGAGTCTAACAGTTAAATGATCTCATTTCTGCACATTTGCATAGTCTGTCCTATGATTGAATCCACTGCCCCATGATTCATGTGACCATATTCCGAAAACCCAAAAAGAGGACCTTCTACTCGGCCTTTTAAGATCCTGTAAAAATACCCAAAGACGACAAAGAAGCTTCATAACCCATACATTTATTTAAAACACTCCTTTTCTGTTTGAAGTGAGCATTTTTTAAATGTGAATAGTGGAAGCCAATTTCAGCCAGTCAGGAGTATACAAATAGAAAACTGTCTTTCCGTTTTTTTGTTTGTTTGTTTGTCTATATCAGGTCCAAATTGTTTGATACAAAGCCAATTAATGAGATACAAAGTCAAAATTTTAACTTTATGATTTCCCCTTCTCCTCCTGCTGCTTCCCCCAAGAAACTTTGGCTGTGGAGATGTCTTAAGTTTTCCATAGTCCACCATAGTTTGTTGTATTGAATCGTGGTCGTTTGTGCAGAACACTGCTCCTGTTTGCACCTCCTCCTCCCAGTATTTTGCGCGTTCTGGTGATCTGCATGTGTTCTGCACATTCATGAAGGGAGACTCTATATGGATCGTGCTGTTTTGTTCATATCAGAGACACAATCCACGTCTGCACTGCAGGCCTAAATTCATGATCCCAGTAGTTTTTTTTTTCGGGATAAACAGCCACATTCATGACTTAGGGATATCAGACTTCTGCATCAAATGATTTTTAACTGTTTTCAAAGGTACAATATGGCACCTTTAAAATTTCTACCTTTTTATCCCAGAATTTCAACTTCACCTCAAAAATTTTACATTTTATCTCAAAATTTTGACTCATCACATAACTTTGTCTTGTATCTTTTGACCTACATGTCCACATTTTGACTTCATTATCTTACAATTTGACTACTTCTTTTGACTCTTTATCTAAAAGTATGATTTTTTTCATCTCAAAGTTTTGACTTTGTTTCAAAATTTTGATCTCATATCTTACAATTTGACTTAACTCACAATATTTCTTCTTTTAATCTCAGAATTTTGACTTTTTATCTCAACATTTTGACAATATGGGCAAAAAATATTGTGAACAAAGCCATGTTTTCTTTTTTTTTTTTTAACTGGCAGAAATGGGCTTCCATAATAATGCCTCACCACATGACTAAATAAAAAGAAAAATATTTATTTCCCTTTTGCAAAAATATAGATAATGCCTCGAAACCAGGTTAAATTTTACTGGAGATGTTGAGCTGACACAAAGGGTGCAGCTTTGAAGACAGTACACGGTGCCTCCCACCTGTCATGACCAGAAAGAGAGAGGGGTACTACCGTGTATCTGCAGTTGGTCTGTAAAAGTGCATTTCCACTTCAGCATTTTCTGTCTGAGGGTCAGTCAGAGTTTCATGTTTTCCTGCTCAACATCTTGACAGGTTGATGCATCAGAATAATGCCAGTAGCTCAGTGCAGCTTTGCTTTGTTATAAATATCAATAGTCCGTAGAACAAGCTGAGAAAAACCTGGTCATTTAAACTTTAGTCACCCAACATACTTTTACTACCAAAGAGGAGGACATGTCTGGACAAAAGAGGACATTTGGTCACACTGTACATGATACACACAGCTTGTAACTGTACAGTTTGCTCATCTCCCTCCTCTGCAGCACGGCATCACAGAAATCAAAGTGGAGGAGACGGCAGACGGACACATCCTCCACCTGCAGGCAGAGGACACTCTGATCCAGCTGGAGGAGGACGGTACACACATCGTCTGTGACAACAACGAGCCCTTACGTACCACACTGAGAGACCTGGTACTGCGCTACCTGCAGAAACTCTGACCTCAGGTGGATTCATGGGGAACATTCAGACTGTCTGCACCACATCCACACGCTGCATTACACACAGCTTCAGTGTTTTCAACCTCATGTCCTGTGACATTTTGTAAAATATTATTTTCTAATAAAAGACTTTAAAAACACTCCAAACATAAAATGTTGATTAATTTAGAACCTGTACTTTTATCTATACCTCAGTAATCTTTGAGGAGAGTATTGTACTTAACCCTCAGATTTACTCTGCACCATCTGTTCTTCTCTCTGTACTTATAATTTTCTCCAAATGTCTATGTTTCTCCTTTTTAGTGAAGATGTTTCCAACACATTCACATACCTTTAACAATTATAGTTGTAATATATGGTTTACTAGACCTTATTTACATGAAATTATACATCTTTTTGAGAAAACTGAGAAATTTTGATTGCTTTTCACCAAGGTTATTATCAGAAGTACAAATGTTGATGTATTATCACAGACAAAAAAATATTTTTTTTAATGGCAGCAAGATGCTATAGATTGTTATGAAACAAGTGTAATTTAACAAGAAGAGTCATAACTTATTTCACATGCAAATTGCATAGCATGGTACCATCCATGTAATTTTCAAGCAATTCTCAGAAAAACATTGACCCAAAGGCAACAGGAAGTTTAAAATATTATAAATTGTATAAGTTAGGACCCAAGCTGTCCATCAACAGTGTGCCTGCAGCTGATTGGCTGACAACTCTGGTCCAGTGATCAGGGGTCCGTTTCACAAAGCAGGTTTAGTGAAAACTCTGAGTTTTTTTTTGTTGTAATAATATCGGAGATGCAAGGCAACTATATACAGGTTGTCAGAGGTGGAGGTGCAAGACCACCACCCGTTTTACTGGCATCTGCTTCTTTCTGTCTCCTGAGTAGAAGTCTGTATTAGTTTAAGTAGGATTAATTATTTAACAGAACATGAGACATGAGAAGACATTAATGTGTGTAAACAGCATTATGTTGGAGATAAAACAACTGCACAGTCAAACAGCCACATAATATTTATTTTGCAATGTAAAACGTGATCAAAATGAGGTAAAACCTGTGAGATTATGTGGAGGTCTCATCAGGTCTCATCATTGAACAATGTTTTTAGATTTCATCTCAAGTTTTCCCCGAGTGCGCTTCTCCCCCGCAAGATTGCACCTAAATTAAATAGGCTAAATGTATGATTTACATTTAGTTTTCCCCTGTAATATTATTGTGATAGCAGGACTACATTTGAACTGCCGTATTCTGGGGTGACCATACGTCCTCTTTTGCCCGGACATGTCCTCTTTTAAGAGGCTGTCCGGCCTGTCCGGTCGGGGTTTATAAAATCCTTCAAATGTTCGGGTTTTTGATCTTGCCTTGCTGAAGCGCGTCACAGACAAGTGTATTTATCATTCACGTTGAGTGGTTCCTTTAGAAACACGCTCTTAGAGGTGGAGTTTGAGCCGAACCCCGGAACATGTATTCATTCATTCACAAATCAGTACAGAGGCGCTCCACGATTCACACTCACTCGAACAGAAAGAAAGTGCCGAAACGCAAATGTCATTTCACTGATGAAAAGCGAAAAAAGTTCCCCTGTTTTCATCCGGGTCGTGAAAAATGGGAGGCAGAATATACAGTTTGGAAGCTGGAACTTATGTCTCTGTGGCTAATAATGGTTCCAACGATCTGCAAGCCCATATCACCACAACAAAACATTGAAGAATAGGCTACCTCTCTTTTTTATTTTTGTTTAATATTATGAGGCATTATTCCTTTTTTTTACGTAACTGATAATAGGGAGGTTATTTTGAAGAATGGTTCTCTACCTCACTTTTCCTAACTAAGGTGCAAGTGTCAGACTTAAGAGGTGATTATTTCTTATTTTGTTAAACATCTGAATACTTGTGTTCCTACAGAACTTGAGTCAATAACTATTAAAGACTAGAGCATGCCATATTTATGTTATTGATTCTATCGTTTAGGAGAATTGCTTTAAATTAATAAATATATTATTTACAAAGCAACTGTTTTTGAGTGTTTTGGCCTATTGTTCAGTATATCCAGGTAAAGTGTTCTTTTCTGGGGAATTCAGAATATTTGTTTAACTGAGTTATCACGCTGTAAATATTTTCGTTTTATTTTTGATTTATTTTTTGAAATTTTCAATTTCAAATTTTAGCATCCCCCCCCCCCCCCCCCCCCCCAATTATTTAACGCTGCGGGTGATGATGACGTAATGGGAAGAATTTTCAAAGAAGTATTTATTTTATTTTTAATAAAAAATTTAAAGTCATTCTTTTTGAGCTGAAGTTTAACTATAGATTGAAAAACAATCACATTTAATACATTAATTTCCGCAAAGTCGATGATTTAACGCGTTAATTTTACCTTACGTACCGAAATCACGCGCTGAAACCATGGCAACATGTGACGTGACCCCTCGGCCCAGGTTACCTTCACGTTCCAAACTCGCATCTTTTCACTTGCGAAAACAATTTTGACTGCTGTCAGCCCTGCTACACAGCTCTCTGCGAAAAGAAGATATTTTGGAAAAGCTTGAATCTTCAGCTGAAATCGGACTCCCGGACACCTGAGAAGAAGAACACCTGAGAAGAAGAACACCTGAGAAGAAGAACACCTGCGACCACCTTCTGGATTAAAGGACTTCCAGCGGATAGATGGCTTCCCCCGGACCCCGCGCGGACCCCCGGCCTCAGCGGACTGCGGTCAAGCGAAGGCCCACCGACTGTGCTAGTGAGACATCCTTTCATATACATAATAAAATGACTTTTAGTCTTTAATTCACTTGTTTAAGGCTATTTCCTGAAGGTTTGGCTCATTTATGTTGGATGTTTGCTTTTAATGTCAGTAGATGAAAATTTGCTAATGCTAACAGGTTTTGAGGACATGGTTTCACTTCAAGTTGACTTGATATAAAATGGTTTTTCATGTCAGGAACTTTACGATTTTAATTTAAGTACAATAAAATAAAACCACAAATATGCCCTCACTAGAAAAAAGTCCAAAAAAAAGTCTAATTTCTTAAATTTGCCATCAAAATGCAATAATCAAGGAAAGCTAATTAGCATTTAATGAACGATGCTTAAATATGTTTGGAGATTTTTTATTTTTTGCACTTTGAAGACTGATGGAAGAATTTATTTGACCTATTAAGATGTTCAAACTTAATAAATTATGATCACAAATGTGCACTGACTAGGAAAAAAAACGATTATAGCTTGCTATATAAAATTTCTTCAATTAGCCACCAAAATTCAATAATCAAAGGAGGCTAATGGGCCAATTCTTTGATTGATGCTTAAAATATGTTTTGATTTTTTATTGTTTGCACTTGTGAGACTGTTTGTGATGTTGAGTTAACCTGTTGATCTGTTCAAACTTCATAAAATAAGATCACAAATGTGCACTAACTAGAAAACAAGCTCCAATTGTAGTCTGTGATTAAAAATGTGTTTAGCTGTGAAAATGTAACACTCAAAGGTGGCATATGAGGCATTTTTTAAATGATGTGAAAGTTTGTTTGGAGGATTTTTTATTTGGTGCTGTGGAGACTCTTTAAAGAGTTTATTTTATCCATTTAGCTGTTCAAATATTATGAAATAAGACTCAAAAATAGCACTGACTAGAAATTAATTCTGATTATAGTCTGCCATTTAAATGTATTTAATTAGTGTTCAAAATTCATTAATTAAAATAGAGTAATGGGAAATTAAAAAAAAAAAAAGATTATAATTTGTTTGGAGTTTCAATTGTATGCACTTGTTGGACTGTTTGCAATGTACAGTTAACCTGTTGAGCTGTTGGAATATAATCAAATAAGTTCACAAATGTGCACTGACTAGAAAACAAGCCCTAGTTGTAGTCTGTGATTAAAAATTAATTTAATTAGCTGCAAAAATGCAATTCTCAAACATAACATATGAGGTATTTTCAAATGATGCTTAAGTATGTTTAGAGTTTTTTTATTTTGTGCACTTTGAAGACAGCTGGAAGAGATTTTTTTACCCATTAAGCTGTTTAAACTTTATAAAATAAGATCACAAATGTGCACTGGATGGAAAAAAAATTCCAATTATAGCCTGCTATATAATATTTCTTAACTTAGCCACCAAAATTCAATAATCAAAGTAGGGTAATGGGCCAATTCTTTGAATGTTGCTACAAATATGTTTGGATTTCTGAATTGTTTGCACTTGTCAGACTGTTTGTAAAGTTGAGTTAACCTGTTTTGCTGTTGGAATATAACAAAATAAGACCACAATTGTGCCATTACTTAAGAACAAGCCCCAATTGTAGTCTGTGATTAAAAATTAATTTAATAAGCTGCAAAAATGCAATACTCAAAGACGACATATGAGGCATTTTTTAAATGATGCTTAAGTATGTTCAGAGATTTTATATTTTGTGCACTTTGAGGGTTGATGGAAGAGTTTAATTTACCCTTTAAGCTGTTAAAATATTGTAAAATAAGATCACAAATGTTCACTGACTAGAAAACAATTCCAATAATAGCCTGCCATATAAGCCATCAAATTTCAATAGACAAAGTCGGGTAATGGGCCAATTATTTGAATGATGCTTGAATTTTTTTTGAGTTTTTATTGTTTGCACTTGTTAGACTGTTTGTAATGCTGAGTTTACCTTTTTAGCTGTTGGAATATAATAAAATAAGACCACAAATATGCCATTACTTGAGAACAAGCCCCAATTGTAGTCTGTGATTAAAAATTATTATAATAAGCTGCAAAAATGCAATACTCAAAGATGACATTTGAGGCATTTTTTTAAATGATGGTTAAGTATGTTCAGAGAATCTGTGTTTTCGCAATTTGAAGACCGTTGGGAGAGTCTTTTTTTTAACATTCAGTTGTTAAACATTATGAAATAAGACCCAAAATAGGGCATTGACTAGAAAATTATTCCAATTATAGCCTTCCATATAATATTTCTTCAATGAGCCATCAAAATTCAATAATGAAAGTAGGGTAATGGGCCAATTTTTGGAATGATGCTTAAAATATATTTGGATTTTTTATTGTTTGCACTTGTTAGACTGTTTGTGATGTTTAGTTTACCTGTTTAGCTGTTGGAATATAATAAAATAAGATCACAAATGTGCACTAACCAAAAAACAAGCACCAAATGTGGTCTGTGATTAAAAATTAATTTAATTAGCTGTGAAAATGTAACAATCAAAGGTGGCATTTGAGGCATTTTTTAAATGATGCTAAAGTAGGTTAGAGATCTTATATTTTGTGCACTTTGAAGACTGCTGAAAGAGTTTGTTTTACAAATGTAGCTGTTCAAACAATTTAAAGTAAGATCATAAATGTGCACTGAATAGAAAAAACCCTCCAATTATAGCCTGCTATATAATATTTCTTAACTTAGCCACCAAAATTCAATAATCAAAGGAGGGTAATGGGCCAATTCTTTGAATGTTGCTACAAATATGTTTTGATTTTTTATTGTTTGCACTTGTTAGACTGTTTGTGATGTTGAGTTAACCTGTTGAGCTGTTAAAACTTCATAAAATAAGATCACAAATGTGCACTAACTAGAAAACAAGCTCCAATTGTAGTCTGTGATTAAAAATGTCTTTAACTAGCTGTGAAAATGTAACACTCAAAGGTGGCATATGAGGCATTTTTTAAATGATGTGAAAGTTTGTTTGGAGGATTTTTTATTTGGTGCTTTGGAGACTCTTTAAAGAGTTTATTTTATCCATTTAGCTGTTCAAATATTATGAAATAAGACTCAAAAATAGCACTGACTAGAAATTAATTCTGATTATAGTCTGCCATTTAAATGTATTTAATTAGTGTTCAAAATTCATTAATTAAAATAGAGTAATGGGAAATTAAAAAAAAAAAAAGATTATAATTTGTTTGGAGTTTCAATTGTTTGCACTTGTTGGACTGTTTGCAATGTACAGTTAACCTGTTGAGCTGTTGGAATATAATCAAATAAGTTCACAAATGTGCACTGACTAGAAAACAAGCCCTAGTTGTAGTCTGTGATTAAAAATTAATTTAATTAGCTGCAAAAATGCAATTCTCAAAGATGACATATGAAGTACTTTTAGATGATGCTTAAGTATGTTTAGAGTTTTTTTATTTTGTGCACTTTGAAGACAGCTTGAAGAGATTCTCTGAACATACTAAAGCATCATTTAAAAAAATGCCTCATATGTCATCTTTGAGTATTGCATTTTTGCAGCTTATTAAATTAATTTTTAATCACAGACCACAATTGGGGCTTGTTCTCAAGTAATGGCATATTTGTGGTCTAATTTTATTATATTTCAACAGCTAAACAGGTGAACTAAACATCACAAACAGTCTAACAAGTGCAAACAATAAAAAATCCAAACATATTTTAAGCATCAATTAAAGAATTGGCCCATTACCCTACTTTGATTATTGAATTTTGGTGGCTCATTTAAGAAATATTATAAAGCAAGCTATAATTGGAATTGTTTTCAAGTCAGTGCACATTTGTGATCATAATTTATGAAGTTTGAACAGCTTAATAGGCAAAATAAACTCTTCCAATCAGTCTTCAAAGTGCAAAAAATATAGTATCTCTAAACATACTTATGCATCATTTGAAAAATACCTCACATGCCATATTTGAGTATTGCATTTTTGCAGCTTATTAAATTAATATTTAATCACAGACTACAACCAGGGCTTGTTTTCTAGTCAGTGCACATGTGTGGTCTTATTTTCTGATGCCTTAACAGCTCAACAGGTTAACTAAACATCATAAACAGTCTAACAAGTGCAAATAATAAAGTCTCAAAACAAATTATAAGCATCTTTTTTTTATTTTTTAAATGGCCCATTGGCTAACTTTGATTAATGAATTTTGATGGCTATTTGCAAAAATGTATATGGCAGACTATAATTGGAATTGTTTTCTAGTCTGAGTGCCCTTTTTGGTCTTATTTCATAATGTTTTAACAACTAAGTGGGTAAAATAAACTCTCAAAGCAGTCTCCAAATTGAAAAAAAAAAAAACCTCCAGACATACTTAAGCATCATTTAAAAAATGCCGTATATGCCACCTTTGATTATTAAATTTTCAAAGCTAATTAAATTAATTTTTAATCACAGACTACAATTGGGGCTTGTTTTCTAGTCAGTGCACATTTGTGGTCTTACTTAATTAAATTCCAACAGCTTAAAAGGAAAACTAAACATCACAAACAGTCTAACAAGTGCAAACAATAAAAAATCCAAACATATTTTAAGCATCATTCCAAAAATTGGCCCATTACCCTCCTTTGATTATTGAATTTTGATGGCTTATTGAAGAAATTTTATATTGAAGGCTATAATTGGAATAATTTTCTAGTCAATGCCCTTTTTTGGGTCTTATTTCATAATGTTTAACAACTGAATGGTTAAAAAAAACTCTTCGAACAGTCTTCAAATTGCGAAAACACAAAATCTCTGAACATACTTAAGTGTCATTTAAAAAAATGCCTCATATGTCATCTTTGAGTATTGGATTTTTGCAGCTTATTAAATTAATTTTTAATCACAGACTACAATTGGGGCTTGTTCTCAAGTAATGGCATATTTGTGGTCTTATTTTATTATATTCCAACAGCTAAACAGGTTAACTCAACTTTACGAACAGTCTTACAAGTGCAAACAATAAGAAATCCAAACATATTTTTCGCAATATTTAAAGAATTGGCCCATTAGCCTACTTTGATTATTGCATTTTGGTGGCTAGGTTAAGAAATATTATATAGCAGGCTATTATTGGAATTTTTTTTCCATCCAGTGCACATTTGTGATCTTATTTTATAATGTTTAAACAGCTTAATGGGTAAAAAAAATTTCTTCCAGCGGTCTTCAAAGTGCACAAAATAATATGTAGTAAGCAAAGATGGCAGATAAGGCATTTTTTAAATGATGCTAAAGTATGTGTGGAGGATTTTGTGTTTTCGCAATTTGAAGACTGTTCAGAGAGTTTTTTTTAACCATTCAGTTGTTAAAACATTATGAAATAAGACCCAAAAAAGGGCATTGACTCGAAACTTATTCCAATTATAGCCTTCCATATAAAATTTCTTCAATAAGCCATCAAAATTCAATAATGAAAGTAGGGTAATGGGCCAATTTTTGGAATGATGCTTAAAATATGTTTTGATTTTTTATTGTTTGCACTTGTTAGACTGTTTGTGATGTTTAGTTTACCTGTTTTGCTGTTGGAATATAATAAAATAAGACCACAAATATGCCATTACTTGAGAACAAGCCCCAATTGTAGTCTGTGATTAAAAATTAATTAAATAAGCTGCAAAAATGCAATACTTTAATTAGCTGTATAAATGCAATAAGCGAAGATGACATATAAGGCATTTTTTAAATGATGCTTAAGTATGTTTAGAGTTGTTTTTGCAATTTGGAGACTGTTCGGAGAGTTTATTTTACCCACTAAGTTGTTAAAACATTATGAAATAAGACCAAAAAAGGCACTCAGACTAGAAAACAATTCCAATTATAGTCTGCCATATACATTTTTTCAAATAGCCATCAAAATGCAATAATTGAAAAGGCAAATGGACCTTTTGTTTTTGAATGATGCTTAAGTATGTTTGGAGTTTTTATTGTTTGCACTTGTTAGACTGTTGGGAGTTTCTAGTTTATCTGTTGAGCTTTTGGAACATCATGAAACAAAACAACATAATGTGCACTGACTAGGAAAAAAAGTCCCAGTTATAGTCTGTGATATAAAGTTCTTTTAAATTAGATGTAAAAATGCAGAAAGGTGAATAAGCCTCTTTTTGAATGATGCTAAAAGTGTGTTTGGAGTTGTTATTGTTGGAATTTGAGATTGTAGGAGAGTGTATTTGACCTGTTTTGCTTTCCAAAAGCAACAAGCAGAGGCAAAATGTGCACTGACTGGTCCTTGCTAAAATCCAAAGAAGCAGATTTCTTCAAATAGCTGTAAAAATCCAATAATCAATGGTGGCAAAGGAGAATTTTTTAAACGATGCTTGAATATGTTTGGAGCTTTTTTATTGTTTGCCCCTTGGAGACTGTCAGTGTAACATCATGGAATAAGATTGCAAATGTTCAATGACAAGAAAGCAAGTCCTTAATAGAGTCTGAACCTATCAACTTTCTTTAATTAGCTGAAAACATGCAATAATCAAAGATGTAGAATGAGCCGTTTTCTAAATGATGCTAAAATACGTGTGGAGATTGTTTGTGTTTGAACATCGTGATATAAAATCACAAATGTGCACTGGCTAGAAAACAATTGCAATCATAGTCTGCATTATAAAATTTCTTCAAATAGGTTTAAAAATGCAATTATCAAAGAAAGCACATGAGACTTTTTTGAATGATGCTGGAATATGTTTGGATGTTTTTGGTGTTTTTTGCTCTTTGGAGATGTTGAGAGAGTTTATTTGACCAGTTTGGGTGTTGGAACAATATAAAATAAGATCACAAATGTTCTCTGACAGGAAAACAAGTCCTTAATAAAGTCTGCATGTATCAAATTTCTTCAATTAGCTG
This sequence comes from Thalassoma bifasciatum, assembly GCA_008086565.1. Taxonomy (NCBI): domain Eukaryota; kingdom Metazoa; phylum Chordata; class Actinopteri; order Labriformes; family Labridae; genus Thalassoma; species Thalassoma bifasciatum. The sequence continues at coordinate 51,183 of RPOG01000588.1, read as the reverse complement.
TAAACATGTCATAAACAAAGATAAAAAATGAGTTTTTTTTTAAATAATGCTAAAATCTGTTTGGAGTAGTTTTTGGTTATGCACTTAAGAGACTTTTAGGAGAGTTGATCTGACTTCCATGGGGGTTTGAACATCATCAAATAAGATCACAAATGTTGACCTTCAAGTAAACAAGGTCTCAATAAAGTCTGAAATCTAAATGCTGAATCTAAATGTTAAATCTAAATGTCATTTCTAAATGTACATGCTTAATCTCAATCTTAATGTAAAATCTAATTCCTAAATCTCAAAATTAAATCTAAATCTAAATGCTTAATCTAAATCTTCATGTAAAAGCTAAATCTTCATGTAAAAGCTAAATCTTAATGTTAATTCTAAATCCAAATGCTAGATCTAAATAAATAATCCTAATCTAAATGTGAAAACTAAATCTAAACCTAAATGCTTCATCTAGATGCTATATCTGAACCTACATGTTCAAAATTTATCTAAATGTTAAATCTCAAATTAAATGCTTAATGCTAATTCTCAATCTAAACACTAAATCTAAATGTAAATTTTAATGTAAATTCTAAATCCAAATGCTTAATCCTTATCTTTATGTTACATCTAAATTTAAATATTACATCTAAATCAAAAGGCTAAACCCCAATGCTTATTCTAAATCTAAATGTTAATTCTCAATATAAATGCTTAATCTTAATCTTAATGTTAAATCTAAATGTAAATGCCAAATATAAATGCTAAATTTAAATCTTAATGCTTAATCTAAATCTAAATGCTTAATCTAAATCTAAATGCTTAATCTAAATGCCAAATTTTAATCTGAATGTTCAGAAATTATGCAAATTAGGCAGGTTAGCCCCTATTCTACACACCCCTTGCAATATGTAGGACCATGCAGCCCCGCCCACCCAATTGACCGCCTTCTCATTGGGTGATCAGATGTAATGCAAGTGTTGTGGAAAACAGGTGCCAACAGCCTACTTAGCATCATTTTTGAATATTAAGCTTTACACTTAGCAAGTGATTTAAGATTTAGATTTAGATTTAACATCAAGATTCAGATTTAAAATTTACATTTAGATGTAGATTTAGATTTAACATTTAGATTTAGATTTAACATTTAGATTTAGATTTAGATTTAACATTTACATTTAGATGTAGGTTTAGATTTAACATTTAGATTTAGATTTAGATTTAACATTTACATTTAGATGTAGGTTTAGATTTAACATTTAGATTTAGATTTGATATTTAGATTTAACATATAGATTTACATTTATCTTTTATGTGTGCAAATTTTAACAAGTATATAGATCATTCTGTTTTGCATGAATTTCTGTTTTAAATGAAAGAAAATCGAGCTAAATGTGAGAAAAGTGAACTTAATGTTCACAAAGTATTGCCTATTTAACAGTGACTGAATTTTTTACATTTGGCGCTCCATAGCTGTAAACATGCAATTATCGAATATGAGGAATGACCTTTTTTTTGGAATGATGTTTAAATATTTTGGAGACTTTTATTATTTTCACTCATTAGACTGTTTGGATAGTTAATAGTTTACCTGTTTGACTGATTAAACACAATGAAAGAAAATCACAAATGTTAACTGAAAAAAAAAATTAGACTATAGTCTGCAATATATAACTTCTTCAATTAGTTGTCCAAATGTAATAATCAACGAAGGCATATAGGCCTTTTTTTAAATAATGCTAAAATATGTTTGGAGATTTTTTTTATTGTTTGTACTTGTTTGACTGTTTGAAGGTTTTATTTGACCTGTTTGATTTTAAAAGGAATTTTGAAGAAATAGCAAACGTGCAAAGACTTTAAAACAAGTCCTTATTAAAGTTTACTAGTATCAGATTTTTTCAAATAGCTGTAAAAATGCAATAATCAAAGATCATGAATGAGCCTTTTTTAAATATATTTGGAGCTTTTTATTGTTTGCATCTTGGAGACTTTTGTGAGAGTTTATCTTACCTGTTTGGCTGTTGAGTAGTTAGAAAATACAAAGATTATCACATTAAAGACAGATTAATAAACAATACATATGAAGTTTTTGGCTGATTTATTTTGTATTTTGATCTTTAATGTGGAGAAAAGTGTTTGAAAAAATCAGCTACAAGGCCAGCTACTCCCACACATGCATGATTGAAGCTTATATTGATAAGCCCTTGCTTTAATTTGTATGATATAAATTATGATAAGAAAAAAGATTTGGTGTGAAGAGGCAAACATCTTGATTCAGTTGCTGTATTTAACTTTTTCATGTGATCAATATGCAGCTTTGCTCTCAATAGTTTCTTATTGAATCTTGTTGTTTTTATAGATGTTCTAACATGCAGGTCTTCTACAGTAACTGTGAATATGGGATTAATGAAGGAAAAAGCAAATATCACTTCTGTCTGACAAGTTTGTGTGTCACTCTCTTTAATAGATGAACATATTATTTAAACTTTGTGGTGGTTTTTTCTCTTTCTCAGGACACTTTCAACCTCCTGCTCTGACTGCAGCCAGTCTTTCTCCTCATCTGGCTCCACCCCCCAACCCTGTAGCTCCTCATCCTGTTGCTCCTCCTGCTGCAGCTCCTCCTTTTGCTCCTGCTGCCCTTCCTATTCCCTCTGTTGCTCTCACTCTTCCTCCTGCTGCTGTTGCTCTCACTCTTCCTCCTGCTCCTGTTGCTCTCACTCTTCCTCCTGCGCCTGTTGCTCTAACTCTTCCTCCTGCTCCTGTTGCTCTAACTCTTCCTCCTGCTTCTGTTGATCTCACTCTTCCTCCTGCTCCTGTTGCTCTCACTCTTCCTCCTGCTCCTGTTGCTCTCACTCTTCCTCCTGCTCCTGTTGCTCTAACTCTTCCTCCTGCTCCTGTTGCTCTCACTCTTCCTCCTGCTCCTGTT
>RPOG01000588.1:0-47103 GCA_008086565.1 Thalassoma bifasciatum | reverse complement strand
TAACTCTTCCTCCTGCTCCTGTTGCTCTCACTCTTCCTCCTGCTCCTGTTGCTCTCACTCTTCCTCCTGCTCCTGTTGCTCTCACTCTTCCTCCTGCTGCTCCTTCTCCCTCTGCTGTCCCTGCATCTGACCCCCTTGCTCAACCTTCTGCTCCTCCTCCTCCTACTGCTGCTCTTTCTGCGCTTGCTCCTCCTGCTGCTTCTAATGGTCTGTCAGTGAACCAGGGACCTGTCCCTGAGTCAGAGGTCGAGGACATGGAGGTTGAGTATTACGAACAAGGCAACTCCTTGTCTGAGGTTGAGGACATGGAGGTCGAGTTCAGTGTACCAGGTGACTTGAAGTCTGTGGAACAGGGTCTTGACTCTGGCTCCAAGACTGAGGGTCACTACTCCATGTCCAAGGACAAGACTCTTGGGCTGAAGTCCATGGACAAGACTCTTGGGCTGAAGTCCAAGGACAAGGCTCCTGAGCTTGTGTCCAAGGACAAGGCTCCTGAACTTGTGTCCAAGGGCAAGGCTCCTGAGCTTGTGTCCAAGGACAAGGCTCCTGAGCTTGTGTCCAAGGACAAGGCTCCTGAGCTTGTGTCCAAGGACAAGGCTCTTGAACTTGTGTCCAAGGACAAGGCTTCTGAGCTTAAATCCAGGAATAAGGCTCCTGAACTCATGTCCAAGGGTAAAGCTTCTGAGCTTAAATCCAGGGACATGCAGGTTGAGGACCTTATAACCAGGTTTAAGGCTCTTAGCCTTGAGTCCAGGGACAAGGCTCTTGAACCCAAGTCCAAGGACAAGTCTCATGAACTTGTGTCCAAGGACAGGGCTTATGACCTTCATTCCAAGGATAAGGCTCCTGAACTCATGTCCAAGGGTAAAGCTTCTGAGCTTAAATCCAAGGACATGCAAGTTGAGGACCTTATAACCAGGTTTGAAGGTCTTAGCCTTATGTCCAAAGACAAGGCTCTTGAAACTAAGTCCAAGGACAAGGTTCTCAAGCTGATGTTCAAGGACAAGGCTCCTGAGCTTGTGTCCAAGGACAAGGCTCTTGAGCTTGTGTCCAAGGACAAGGCTCCTGAGCTTGTGTCAAAGGACAAGGTTCCTGAGCTTGTGTCCAAGGACAAGGCTCTTGAGCTTGTGTCAAAGGACAAGGCTTCTGAGCTTAAATCCAAGGACAAAGCTCCTGAGCTGAAGTCCAAGGACAAGGCTCCTGAGCTTGTGTCCAAGGACAAAGCTCCTAAACTTGTGTCCAAGAACAAGGCTCCTGGGCTGAGGTCTAAGGACAAGGCTCCTGGGCTTGTGTCCAAGGACAAGGCTCCTGGGCTGAAGTCTAAGGACAAGGCTCCTGGGCTTGTGTCCAAGGACAAGGCTCCTGGGCTGAAGTCTAAGGACNTGAGCTTGTGTCCAAGGACAAGGCTCCTGAGCTTGTGTCAAAGGACAAGGTTCCTGAGCTTGTGTCCAAGGACAAGGCTCTTGAGCTTGTGTCAAAGGACAAGGCTTCTGAGCTTAAATCCAAGGACAAAGCTCCTGAGCTGAAGTCCAAGGACAAGGCTCCTGAGCTTGTGTCCAAGGACAAAGCTCCTGAGCTTGTGTCCAAGGACAAGGCTCCTGGGCTGAGGTCTAAGGACAAGGCTCCTGGGCTGAAGTCCAAGGACAAGGCTCCTGGGCTGAAGTCTAAGGACAAGGCTCCTGGGCTTGTGTCTAAGGACAAGGCTCCTGGGCTGAAGTCTAAGGACCAGGCTCCTGAGCTTGTGTCCAAGGACAAGGCTCCTGGGCTGAAGTCTAAGGACAAGGCTCCTGAGCTTGTGTCCAAGGACCAGGCTCCTGAGCTTGTGTCCAAGGACAAGGCTCTGGAGCTGAAGTCCAAGGACAAGGCTCCGGAGCTGAAGTCCAAGGACAAGGCTCTGGAGCTGAAGTCCAAGGACAAGGCTCTGGAGCTGAAGTCCAAGGACAAGGCTCTGGAGCTGAAGTCCAAGGACAAGGCTCAACCCTTCAATTCTAAGGATGAGGGTTATGCTCCAGATGCCTCTCATTATGACTCAAAGGACTTGTTGGAGTTTTTGGAGTCTTTTGAGGAGCTGACGGATGAGATCCTTTATGGATCACCCTCTGACTTTGAAGAGGAGGAAGAGCCTTACAGTTCTGACACTGACCATTTGATGCTCATGCTCTGTGGACTTGCTGATGCTCCATCAACTTCTGGCTTTTCTTTCTCTCCTTCAAGCCACAGGGTCAGGGGGGAGAGTGATGATGAGGAGGAGCCAGCTGTGCAGAAGCGGAGTTGGGCCAGGGAGAGGAGCGCTGACTGATCCTGTCGTCTCCCAGGAACCATCACCCAACTGGATGGATTGGTGTATCCTTAGCTGTCCTTTGTGATCAACAGGATTGGTAACCCAGTAGACGTCAGGACATCTGGCAAAGTCTTCTAATTTAGACCCGTGTAGCGTCTGGCACCGGGACTTTTTATTTCTTTCTTTGTCTAAGGGAGATGGACCCTTTAAATTCTCACCTTTGCGTCTGGCTGGGTGAGCTACCCTGAAGCAGCCTTAGCGCCTAGCGGGGCTGTTTCTGTCCCAGGTAGCGTCTGGCACCGGGACTACTTTTTCTTTCCCCAAACACAAACGGTGATTGACTTTTCTTGGATCCTGAGGGCCCGTCTTTGCGTCTGGCTGGACTGGCTATGCCTCAGGGAGCTCTTGCGTCTGGCAGGGCTGTCAAGCACCTTGTGTTTTAAAACAGGAACCGTTAGCAGAACAAAAACCAGGTAAGAGAAGACCACAGGATCTGGACCGTCAGGAGGAGGCACATGAGCCACAACGAGTGAGACCTGCACCACGTGGACCTACGACGAAGAAAAGTAAGTATGAGCATCTAAATCTGATCAAAAATCAATGATTTTATTTAAAAAAAAAGACTTTCATACTAACCCCCCTATATATCTCCCCGTTCTGAGGTGCTCCTGGTCCCCGAGGACGAGGAAGGTAAGAATGAGCTTTTAACATTAATACAATCACAAACTCAGATTACTGTGCAGTTTTCTTCTACTTTTCTTTTTTTCCTCCATGGACTCAACTCTGGTATCTGATCCTGAGGATTTACTCAGACTGTAGAAAAAGATTCTGCTGGAGGCTCATCTTATCACTTTGTGTCTTTAAAATGATCTGAGCTTTTGTTCTTTTATCTGACAGTACTCTAAAGAAATCTGAGCCTTAAATGCTCAAAACACAATTAGTTACTGTTTGTTTTTTATTAACGATGAAAAGTAGTGAATGTTTATGATGTGATTCTGTATTATCATTCAAAGAGTTTCTGTCAGTCTTACTAACCATTAATTATCTCTCTCTCTTCCCCCTGAGCGGCCGAGATTCACCGCAGATGGAGAAAGTAAGTATGAGCTCCTAACATATAAACAAACACATAACAGCTGTTTATTTATGTATCCTCACCTGTGTTTTACTTATGTTACTATGTCTTCCACTCTTGGTCGAAATTTCGAAATCAAAAATAAGTGACAAAAGGGGAGTCTCAAATCAGAAGGATGATTGGTAGTGGAAAGAGAAAAACACAGGGTGAGTTAGTCACTAAAGGAGATAAATATCTCCTTACCTTCAGGATGAATAATCAATAATTAATAAATTATCCAATAATGACGCATTTTACCCCTAAAGTGATCCATGCGCTTCTTAACTGGACACAGAATAAACAGAGCTCAGGTTTTCTTCATGTGAAAGTGTTTGTGAAACAGGTTCAAAAAGAAGTTAAAGCTCTGTTACTGTTTATATTTTATTAGAGTTATTACAGCACATGTGCAGACACACAAACAGCTGTTAGAGCTGAATGACAGATGATCCTGATCAGCTGATGCTGTTTTAGATTAAAGTAATTTAGAATTCTACCGATACAGGTCAAAACAGTTTATCCATAAAAATAAGAAATGAGGATCTAAAAAATTTTTTCCCTTTCTGTAAACTCTGCAAACCCAGCTTGAGCAGCATAAATATATGGTTTGACGGAGTTACTTCAGACATTTTACCTAGATCGACAAAGGTACAGTAACCAAGGAATGGTGTAGTTTACAAACATTCGAGGTCGGGAGTAGATTGAATTGTCGATTTACACACGTCTCAAAGTTTGGAAAATGACAAAAATGACAAAATAACAATTTATTATTTCTGTTGTTTGTTCACACCTATTGTTTCTTGATTACTGTTGTTGTCTCTGTCTATGATTTATAGTTTAGGACTGTGTACAGCACTTTGGCCAACACTGTTGCATTTTAAAGTGCTTTATAAATAAAGCTGAGTTCTTTGAGTAGAAAAAAAGCAAAAGTTCTGATTATTTTGCAGTAGGGTTATTATCAGAGGTGCATAACTTGATGTAATATCACAGGCAGGTATTTGTCAAAGTGATAGCAGGATGTTTTGAAATCATTTAAATATCTTAAATGGCAAAGAAGATGCTTTGAATTTATATGATAGATTAGGGTGACCATACGTCCTCTTTTGCCCGGACATGTCCTCTTTTAAGAGGCTGTCCGGCCTGTCCGGTCGGGGTTTATAAAATCCTTCAAATGTCCGGGTTTTTGATCTTGCCTAGCTTGAGCGCATCACAGACCAGTGTATTTATCATTCACGTTAAATGGTTCCTTTAGAAACACACTCTGAGAGGTGGAGTTTGAGCCGAACCCCGGAATATGTATTCATTCATTCACAAATCAGTACAGAGGCGCTCCACGCTCCAAACTCACTCGAACAGAAAGGAAATGCCGAAATGCAAATGTCATTTCACTGATGAAAAGCGAAAAAAGTTCCCCTGTTTTCATCCGAGTGGTGATAAATGGGAGGCAGAATGTACAGTCTGAAAGCTGGAACTTATGTCTCTGTGGCTAATAATGGTTCCAACGATCTGCAAGCCCATATCACCACAACAAAACATTGAAGAATAGGCTACCTCTCTTTTTTATTTTTGTTCAATATTTTGAGGAATTATTTCTATTTTTACGTAATTGATAATTGGGAGGTTATTTTGAAGAATGGTTCTCTACCTCACTTTCCCAACTAAGGTGTAAGTGTCAGACTTAAGAGGTGATTATTTTTTATTTTGTTAAACATCTGAATACTTGTGTTCCTACAGAACTTGAGTCAATAACTATTAAAGACTAGAGCATGCCATATTTATGTGACTGATTCTATCGTTTAGGAGAATTGCTTTAAATTAATAAATATATTATTTACAAAGCAACTGTTTTTGAGTGTTTTGTCCTATTGTTCAGTATATCCAGGTGAAGTGTTCTTTTCTGGGGAATTTAGAATTTTTGTTTAACTGAGTTAGAAGCACAGAAAGCCCCCTGACCCTCAGGGTCAGAAAGAGCCATCCTGCAATATGGACACTCCATAGTGAACTTTCATTGTAGGGAGCATCTACAAGGCTTAAAATAGAAACAAAGAGGAAACTCAAACATTCAAGAACTTCAACCCAAATCTGCATTGAGTTCTTTCATCAATGCTCTGCTGTTGGTTAGACTTCAACTATCAGCACACACACACACACACAGCCCCTGGTTTCGAAATAAAAACTCAGCATTTAGATTTTAGAGAAAGTTCTGAATAGATGATCTAAGTAATCTGTCCACCCTTGGAGCTGTTTGTACACTCAAAGCCAGAACAGCATGTGGAGAAGTGTCTATTTTTAGACTCAGCTCATGCAGCAGATCGAATGAAAGCTACATTACACTGCTGACTGAGGTCATCAGTCAAAAACAAGCACTGTCTGCATCCACAAAAAAGCTTTGTTTAGGAAAAAAGAAGCAGTGAGCTCTTTATTTGTGTCACAAAATATTTAATTGGTGCTGGGTTCACATGCAACTAAAATACATTTTATAATAGGCTCTCAATGTACAATATTTTACAGTGTACTACATGAACATTGCTTCAATAATACAACTGTGTACAGCAGGTGGGGGGGGGCAGGATTTATAGGGTTTGTTAGGCTTATTCAAAAACCTACGTACATTAATAAAAATGGAAAAAAAACAACAACTCCCCATTCCAATAAAAAAAGAGACCTTTTTATTTAGTGGCAATTCAACGAACACCATAGATATGGACAGACAACAACTTCAAATAAATACACTTCAGCTTTTTCAATGATGCTGCACAACAGTCATCTTTAGCAAGAGAGAGAGGAAGAGTGTAGAGGTGTGTTTGTTGCGTTTCAGCGGGTGTACACGGTAAAAACGAGGACACATTGGGGACGTGGTTCATGACAGGAGAGACAAAGAGGAGACACCAGAGCTGGTTCTGTCTGAGTCAGACTCATGTTTGTGTGTGAAACAGGCAGAAAGCTGAGGACCACCTACTGTAAATACACACACACATACACATATATTTACAGTGTTGTCCCCTCTTTGTGCACAGTAGTCACAGGCAGTTTATCCAGAAGTTATTTTACTTTGATGACATTATTGGCACCCTGAGGCTCGTGTGGCGTTGAGCAGATTATGATTTGAGGATGAGGAACGGGGGATGGATAATGAAGCAGAACTCTTTGGAAGAAATGATGATGGAGGGAGCTCTAAGCTCACCTCAGGCAGTGCTGCTCACACAGGTGTCAATCACTTCACTCAATAGTGGCCAAGCCTGATGACCGTAGGCTCGGCAAAGGCCCTCTTAGAACTTCATGGATTTTTTTCCCATCACTTCACCCCCAAATAACATGCATTCAGCTTGAGATTAACTCAGTGGGTGTGGCCAGACGAGGCTGACAAAAGTGAAGAATTTTTCACATTCTCTGGTTTGCATGGAATATTTTGTGAACAAAAATCATACCTAGACCTTCCCAAAAACATGAAATGTTATGGGGACATCTGAACAGGAAGTTTGGAAATTTGACATCAGAGTTGGAATTTTTCTACTCACAGGGTATGTACATGAACAAACTCGTCCTTTGTTTTTTTTTATCGGATCATCTTCAAATCGAGTAGGTGTATTCCAGATGCAATGACTATGAAAAGTTGTTAGAGGATTTTTTGCTTCTTAATGGGTGTGGCCAGAAGAGGCGTCCAGAATTGATGGTCTTTGACCAAAATGCAAACCTCGATAAATCTCATGTACAATGTTAGAGCTGGACCAAAATGCATTGATATGTGTCACACGCCACGGACGTGACAAGCCCCAATGGGCAGGTGACAGCAAGGCTCCAATTGCAGCTTTAATGGGTTTATTTGGGTTAGCTGTCCATCACTGGTGAGAATTTTCAAATGTTAAGGAAGTGGGTTATTTTTGGACATGAGCTGTGAAAGTGAATCATGCTGAACATGATTTGTGAAAAAGGGCTTTGTCCTCGTGTGTAAAGGGATAATGAGAAGCTGCTATGACCTCAAAGACAGTATGTGGTGCTAAAGCGGCTGCTTGTGTGATGAACCCACAGAGGAATATCTCCAAACTCTTGACGAACCTCTGTGTTGTTAGCTCTTTGTTTGGTTTACTAGCCCACACTTTGCTGTAGCAGGAAGTTTTCTTAACTACAGTGGGATCATAAACCCAGTGCAGGCTCCCAGTGAAGCACCAGTTTGGAGTCGGCTGAGCTGTTCCAGCCTCACACAGTAGAGCCTGGGACAGCTCAAGTTTGATTTCTGGATGGGTGTTCATAGTTGAAAATCTGCTGCCTCCAAATGGAAGAAAAAGTTTGCACCTCTAGAGAGGAAATGTGGAAGAGGTAGAGGGACACATAAAATGAAAACTTCTGTGAGGACATTATTTTCCTCTAAGATTTAAGATCTAACTCTTTGGGTATGAGCGACAAAGTTAGAAGATCTGAGTACAGGTTGGAAATGGAGGCTTCATAAAGCACTCCAGGTGATATATGTGTATGGAAGTTGATAACAGGTGGATGTTAGTGGCTCAAGAAACACTGCTGCCCCTGATCATGACAATCAATGACTAAATATGACAGAGAGGTGGGTGAGTTTTCACCACGACTGCCTGAAGAGCTGATTTTCCTGTGATCATCTGAGTGGGGGATTTGACCTGATAAATGTGTCCTCTGTCTTGTCAGCTGTTCAATGTTGATCCTCTTCTCCTACTTGGATTCTTTCTCAGCATTCAGCAGAGCAGAGCTGATGCCCAGCTTCTTCAGCTCGTCCACCAAATCCCCATTCTGGTGCATCTGCAGCAGGATGTCACAGCCGCCCACAAACTCACCGTTGAAGTACACCTGAGGGATCGTGGGCCAGTTAGAGAAGTCCTTGACTCCTGAGGAAGGCAGATAGCATTTGTGTTAAAGCCAGAAATAAACTGTAACCATGGTGTATCAGGTTTCAGGCTCAGAGAATAAAGGACTGCAGCTGTAACAGATCTTCACAGTACATTACAGGGGGCACCAACAATACCATTCCTGATGAGCTGTGTAATGATCCACATCACAAATTCTGCATTATAGTTTGACCAAATCTATGTCGGAGTAAAATTAGTGCTTTTTGGATGCAGTGGATTTGTTGTAATCAGGAAAAACTGGGCAAGTATGAGAGTGTGAGTGACCTGATTTCACTGGTGAAATGATTGGGACTGCAGTCCTTCTGGAGAGTTCTCAGTCTGCAGTGGTCAAAGCTAACAAAAGGGTCAGGGACAGCACAAGCTCACTGCTGTTGGTGGGGGTAGAGGCTCCCCTTGTGTCAGATTCAACAGAGAGCTTGTGCTGAGAAAAGTTAATGCTTGTTCTGATTATCACAGACTGTCAGGGTGCCCCCGCTGACCCCAGGTCACTGCCAAAAACTCCTACAATGAGCAACTGACCCACAGAGCAACAGGGGTGTCAGGGAGCAACAGGTCACTGTAGACCCTGTCCCAAAACTCCACAAGACTAAGTCCATTCAGTATCACCAAGTCTGACCCATGAAGGCCCCACTCTGCAGGTCCTGCTTCCAGATGAGCCAGCAAAGACCCTCTTGGAACCACAAAAATTATCATTACCATTCCCATGCTTTTAACCCCAAACTGTGTGCCTTTAATATGCATGAAAACTCACCAAAATCAACCTATCTTTCCAAAAGAATGTAGAGAATAAATGATTATGGTGCTCCCATAGTGATACTTTGCTCCCTAGTGCCTCCTGTTGACTTAAAACTGCAGCCTCTCCAGCTACGTGGGGCTACATGCCTGAACTATTTGTGCATAACTTTCATGCCTAGATCTACAAAACAATCACTTGCAACCAGAGTGAGTTCACAGGAAGTTCAAAAATTACACTTAAATGTCAAATTTTGACGGTTCACAGGGCACGTATTTGAACAAACTCCTGTGTGTATATTACACACATTGTTGATGAAAAGTTATTAAAGGATTTTCTCATAACTCAATGGGAGTGGCAATGGGAGGCAGCCAGAAATGACTATTTTCAGAGGGTTGAGTAGAGTCCACGTCTCTTCAGGTCAGAGCTGATTTGGTCCTGGCCTGAACACAGTGATGCTTACACAACATTTGGCAGGCTGTCATCTAACTTATCAAGGCCCTTTATTTGACCCAGGAAATTCTCTTTCTCTGAGGACACCAGTCTGTAAGACGGGTCTGTAGTCAGTGTGACGTTATGAGAGCTTACACCAGGTAGGATCTGATCCTTATGACTTTACAGGGAGCAAATCTGCAACACTGAGCGACCAAGACTGTGTGAACCTTAAAGGTCAGTTGGACATCAATCATGAAAACAGGATTCCTGGCAGACTCAGAGGGCAGCAGTTCAGCTGATTGAAGTCAAATATTGATCTGTTGCTTAATGGAGGAACTCACTGTAACAAACTCAGTCTTTGAAGGTGGCGTCGCTCCATCAGTTTGGAAATATCAGATTATACTGAATCTGATCACAAAAACCACAGACAAAATAAAAGAGGCAAAGAGCAAGGCTTTAACATTAGGGCTAAACTATTTTCAAAAATGATCTAATTTTGACTATTCTTCCCTATATTGCAATTGCGATTTAGTGTGCGATTATTTTAAGGATCCCCATCATATGCATTGTGAAACAAAAAAAGCATTAAAACACTCTTTATTAAAAAGTGTGCCATATTAGATTAATGAAACCAGGAATAAGCCTTTTTAAAAAAGGGAGGGGCTCTTTGGATTCACAAGGCTAATTTGATAACAAATGCTACATTGAAGGGGATGATTTGTTTTACTTTACTTATATTTTGCAGAAGATATGTGTCTGTATATACACACACACACACACATAAATATATATTTATTTATTTTATAATGGGGTGTGGCATTATCATGGAAGCCCATTTCCACCAGTTACAAAAATAACAACTTGGCTTTGTTGAGAATATTTTTAAGGCCATATTAAGTCAAAAATTAGAGCCAAAAAGACAAAATTCTGAGGTAAGTCTAAATTGTAAGAAAATAAAACAACACAATAAAACAAACTAATGTTGACATGAGCTACAATTTTGAGGTAAGTACAAATTTTGACATTTCACCTAATCAATTTGACTTTTTAATCTCAAAATTCCTACTTAATATGGAAAAATAATCTCAACAAAGCCAGTTTCTTATTTTTTCATTTATTTTACTGGCAGAAATGGGTTACTACACATTATTTATGTTTACATTATAGAATGGTATCACTTCAAACAGAAAAGGAGTATTTTCAATAAATGTTTGGCTTATAAAGCTACCTTTGTCATCTTTGAGGATCTGTGGGTAGTTTTGCAGGATCTCCAAGAGGTCAGGTAGGGGGTCCTGTTTGGGGGTTTTAGAGTATGGTCACCCTTACTTATCCATGGCTAAACTTCCATAGGGACCAAATTTGATGCCAGTTTATTGACAGCAGTGAAAGCAGGTAGTTAAAAAGTAACTCCACAATCAGATCAGTACATGTCTTAGCTGTTAGGATTTCTGGATATCTTGATCTACTGGGTGTTTCTTGTATTCTTCTTGGTATGCCTGCACTGAAGAACACTATCTGAAGCACTGTGAGCAGTGCAGTGTTGGAAATGTGGAGTAACAGTCTTTCAGGAGTATTCTCAACAGATTAAATGTCATTCTCTAAATTCTCTAAATTCACTTCATTCTCTAAATCACTGTGCAGTTCCTCTTCCTTAAAATATGAGTAAGTACACTCAGATTTAACTCAGCCTGAATTGTGGGTAAGTGACATGTTGTGGTCGTGATTGTACCAGGTGCCTTATCGCCATGACTCAGCATTCAGCAGCTATTGCAACATGCTGTTGAATGTTGTTCAACCTCCATTGAGAAAATCCCATTAAAGAGCGGTGATGACACACTTTTTTAAATGTTTTACTTCCTTGTCTCTTAACCTGTTCTCTGCCAATCCTCACACTCACACAGCAGACAGAAACATGGCAGTGGAAACAGCTGCCCACTCTGATGGTGTCCTATGACTGAGGCACCACACCCTATGGTGCTGCTGCAGGCCCCTGATAAACTGTCAATACTCAGCAACACTCACAGGAGTTAAAGATGGCCGTTGGTAAAAGTCAGATATGATACAGGTTTGAATGCTCATCTTAAAAAGACTTGTTTTTGGACAGGAAGGGCTCAAAGGGACACTGTATACAGGACACAAGCAACTTATTCTGACACACTGACCCTCAGCATAAAAAGGGCACAGTTCAGGGCTGACAGATCAACTTGTTGCTGTAGTTTTATGAGCTTTCTTCACCTTTTCTCCACTAACCTTGTCTGAGATCCTGATCCTCCAACACATTATAGGCAGCATAGTCGTCCACCCCGTGCATCCGGAGAATCTGAACAACCGCGTTACTGAAGCCACACATGGGCTGAGCCGGCGTCCCCTTCATGAACACCACCACTTTGTCCTTTTTCACCATCTCACCAAGGTCTTTCTGCAGGTCTGCCGAGGCGCACAGGAGCCGGGCCGAGCGACACCAAGCACGGCCGTCAGCCTGTCTGGGCAGATAGACCCCCGCCCCTGACCACAAACACTTAGCAGTGGATCTGATTAAACTGTTCATTGTCTGAGGATGCGACGTCTTCGGTTGAAAAGCAGAAATAGGGCAAAAAGTTACTGACCAGGTGCTGAATAGGACAGAACAGCGGCAGTCAGTCCAAACACAGAGGAGGAGAGGCGGGACCTGAACGCTGATTGGGCCGCGGAGCTCCCAAAGGAATAAAACCTGGTTTGCTATTGGTGGAGGTATACGTCACTTACAGCAGTTACACAAGAAAAGATAAGACTTCATGAAAACAAAGTATTTTATTACAAACAATGTTGCGCCGACGGTATTTTAAGTTCTAGCTTGAATAAAAAACTGAAATTCAGCAGCAAAAAATAGTTATATTTTTGTTTCCAGGTCACAGACGCTCTCCAGTACTTCCGGGTTGACGACAGGGGAAACGCAGGCAGA
Organism: Thalassoma bifasciatum; assembly: GCA_008086565.1. NCBI lineage: Eukaryota > Metazoa > Chordata > Actinopteri > Labriformes > Labridae > Thalassoma > Thalassoma bifasciatum. Next base: position 34,731 of record RPOG01000588.1, on the reverse strand, counting down.
AGTTTGAAACATGGCGGCGCACACGCAGAAGAATAACAAGCCTGGGAAAGCTGGAGGAAAAGAGGCACAGCCTCTAGTTATAGCCAAAACTCCAGCGGAGGAGCAGCGTCTAAAACTGGAGAGGTTGATGCGGAACCCGGAGAAGCTGGCTCCTATCCCCGACCGACCCAAAGAATGGAACCCGCGGGCTCCGCCGGAGTTTGTCCGGGACGTGATGGGCTCCAGCGCGGGGGCAGGCAGCGGAGAGTTCCACGTCTACCGACACCTCCGCCGCAGAGAATACCAGCGACAGGATTTCCTCGACAAAATCTCCGAGAAGGTGAAAAAAGACCTGGATTACCTGGATAAGGTGGAACTAAACAAACAGGAAGCAGAGGACAGGACGGCGAAGCGCAGGAAGAAGCGGGACAAGCTGAAGCAGAAAAAGATGATGGCGAAAAAGGCCAAACAAGAGGCCACAAAAGAGGAAGAAGACACAAGCAAGAGCTCGAGTAGTAGTGAAGAAGAGGAGGAGAGAGAGGCTGATGATGATGCCGAGGCTCCCAGCTTCATCATGGGGAAGAAATGACCCCCGTCACCAAGACTGAGGAACTGTGACAGAATGTTCAAAAAGCCCCTCAGTGCTGAAATTAGTCACTGATCGTGAGGTGATGGGGACGATGGGCACAAAAACATGTGGAACCTGTTGAAGAACTCAGTGCAACATCATGTGTTCATGAAAAACTGTGACGTTACAGGAAACCTTGGAAGACTCTTGTGTGTTGGACAGAAAACCAACTGGAGTTTCTGAATCCTAATCAGACTTGAAATCCATTCCCAAAGGGAGACAAAGACATCACCTGTCTCTCTAGTTGTGCTCACTGGAGAGTTTCTGGTCCATATTTTTAAACATTTACATTTTTTGTATTCAGGGATTTGTTGAGTTCTTGAGTTGTGACAAAAATCCTAATTGACTTGCTGGTTGTTGAAATGCTGTACAGATTACCACAGAATTCTTGGTGTATTAATAAAAATGCAAGTCTGCATGTACATTCAGGTGTATTATGGCTCTGTCCCTGTTATTAAGGTATTATTTCTGATGTTTGGTTTTACTCATGGGTCATATTCTAGAGAGAACATGTTGATAAAAACAGAATCTTTGAACGTTTTTAATCCTTGCAGCCTTGTGAAGTAGCTCCTGGCAGCAGCTTCTGCTTGTGGGCTCAACAAGGAGGCAGAAAGTATCTCAAAGAATGAAAAGGCGTGACTCCTGGAGACTCAGGAGTTTCACGTGCGATGTTCCTTGGACACACTCCTGCTTTCCACGGTGGTGATGTGCTTCTCCTGTAGCCATCACCTTTCTTAAGGCAGGCAGAGCAAAGCACAACAGCCCGATATTGTTTGAAGCAGGGAAAGCTGTTCCTGTCAGACACTGTGGGCTGTAACAACAACTCAATTCTTATATGCGCTTGTTCTCTTTCTATTAGCTGGAATTGTATTATTGTTCAGATACAATAGTGTCTTTAAACATCAGTTGAAAAAAACAGGCTTCATTTTTTTATTTCACTCAAATCCCTTGATATGAAGATTTCTTTTGAACTTCCCTCCAAACTCACAATTCTTCTTTGATGTAATACACAGAAAAGTTGCAGGAAAATAAAACAATAGTTGACACCTGCGTAAAGATGTTTCTGTGTATTACTTGGAAATGTTTGGGGCTTTGTGTTTTCATGAAGGGAAATAGGAAATTGAACTTACCACTGGGCCTGGCCAGCATGCAGTCCATCTTTGCATATTTTAACACATATTTTCAAGTTGACCACTGTTGAAAATACAATTTCTTTGCAGTTAAAATGTAAAGTGACTTTTAACAAGATTCCCAGTTCACCAATGGAAGAATCAAGACACACTTGAGGTCCCTACTGAGTTGTTATTGTACACTGTTACGGGCTGAAACTGTGAAGTTTGTTTCATCAATCCTTTCAAGATGAAATATGAATCGTGGGGTTTCAGGTGTCTGAATTGGTCCAGCACAACTTTTGTATTCAAATCTCCTAAGTTTATACAAATCAGCTTTCAGACATGAGTAAAGGCCGGCTCATAGGTATTTTAGTTTATTGGAGGTTTTGGAAAATAAAAACTTGTGAAACATGAGCATCAAACAGCACACAGAACTGAAGAAAGTCAGAGGCACAGTGTTTGTGGTGTTTAACAAAGTCCCAGCTGAAATGTACAATAGCTTTATGTGTTTACTTTCTGACATGACCACAATAACCAGCACAACACAGAGTAATTGAAGGTTTTCATAATTTAAAATTGTAGTATGAAATATGAATACAATGATAATTAATACACTCACTATTTCAATAAATAGTAGTGAAGTGTGTTGACATTTTGTTAGGTTGATGCCAAAAAAAGGAAATAACTGATGTCAAGAATGAAAATCAACTGTTTTCAGTTCCTCATGTTCTCTTGCTCCGAGATTTATGTATATGATGTAATTATCTATATTCAAATATCATTTTATAATTTTCTTTCCCTTAAGATTTTACATTTTGTCTCAAAATATTGTTTTGGATCATCAAGATTTGTTCTTATATTGAGGACTTCATGTTAATGACTTCAATTTATCACTTTGCCTTTACAAAGTAAATCTGAATGTAATGGGGCCCTCTGCTGGAGAAGCTGTGTGAACTTATGGAGAAGATGAAGTAACATCATTATGGTGAAACACTGACAGCTTTTCATGATATTGTTATTCGACTTTGTTTTTATTCGTTGAAATTTTTCAGATTTGTTTCACTTCTTTTAGCAAATTTATCTTAAATTTTGTCATTTTGATTTGTAACTTCAGTATTTCGGGCTGTATGGTGGCGCAGCGGGTAGCGCTCCAGCCTCACAGCAAGACGGTTGCCGGCTCGATTCCCCGTTCGGGTATGTTGACCTTTCCCGTTGGAGTTTGCATGTTCTCCCGGTGAATGCGTGGGTTCTCTCCGGGTACTCCGGCTTCCTCCCACAGACAAAAAAACTTGCCCACGTTAGGTTAATTGATTATTCTAAATTGCCCGCAGGTGTGAGTGTGTGCGTGAATGTTTATTTGCCTTTATGTCAGCCCTGCGATTGTACCCCGCCTCTCCAGCCACCCGCAACCCTGGATAGCAGGATAGACGATTAAGAAAATGGATGGATGGAACTTCAGTATTTCAACCCATTTGCTGTAAAGAAAATGATTTTTTTTTTTTTGTTATTTGTAGCTTTCAAAAGTCATCCAGATTGAAGTTCATGCATCAAATCTTCTGAGCTAAGTTTATCCAAAACAATGAAAGATCAAATTTTTATCACAATTATTAAAATAGTCACCTCTGTGTTAAATAACAATATTTTCTGTGTATGCACATGTATATTCCATAAAAAACACAATGTCAACAGGAGGTGCTGCCAGACCTGACATACAGAAGTTTTTTGAGTCATTGATCACCAGACAAGTTCCATTGTTGATTCCCAAGCAGCCAAGGGAATAAAATGTGATGTCAGGAGGAAAATGTACCTGGCAGCTGACTTTTTATCTAAGAATTTGGAAACCTCAGAATTGTGACATTATTATCTCAAAATTTAGACTTTTTAGCTCAGGGTTTTGAGTTCTTTCACAACGTTGACTTTTTGATCTCATAATTTCAACTTTGAGATTGGTGCGTCAGAATTATGCCAGTGGCTCAGTGCAAGGACTTATTATAAATATTAATGGTCGGTAGAACAGGCTGAGAAAAACCTGGACATATGGGGAATTTTATAAAATCCCTGCTGACATAATTTTACGACCAAAAAGGAGAACATGGTCAGGCAAAAGTGGATGTTTGGTCACTTTATCCTGGAGATCTGAAACTGAAGATCATCTTTAAGCATGACAATGAACCAAAGCAAACATCCACTTCAACAGAAGAAGACTCAGGTTTTGGAATAGTCCAGTCAGAGCCCATTGAAAACCTGTGGGCTGATCAGAAGAGAGGGGGCTGTGTACAGGAGACGTCCTCTGATTAAATCTGACAGATCTGGAGCGTTTTTTCAAAGACGCGTGGTCAAGTATCACCCAGTCAAGCTGTGCCATGCTGATTAACGTCTGTCCAAACAGATTGAGGGCTGGAATCAAACCCAAAGCAGCTTCCATAAAGGATTAGTTTGAGACTATGCACACTTTTTCAACCACAGTATTCTAGTTTTTTACTTTCATTCCTAAATAAAAAGCTTCAGTTTATTTTTCAGCTGAGTTGAACAGGCAACAGGTCAAATCAACGGTGGAGAAAGTTCTGAAATGATTCACCTTGCTCTGATTTTATTACATCATAAAAACTTCTCATCATAACAGAGGTGTCGTAAACTTTTCATGACCACGGTGTCTCTTCATTTCATACGGAGGATTGAACTCATATCATCATTCTACACATTAAACACCTGCACAGCTCATCCATCACACCTGCTGCTCAGATGTAGGAAAGTATTTTTCAAACAGTAACCTGTCATTATTTACCTCTATTATACTGTATCTTATTTGTATAAGAAGAGAAGCTCAGACATTTACTGGTCCTTAATATTTGATTATTTACTGCAGAGGTTTACTCCTGGCCTGGGGCTGATTCTTTGCCCGTTTTGGTTCACACAATCCAGTGAACTCTGAAACAAGTCTCTGTGTACTTTGGCATGGGATGACATATGAACAGACGCTGGAATGAAAGAAAAAAAAATCCAGTTCAAATACAACAACAGAGCCTTGGCTCCATCTGTTCATTCCTGTTCCTTAAGCGGAGAGATTCACACCCTCAGACTGAGCTCAACATTTTTCTGCTTCACTGGCAGAAAGATTTATGCACAACCACACAACCTGTGACCCAGCAAACTCCTTCATTTTACCAGTAAAGCACTCCTCACTCCTGCTTTCAGAAAAAAAAACTTTATGAAGCAGGATCTGCCAATAGGAGACCACTTTGCTTGTGTGAGGGGAGTGGAAAAAGAGTTGATCAACATCTTGGAAGGAGGTTTCAGCATGTTCAGGCAGGACACAGCGCCTCAGTCTGCTTTACTCCACTCTGTGAGGAAACCTCTGATCACCTCTGATGGCCAGGAGCTCCTGTCCCTGAGAACACTTCTCTTTTATCCTGTGGACAGATCATTAGTGGGCTGACCGTACAGGAGGATGCAGGACAAAATGAATGGGGATGATCAGGAGGAGCAGGTGGTGGAGGTCAAGGATGACCAAGTTCAGCAGCCTCAAGGTAAATTCAAGAAGAAGCGTTGTCAGTTTATTGGTTTTTAAACTACTGATTCCAGGACTTGTTTGGTGAAACCACTTTAAAAAAACCTTTAAAGACACTCACTGCTCGATGTTTCTTCCCTTCATATATTTCATCATCTTCAGGATGAGTGTCTGACTGAATGGGATTGCCTAATCTAACACTGGTGTGTCACTGTCTGGTGATTAGCTCCTATGAGAATTTTGTGGGTCGCTTTTGAAATGTTTTACCAACAAGGGATCTAAATTTTGATGTACTCATCTCTAATGTATTTTTACTCTGCATTGTTTTGGCATATAATATATCTGTTATTGTCCGGTTTCTTTTCTCTTTTTCATTCAAGTAGACGACAAGAAAGCAGCCCGGAAGAGAGTCTTTACCAGATGGATAAATAGTTTGCTGTGTGAAGTAAGACAAACACTGTTTCCTTTCCAACAAAACTACAATTCCACTGAAGTTAGGACATTGAGTAAAACGTAAATAAAACAGAATACAATGATATGTAAATCCTGTTTTACCGATTTTCAACAACAACGCAACACGTTCCTAAAAAGCTTGGACAGGTTCATGTTTCCCACTGTGTTACATCACCTTTCCTTTGAACAAATCTCAGTAAGCGTTTGTGAACTGAAGACACTCATTCTTGAAACATTGGAGCTGGAATTCTTTCACAGTCTTGTAGACGAACAACTTTAGTTGTTCAAAAGTCAGGGGTCTCCATTGTAATATTTTGCTGTCTTCATAATGTGCCACACATTTTCAGTGAGACACAGGTCTGGACTGCAGGCAGGTCAGTCCTGTAGCTTCACTCTTTCACTACGAAGCCACACTGTTGTGACAGGTGCAGAATGTGTCTTGGTTTCATTGTCTTGCTGAAATAATCAGGGATGTCCCTGAAAAAGACGTTGCTTGGGTGGCAGCATGTTGCTCTAAAGCTTTCAGCAATAATGTTGCCTTCACGGATGTGACGGTTACCCATGATGCCATGGGCACTAACACATCCCTGTATCATCACAGATGCTGCTTTTAAACTTTGTGCTGAGAACAATCCAGATTGTTCTTTTCCTCTTTTGCCCGGAGGACACCACGTCCATGATTCCCAAAATCAATTTGTATGTGGACTCATCAGACCACAGCAGACTTTTCCTCTTTACCTCAGTCCATTTCAAAGAGCTTGGGCCCAGAGAAGGCGTCAGAATTTCTGTTTGTAGTTGGTGTCTGACTTTGTCTTTGCATGGTAGAGTTTGAACTGTCACTTGTAGATGTAGTGATGAATTGTGTTAACTGACAATGGTTTTTTGAAGTGTTCCTGAGCCCACGTGCTGCTACACTTTACACGATGATGTGGGTTTTTAATGTAGTTCTGTCTGAGGGGTCAAAGGTCACAGGCGTTTAATGTTAGTTTTGGGCCTTGCTGCTTATGAGCAGAGATTTCTTAAGATTCTCTGAACCTATTGGTGATATTATGGACTGCAGATGATGGAATCCTTAAATTCTTTGCGGTTGTACGTTGACAAGCAATGTTTTTAAAATGTTGAACTGTTTGCTCACACAGTTGTTGACAAAGTGGTGAACCTGGCCCCACCCTTGCTTGTGAAGGACTGAGCCTTTTGGGGATGCTCCTTTTATACCCAATCATGACACCCACTTGTTTTCAATGAACCTGTTCACCTGTGGAATGATCCAACAGTTTGAACAGTAAACATTTTGTCTTTCTTGTGTTTACAGTTGAATATAGATTAAACAGGACTCACAAATCATTGTTTTCTGTTTTTTTTAATGTTCTACACAACATTCCAAATGCATTTGAATTGGGGCTGTATCTTTCAGCTCATAATTGCACTAAGCAGTAAGGTTTATGGTTTTTTTTTTCACTTCTAGTGTGAACCACCAGTAGAAGTGCACGACCTGTTCACAGATATCCAAGATGGCAGCCTGCTGATGGCTCTGCTGGAGGAGCTCTCTGGATACAAACTAGTAAGAGTCAGGATTTCAAATGAGCAGAAAAATGTGTTCACAGAAGAAGAAATATATGTGTACTGTGCTGCAGTCTTATGAGTGCGTCTAATGAAGCCACTGAAATGTTCTCATCAGCTGTACAGGTTCCGGTCATCCTCTCACCGCATCTTCAGACTGAACAATATTTCTAAGGCCCTTGCTTTCTTGGATGATAGACACGTGAGTGTGTTTGCTTTAATTTGGTTGTACTTTGTTCAAATGTCTAAGATTTACATAAAGGACATCTCAGATGATATGTCTTTTCCTCCCCCCAGGTGAAGCTGCTGGGTATAGATGCATCCAGTGTTGCTGATGGCATTCCTTCTGTTGTTCTTCACCTAATCTGGAACATCATCTTACATTTTCAGGTATGTTTTATCACTGACCAGACTCACACTAACATATTACTTCACTTGTGAGGGTTTATTTCTTTCATATCCTCTGACCTTGTACTCTAAAACAGGTGAAGGAAGTTACAGGAGGCCTCCAGAGGCGGCTTTCTTCCAGCCTCACGTCCTTATCAGTGAGGAGTTCCTCCCCTACACCCCAGATGGACGACTTTAGCAGCCACTCTTGTATCTCTTTGCAAAACAAAAGCCGAAAAAGCACCAGAAAGCCAAAGTATAAAGAGAAAGCAGTTGAGACCCTCCTGCAGTGGGTCCAAGGATGCACATCAAAGTCAGTGTGAAAGAGATCTCTCATTAAGTCATTTTCATCAGCCTAACATTCTCATCCTGAACATTTTCTCTACTACCACAGTTGTTAAGACAGAAGTGTGTGTGTTTTCTGTGTGAGGGTTACCTGAGTGTACTTCCAGGTTTGGGGTGGAGGTGCATGACTTTGGGAAAAGCTGGAGGAGTGGACTGGCCTTCCTTGCTGTGGTTAAGTCGATAAACCCTGCACTGGTTAACCTGAGGGAGAGCCTGGTGAGGGAGTCAAGAGAAAATATTCAACTGGCTTTGGATACGGCTCATCACAGTTTGGATATACCCCCCCTGCTGGAGCCTGATGGTAAACACAGACTGAGTACACAGTGCCTGATATCTATCCTTTACAAAGCAAACATGTTTCTGCACCTTCACTTGATCCCCAAAACTAGCCCTCCAGCTGAGGGGCTGTCACTTAAAGGTACAGGGGGTTGGAATATCTAATGGTCAGATTCATGCTCCGCCTTCTGGCTCACCTTACTGCTGCGAGAGTCCAGAAGTGATTGTGTCCTTACTGCAGGGGTCCAGACTCCGAACAGCCATACTGGAGACTGGGGACCCTGTTATGGGGATACAACAACAAGCCAATCCAAAAAAGAAGAAGAAAAAATAAGAAATAAAAAGCCAAAGATACTTAATTTAGTTGGTCAGTTAAAAATGTACAAATCATGTGTGCACACACCTCCTTTTCCTGAATTAACTCTTTAAGTATCCTGGCTTAATCACCAGTTTTGTTTATATTTGCACAACAATGGATGTTTATATCGACAGAACAGTGAATATCATATTCCATTCCCATCAGAAACAGCATCTCTCTCCTCCTGCAGATGTGCTGTGTTCCTCGCCGGATGAAAAATCCATCATCACTTATGTGTCCATGTTCCTGATGCATTTTGCTGGTGCAGAAGAGGTTGGTATGGCTCCAATAGCTCTTTTAGTTTGCCTTTTTGTTGGAGTCCCAGCACAGTGATACTGTTTTTTATTCTAATCATTCTTATTTAAATCACTTAGCAGCTGCATGACACTACTTGGTCTTACGACTAATTAATAGGGGAAAATACAGCCTCTGTTCAAAGGCTGTTCACTCTTTTGGCAGAACATCTCACTTTAAAATCCAATGAGTGAAAAAAAAAAATTCAACATGTGTGGTTACTAGTCGGTATGTTTGGTACCACTCAAGGAGCAGAGAGGTCTCAGGTAGGATCACCTGATGTTGGACATAAACATGTTTCACTTTTCCCCCTGTGGCTTTGGTGCATTTCTCTGATCAAAATGAACATTCTCATAACATAGAGCTCAACCTCCACAACATTTAGTCATTTGAGCTGATCATAGCAGCAGTTTTTCATTCCTTCCAACAAATTACGAATGCTCTTGGAAATGCATCAATTGCTGTCATATAATTCTCTGCTGTTTTATAACATTATCATTTGCTCATGTCATGTTAGTTATTATGAACTACACTTTTGAATGTTGAACAGTCAGTCCCTATAAAACTAATAGTCCTCATTTCATTGCTTGAGTCATTACATATAAGACTGTTGAACTAGTTGTCATAACAAGTAAGGGAAATTTTAAACATTTCCTGATCGAAATTTTCCGTAAAATGTCACCTGAAATCAACAGTTTCTCTCAGGTGAACCTCAGCTTTCACTGGTGAGAAGAGATGTGTGATGCATTGGTTGCAACCAGTGATAAGTCACTTCTCCACAATCACTCAGAACTGAATCCCATCAACCCTCAGTTGGTGAGCATTGATGAACCAAGCAAGACACCATGTACCATTTCTACAATACTGTGACACAGAAATGAAAGGTCAGAGTGCTGGAAGAGGGGTGAGGATGAGAGGAGGAAGTGTGTGTGTGTGTGTGTGTGTGTGTGTGTGTGTGTGTGTGTGTGTGTGTTTGTGTTTGTGTGTTTGGGGGGGGGGGCAAGTACATAGAGGGATTCCCAATGAAATGAGGGCTACAGTTGTGGACCATGTTGTCAACATAGACATAGACTGTATATAGAATGGACAGCGTGGCTCCACCTGTCACTGTTGTACAATTTTGAAGCCAAAAACCTCCTTACTGGAGCTGCATTCTGCTGCTATTGTGCAGCCAGAGTCTGCGCAGTAGGGAATTTTGGAGCCAAGTAAAAAAAGTTCTCCTTCTTTTGAGGGTTTAGTCTCCTTTTGGCCTCTTTCACAAAGTTTCTTATATCCCCAATAAAAACTACTCACGAATGGCAGCTGTCAACCATCGTAAAACGATACTTATAACTTGGTTTTAAACGTCCAATAACTAATGAAAAACCAACTCCTCAGGGAAAAAAAGGACTTGAACACAATGCAGCCCAATAACATCTTCATACCACCGCAGCGTAAGGATGAGAGAAACATTTCTACCAGGTGTAGTCATTTTTTTAAGTCTTCCCCACTCGTACCCGGAATGCATGGGGAGGCGGGGCTTATGACCGACTGTCATTACATCCACTGATTATACAGTCTATGATTGTCAGCCACAGCCTCACAATGACTGAAGCTTGTCAAAGGGTGCAGCCAAATGTTGGGAGAAACACTGTAAACTCAATCATTCAAACATTTTGTCAGGAACACAGGTGTTTAAGTTGGACAGTTAACAATCTGCACTGCACTGCTGTCATTGTGCTATAAGCTCACAGAGGGACGAGAACTTTTCACTTTTTCATTTTATATTCAGACTCACAGCTTCACTACAGCACAGATTCATTGTATTGTAGTGAACAGTAGTTTTGCAGCATGGTTCTGTACTGCAGCTCCTAAAAAGTGAGATTCTCTGTTTTTGTACTCTACAGTAATACGAATTAATGCAGTATATCTCATGTTTACTGAACATTACTGTAATTTTACTCTGCACCACTCAGAATTGCAAGAAAATCTCGTTAGGTGAAGGTGGATCTTAACTATAGTTTTCAAATGACTGTGTGACTAGTGTATTGCTGTCTTAAGCATTTTCAGGTAGTTTAATCAAGATCTGACTATTTTGCATTTGAAAACAGCGTAAACTGTCAGTGAAAACATGATAAAGCCATTTCACTATTTGGTTCATAAACACAGGGGCCAGGACTTTCCATTAGTGATGTGGGATATCACAAAATTTGCTACCAATCCGATACCAAGTAAATAAAGGGCCTGTATTGTTGGTATCAATCCAACATCAATACTTGACACACAAAATTAGTCAAGAGTAACACACAACCACTAAAACTAATTCTCATAAATGAAAGTAAATCACTATTATCTTTATCTAGAAAATAATCATGTGCTCTAATTTACTGTAAAACTGTGGATTTAAATTTTCATGGGTACCAACTATTATTTTGTTTCAGCATTGAATATGTCATTTTGATCAAACAGCTTGCACATACTGGCACATGAACTATTACGAAAACATAGTAAGAGTCAGGAAATCAGCAACATACTGATTATTTTAAGTATTGCTCTCATCACAAATGTATTGTTCAATACTGATACCAATGTTGGTGTTGATGTATTGATATTTTGGATTGATTCACCCTCTACTACTTTCCATTCCGATGACTCAGACACTTTTATTGACATGAAGACTTGAGGAATGAACTATCTATTTTGAGCAAGTGACACACTTTTGCAGGTTATCAACTTTACACAAATGCACCAACTGTTGTGCAAATGGTAACAGTGATGTGAGAAATGCACCAATGTAATTACATTGGTGCATTTGATTATAACAGAAAAACTGCGATTTCCCCAAATCTTTCATTTCAGGGTCAAAAAGAAGACACTGGGCTTCCTGGGATACCAAACTTTGGATCACTTGAGTCAGTGACTTTAGGGGACGTGGATGCTGATAACCCAAAAGCCAAAGCTATGCTGACAGGCTTTGAGAGGAGCAACGAGCAGCGACTGTGGAGACGCTGGGCCAGGAGACACCCAGGAGGCACTGGAACGCTGCACTCATGTGGATCAGCTCCTTCTGACCTCCCCTCCAGCTGTGGTGACATCTTTACAGCCTGTCAGAGCCAAGGCGCCGGTAGACAGAAAACAGGCAGTCCTACAACATCCACATTCACCAAAAGGAGGCGCAAATGTCAAAGTATGTTAAAGCCACCCAGTCCTCTGGATGCAGGTGTAGTCAGCACAGACATCCGCTCATGGATGGAGAAAGCTTCTGCAGGTCAAAGCCACAGCAAGACGAAAGTGGACGAGAGCCGCTTTTCTTTAAGCTCAGAGGAAGGGATTTACAATTTGTCAACACTGGACTCAGACGAAGAGGAGGCCTACAACTACATCCTGGAGCTGAATAAAGACGACACTCAGCCTCATTATCAGCCTAAAAGACAGGTAGCCAGAGTGGAGGAGGAAACTGCAGAGGAAATGTCCCTGAGTGGACAGCAGAGTGACCAGGCAAAACATGTTCACCTACACAAACACCCAACTGGTAATGGATGCAAACTTCAAAAAAGCCCTCCCAAATATGACACTGCCACAGTTGAAAAAAGCACACTGAGACTCAGGGAGGACAGAAGCGCTAGCGTTAGTTATCCTGAGGAGGAGAGAAAAAAGAAGACAGAGGAAACACTTGGAAATGAAAAAACAAACCCTGCAGAATATGAAACCAAGAAAAATGTATGTGAGGTTCAGAGAGAAACGGAAGAAAAATGTGGACAAGTGAGAGCAATAACTGCTGCAGACAAGGAAGGAAACGAGAAACAGTTGGAGACATTCGAGGACAGACAGCACGAAAAGTTAGAGAAAGAAAAAGAGGAAGGGGTCAGAGTAAAAGACGAGGAGACAGGAAATCAGCCAAAGGCTCTGAATGTGGAAAACATCAAAGTAGAAGTAAATCTGAGAATCATTGTTGATGACTCAGAATGTGAAGTAAGAGAAGCCGGTGCAGTTAGGATGATCACACATGAAGAAAATAACAGCCCCAAAGACCATGAGTCCAAAACAGAAGAGTTCATTTCCAACAGTAAGAAACTGGAGGATCACAGGAGTGAAGTCAAGAATCTGATGGATGTTGTGGAGGCTTTGGTGGGGAATGAGAACAACACAGAACTTCAGATCAAGAGACACAGAAAAGATCGTCCTAGTGAAACTACCCCCCAAAGTCACTCTAATGGAGAGAAAGTTCATGGTGATAATTGGGCTCCTGCAGCCAATGCAACATCTCAGTCACTCAGGTAAGATATGGAATTTGTATAATAGAATATGTAGTTACAGAATTAGGTCAAGAAATTAACATGTAAACATTAAATATGGTCTTCTGAAAGGGGAGGGGCATGTTGTCCATCAAAGACGACAGCTTGGATCTAATGTACGTTGAATATAATCTAACATAATCTGAGTAGTATTATGCTAGATTATGTTAGGTAATGCTAGGTTACGTAATGTTTTGTTATTTTAATGTAGTGTGGTGATGTATTCTTATGTATTGCAGGGTGTTGCAACTTCAAGTAGATGTCATAATGTAACATATTGTATTGTAACGTGATGTATTGTAGTGTAAAATACAGCAACATCACGCATCGTAACTAGACGCTTAGCTATGTAATGTGAAATAACTTAGCATACCTTTCAGAAAGTATCACATCTTCATGTTACAAAACAATATATAGTACCTTAATGCAACACATCTTAATGTAACATATCTTGTTGTTATGTATCTTGGTACATCTTATCATAAAGTAACACTACGTGATATATGACAATGCAACAGAGGTTAACATAGCATATCATAAACCAACTTTTGGTTATGTAGTATAACAAATTGTTTTGTGGAGTAAAATATCATAGTGTATCAGGTCACACATCATAGTATATTGGAGCAAAACTTATTGATTGTATATGAGAATGACCCGAAGCTCAAAAACTGAGGTTACGGGTGAAAAAAGTCCAAATACAAAACGGTTATTTATATTTCTCTCTGAAAATATCCCCTGCATATCACACAGGGACAGATTAATGCTCAGACAATGAGATTATCCAATAAAATATTTTCTTTTGTCAAGATAACACAACTGTTTAAAGGGTTTGAGAAAAATGTGTCTATATACGTCCAAACATGTCAATACACTTGCATGTGTGATCTGTACTTCTTTCACCGATAATTCCTGATCTCACATAATACTGTGATTGACTTGTTAACCCCTCCCAAAACGCTCCATCCTATTTGACTCTAGGTTACTGATGTTGGTCATATACTAGTTAAAATAGTCTGTTACTTTTTTCAATCAAAACTAGAGTAGATTATCACATAGTTTAATCATTTTTTAGGGTCTAACACTGTAACAAAACTTTTTTTTATTTTCAACAGAGGAGGAGGATTTATTCCCCACTCTTCAGCGGCCTCTTGTGGCATAACCTCATCAGAGCTGAAAATACTCCTGGTGCTTTGGATTTTGATCTACTGCTGTCTCCTCCTTCAACAAATCAACCTCTGAGTCCTCTGGCAGTGCAGCGTTCATTTTGGGATGTTGTTATCAGCCTGGTTTCCCTTACAGTGCTCAACAGAAACACTCAGGGTTTAATCTGGATCTGTGTCACTTCATTTCCCCAAGGAAACATTCAGCCCTTTTTTTTTTTTGACTGTTAGCGGAAATAATTTGTCATTTGGTCTTTAGCTTCAGACAAACACATCATCCTGTCAGGAACATTATTGCACTTTTGAAGCTTTTTTTTCCATAAATGATTCTGTGGTGTTTTGTTAAATGTGTATTTAAAACTCTTACTTGCTCTTTCTCCCTAGCTCTCACTCACCACATGGTGGCGCTGCAGCATCACAACAGCAGCTGTCTCTCATGACAGCCTGCTTTTACAAGATAGTGTTTACTGCTGAGAATCCTGTATGGCCTGAAGTTTAATTAGTCACTGTATTGACATAGTGAGATTAATCTCACAGTATTTAATGAGCGCTTTGACATTTGGCAAGCGCTCAGTGTCTATGATGGCTTAGAACTGAACTGTTTCATTGTTGTTTTTTCTTTGAATTACAGTTAAAGCTTTTCACTCTATGACAGATTCTGTGAGATAAAGTAATCAATAATCAAGATACTGTATCATGTATGTTTTATTTGTTCACCTGAGACAGACACAAATGTAATCTGCTGTAAACTCATCTGGCAGATCTTTCTGTCCTTGGTGTCAGGAGGTTGTGCATGCAGTAGAAGTGGTGCACTGAGAAGTATGCAGGAGTTGCACAAGTGTTCAAACTCCATGTTGACCTGTGTGGGTATTTGAGGGGGGTTTGAGTGTGCCCTGTCCTCAGTGTCCACTACTGGAAGATTCTGAGAAAACAAAAATGCTGCCATTGTTTACTTGGAGCTCAATACAAGGGTCAAAAGCTCAGCTGGTCGATACACTTTCAACAGCACCACACCGCCCACCCCTGCACTGAATCCACCAGAACAACACTTTAACAGCTGGAGTTAAGCTGGGCTCATGAGGAATCAACAGGCTGCTTTTTAACATCAGGTTAAGCCATAGGGGGAAGAGAGGAGCAGTTATTCATTTTTCCTGTGGTATTCTAGGAGTTACAATGCTGGAGATGCTCAGAGGTTTATCAGCTCGTGGTGAGACTCTGCAGAGACTTTGGAGCAGACCTGAGCACAGGCAACAAGAGGTCAACAAGCAACAACACATCAGCTTCAAACACACTCTTGGCCTTTGAACTGAACATCCACCTGGCCACCGGACCACAGCCCAGCTCAGGATCCAGCAGCAGCACATGCAGTTCTGGTCCTTGGGTCTGGCATCAGCCCTGGCCCTGCCGTTCCAGGAATTCTGGTCCGAAAACCGGAGCCAGGCCCTGGAGGCTTTCAGGCTGACAGCCAATTCCACAAAGCAGAGTAGAGGCCACCATTTTTTCTCTTACAGTCCTGTAGCAGGGGAGAGTTACAGGCTTAAAGCAAGGTTGAAAGCTATAATAAAGGGCCAGAGCAGGGATGGGTATGTAGAGGGCAAGTTCCTGAAACAGAACCAAGGTTTAAAGGGCAAGAGGTCAGAAATGAGGTTGAGACTCACACAAAGGGTCAGCTCAGACTGTGGAGTGACTTGCATACTCATAAAACCCTCGCTGGACTATTTTACTTTACAGCAGACCTCAGCACTCAGAGCTTCTAGCTTCAGTATCAGCTTTGATGTTCAGTCAGGGTGACCATATTCTGAAAACCCAATAAGAAGACACTCTACCTGGTCTCATGACTAAAAATACCCAAATACTTAAAGAGGACAGTAGCTTCATAACCAAAACATTTATCTAAAACATTCCTTTTCTGATTGACGTGACATTTTTTCATAAAGTAAACATAAATAAAAAGAGGCTTAAATAAAGAGAAAAAGAGAGGTAGCCCATTGCTGGCATATAGCTCTCTTGCGCAAAAGTACAAATAATGACTCAAAATCTAGTTAAACTTTAACTTTAAGATTATGAGGCATTTAAATCAGTAAATTTCTGGCAGAACCTTTATTTGAAGCTGGCACAGAGGTGCAAGCTTTGCAGATAGTACACAGTGCTTCTCATCAGTCACAACAACTATGAAAAAGGGAGTGAAGGGGTGGGTGCTTTTTCTGCAGTTCAACTGTAAAAATGCATTTCCACTTCAACATTTTCTGTCTGTGAAAATATCGGCAGTCGGAGCACGTTTCCTGTTTTGATCAGACAGAAGGAGCAACCTGGGTTTTTCATGTTCTGACCAATGCAGCATGCACGTTTAGCATCTTGACAGGTTGGTACATCAGAACAGAGCCCCCCCCCCCATCACTGTTGAAAAACAAATGCCCTCGTGGTTGACAGAACACACTAAACTGCCCTCTTGGGTGGAAATAAAAATCTCCCTTTCCCCCATGTTCAGTTTCAAAACAGGGAACTTTACTGTGTCCCAATTTTAAGAAATCTGGTGCACGTCAGGATCCTTATTTTTTTTTTTTTTTTTTGCATTGGTTTCAGGGTTTTGCCTTTTGTGTATATCTTGGGTTTATCTGTGTTCCTTGCATTGAATTTATTCCCTTGTCTTCTGATTCCCTGTGTTAAGTTATTCTTGGGTTTCCCTTGTGTTTCATTTTGTACTTGATCCTTGTGTTTCATTTCCTGGTCCTGGGTTTCCCTCCCCTGTGATTGCCCTCATATGCTTCACCTGTGTCTTGTGCCACACCTGGGTTTGATAAGTCCCTGTGTATTTATTCCCTGTCCTGAGTTCAGTCTGTGTCCGTTCATTGTAGCGTCATGTGTGTCTCGAGCTCTTTGTTTTTCCTGCGTCTTCCCCTGGGTTTTCTGAAGTTTGGATTTTTGTGTTTTGATTTTTTTTGTTTGCACTTGGGCTTTTGAGTTTGTTTGTTTTTACTTGTCCTGTTCAGCATCACGACAACAGAATTGTGCTCTGGCTGGCATATTTTGCAGAACACATTTACTTTGCCAAGAGGGGCCGTTTGTGTATAAGGCTCCCCTTGAGTTTTAATGTTATTTTTTATGAGTGTAAAAGTGTAAAGACTGTAGAGAGAGAAGGAGATAGACAGAGAGGGAGAGATAAACAGAGAGTGAATACAAACAGAAGATCCAAAACCAGCAGCTAATCCTGCAAAAAACAAGGGGAAAAAAAACAACAAACAAAAAAAGAAACACGGTATCCCGAGGTCTTTGACACCACCATCTCTAGGAGCACCTGTGAAGAGATGAACTGGAGAGATCATGAGAATCAATGAGCACAGCAATAACAATTATAAATCTATATGCACAGGAACATATGTATACACATACTTACCTACACATGCAGGGACATGGGTGTAGATTATTAGTTGAGTTTTGTTTGGTGTTGAGTGATCATGCCAGGGAGTGAACATGCAGGTGTAGCCCTGCTGCCTCCAAGGACCGGATACACACCTAGAGGGCCCCCAGCGCCGGGCAACCGGCAGCTATAACAGAGCGCAGAGCCCAGACAGTCCATCCCAGAGACAGCTACGTACCAGCTAAGGAGGGGGCAGTGAGAGGAGGCAGGGGTGAGCCGGAGACAGTTCCCCAACCTTGTGGGGTAGGGGCCCACCAGCCCTGCTAGACGCCGGGCCCCCAATTGCGTGTCGGGAGCAGGATTCGGGGCCCTGTGAGCCCAGTGGGGGGGGGGGGGGGCAGGCCCAGCCCAGCCCACGAGAGGACAGGACCAGCCCAGGCAGTCACCCACCCTGGGCCGGAGCCCGCCTCCAGCGCCCTTGACCAGCCCCCCCTCCCCAGAACCCAACGCCCCCCCGATCCCAACCCGCTAGGACCTCCCTCCCCTCCATACCTTACCCCACCAACCCTCCCTGGAACCCTAGCCGTCACCCCCCTAGTGTAGACCAGAGAACAATTCAGCCAAAGACACTCACAGACAAGTACAACCACATCATTCAGTCCACATTGCTCATTCACACAGCTACAAAACCCAACAGCGACACAGCAATGACATGACACCAGGGGCCTGTTGCACAAAACTAGGATAAAGGGATTAAGCCGGGATATGTTGGTTATCCTGGCTCAACTTATCCTTGATCCGGTTGCACAAAACTAGGATAGTGGGAAGTGGGATATGTTATGACCTAAGTTACCATGGAGATTTATCCTGAGGAGTTAGCCTGCTCCAGACCAGGTTAAGTTCCAGGATCTATCTAATCTTATCCCTCATCTCAGTCAGCAGCCACCACAAATCGGAACCAGTGGTTAATCTACTGCCCACTACACAATGTTTTCACGTTAAATTAGACCCACTGTCATCATCCAAATATTTCAGATATTTAATTTCACACACCATATAAATAAAAACATACAAAAAGTAACATCATGTTCCTTTATTGAATAAGGATAAATCAAAGCAAGTTAACCATGTTCTGCTTTCAAAAGTAAACTCACATGGTTACTACAAGATAGAAAGGACAAATTTAAAGCATGTTATACAACAAGAATAAATACACATTAGGAGGTCTTTATATAATACACTCGGATGTCTGCACATTGAAATAAGTGCAGGACAAATCCACACAAAAATGAAAAGACAAATGTATGGATGCAGTAGCCTTCCTGCAAGCTTACACGCCGTAAAAAACACAAACATCACAGAGCCAAACAATTTAAGTTAGATTGCAAAAGAAACCCCACAAAAATATTAATTTCACTGAAATTCACTGATGCATTTCTGTTACAGCAGTACAAGTTTAACTGAAATTCACTGATGCATTTCTGTTACAGCAGAACAAGTTTAACTGAAATTCACTGATGCATCTGTGTTACAGCAGAACAAATTTAACAGAAATTCAGTGATTCATCTGTGCTACAGCAGAACAAATTTAACTGAAATTTACTGATGCATCTGCTACAGCAGAACAAGTTTAACTGAAATTCACTGATGCATCTGTGCTACAGCAGAACAAATTTAACTGAAATTCACACAAGCATATATTCTAACTGAAATAATTTAATACATACTGATCCCTGACCAGCCAACCACTGTCATCATCTGGGAAGATGGCAGGATTGTCCCAGTCCACGTGAGTGGGTACTCTGGGGGCGGCTTCCTTTCTTAAACAGGCCACATTGTGGAGGACAGCGTAAGCCACAATAATGTCACAGGCCCTTGAAGGGCTGACCCTAAGGTGTTTCAGACACTGAAAGCGAGCCTTAAGGAGGCCAAAAGTCATTTCAATCCTGGCCCTTGTCCTGGAATGGGCAAGGTTGTAGGCCTGCTGAGCTTCCTGGGAGTCTGTGAAAGGTGTCAGGAGGAATGGTTGACAGGCATACCTCCTGTCCCCCAGCAACACACCTGAGAATTCACCTGTCAATACAAAATTGCATTATCACAACCAAATAATAGAGTGACAGCCATGATGTGAAAAGTGGTCATTAAAAGAGGTTGTGTGACTCACCATGTGACAGGCGCTGATAGATTTCAGAGGCCCGAAAAACCCTGGCGTCATGTACTGAGCCAGGCCACTTTGCAACAACATTGCTGATGGTGCTGCAGACCATCTGCAAATATAAGATGAAAACTATATAAAACAATTCATGTCACATGCAACAGTGTTTACTGTCTGACAAAAATCAAAAAGCCATGTTCACCTGAACACTGATGCTGTGAAAGGATTTCCTATTCACGTAATCCCCCTCATGGACACCTGATGGAGACTTTATCTTTACATGTGTGCAGTCCAATGCACCAATGACATTGGGAAAACCTGTAACACAAAGCAATGAGTCAGTGGTGGAACAAGTCAAGCATGGGCCCAGCGGCAGCAAGGTAATACGCCTCATTCATATCATACCCCATTACCCCCAGTTAGGCTCCTGCATTAAGTGTCCTTCTATGACTGTTGCCAGCTGTCTTGTTATTTATAGGGTGGAAATTAAGTGTTACTACTTACACTCCTTTTTGGGAATGTACAAGAAGTTGAATGAGTGATTTAACAGTTTTTGGGTTTTTTTTCTCCTTTTTGAATTTCTTGCAAAATGTCTGTTTTGATTTTCTGTTTATCTTAAGATTGTTTTGGGTTTTTTCCGTTTACATTTACAAAATAAACATTTTTAATCAATCAACCTGTAGTTTCTCTTACCTGCAATCCTATAAAAGTCCTCTTTGATGTCCCGTAGCCTTCGGTGTCCAGGGAAGGCTATGAAAACATCGGCAAAATCTTTAATGGCCAGACACACACGTCTTATTGTTCGGCTAATGGTGGCTTTGTTCAGCCCTTCTGCATCTCCAACTGAATACAGAAAGCCACCACATGCAAGAAAGCGCAAGGCCACACAGACCATCTGCTCTACACTCAGAGCATGGCTCCTTGCTGTGCCGTGTTTGATCTTTGGACCAAGAAGTCTGCACAGGTATTTTATCCCATCTGCAGAAAACCTGTACCAGGTACCAGCATGCCAGGCTTGCAAAATGCCTTTGATGAAGTACTCACTGGATCATCTTCTTCTGGTGCTTGTGACCCTTTCGTGTGTGGCTCCAAAAGAGTGACACTGCTGCCAGAGACTGCAAGGCACACCAAAATCAAACATCATAATAAGATTCAATGAATGAGGGTATGTCCTGCGTAAAGATCAGAGAATGTACCTTGTATGAAGCAGGTGGCATTTTGGGAGGGACACACATTAGTCTCTGTCCCTCCAGGGATCCCCTCCAGCACAGGCCTGCCCTTATTGAATTCTAATGCTTTGTCCTCTGCTGGGGTGAGTCGAGCGCTTGCAAAGCCACCTCCTGTGCCTTGCAAGTGAGTCTTCTTTTTGATGGCTAAAATAGTGAAATAATTATGTGAGCAGGCACCCTCTGGATAAAATGTATACCTGTGCATTGTTAAGTATTATTCAGGGCACTTCCTAAAACGGAACGTCAGCCTGTCAGCTGGTATCAGCTGGGCGTATGACTTCTGTGTCCTGCATGAACTAGCACGTGCTTCATAAAGCATGGAGGGAGAGAAATAGGTGATCTCTCTCAAATTAACAATAAACCAGTCCGACCAAAAGTCCTATTCAAAACAGCAGCTATATTGAGCCATGGGCCCTGCCATGTCTCAACAGGAGGGATGGTAGACATAATAGAGAAACATTTTCATGCTATATGATTTAATAGCTATTCAAATATAGGAGTTAATAGGAAAGGATTTCATGTGGGAAAACTGTTTCCAATGCAAATTTACTGCCTTCTGACTCTCCTCCTTCACAGGGAACTCCTCCCATCAAACCAGGCGATTGGGTGTTCATGAAGGCCATCAAAAGGACGTACTGGTCCAGCCCACGCTGGGAGGGTCCCTACCAAGTACTGCTCTCCACGCCAACAGCTGTTAAGATTGCAGAGAGGAGCACATGGATACACCTCCGCCACTGTACGCTGCAGAGAGTGCCAGACGAGTGAGGGTAAGTCGGACTACAAAGGGGGGCCGTCTTCTAGTGGCAGTTCGTCTCAACGGACGAGAAGAGCCTCTTCGGGGGAAAGATCCTCGCTCTTTTAGAAAACCTGGTGGGCCTGCATGCTGAGCGACGATGCCTGTCCTGACCGAGGAACGACAGCGGAGGCGCTGTCAGGGTCGGTGCAGTGATGGGTGCTGTGATGTGGCTGTCGTGATGATACTCATGTTTGGTGGTGCCACCTGGTGGCTGCTACAGGACACCAAACTTCCTGAAGCTGAAAAGAGGAGCGCGGACAGCGTGCCTCATGGCTATGCCACTAACTTATGGTGGAAAATGATGAATCATTCTGCTCATTTGAACAACCTTTGGAATTGTTATGCCTGTTTTCATCTGCCGTCGTCATCACTGAACTTGGCCTTGTGGCCTTACAATCTGACCAGAAGGAAGACTCTGTTTGATATAGGGTGAATTCCAATTCCTGTCTTAACCCTCAATCTTAACCCTCAATCTCATAACGCGCACTCCAGCGAAGTGTAAGTGCTGTCCCGATTCTCAGAATGTTAAGGTTGAGGGGCAAGACTGAGGCTGTATCTCCCTCAATACTGAGATTCTCCGACACCACCCTTGGGACTAAGGGACATCCAGAATGCATTGCGTATTGTCGGTAAATAAACATGGCGTCCAAAGCGGCAGAGAAGGCGAGCTACAAATATAGTATTTTCTTTGTTAATGGAGATATAAATATTACGAAAACCATTGTATTGTCTTAGTTTAGACCCATTTTATGGATTATTTACCTCGTTGTTGCAGAACATTTATTTTTATTCTATGATCTTTTGTCAATAGCGTCCGGTGCGGACAAGCCATGTTCCTATCGTTTAAGTTAGTTAACGTTACAAAATGGTCATTTTTCTCTGTGGTAATGTAATTGTTTATCAAGATAACAGCCTATATAACATGCTTGTGCCGATAATGGTATAAGATGACCGGGCTAATGTCATCTCCTGTAGCCGCAGAGTTATGTAACGATAGTTATAGCTGGTGTTTACCTTTCAATAAACTATGGTATGCTGTGACAGTTGAATATGTCCGTGGTTGTGTTATTTATACAGATATTTTTTTGATAACGCTAACTGAAGGAATAACTGACAGACAGTCCACAACAATTTCATTTGCATTTAAGGGGTGTCCCATTTCCAAGTCACAAGATAGCCCTTAACACTTGGTTTTGAGGGCTACTAAGATTGAGGGTTAAGAAAGGAATTGGAATTGGGCCATAGTTGTCCACACACCCAGGATTGAAACAGTCCTGGCTCTATGCAAACTTTTCTAAACCATGGGGAAAGTATCTAGACATGTTAAGGACTCTGTTGCATTGCCTCACGTTGTTCTTACTCATCACTTGTACCCAGCCTATTTTCAAGATGCGTGATTGCGAATGGTAGCAACTGGCTGGGAGCAGTACCTCACAAGTTGTGTAACAAGACTTTGTCATTTTGTCCACCACTTGATGAAAGAAAGTGCATTTCTTGTTTGTCTAACAGTGATTGTAAGACTAATTACACAAGAAGAACAACTGACTGTNGGGGGGGCTAAGGTTTTCCAGTCCATAGTTCCTTGGGTGGGTGTTGGGGAAATAAGAGACCATGTTGAAATCAACCGCTATGCTCTTCTCCATCTAATAAATGATACCAGGGCAGTGGGTGATGGGGTCACAAAGGAGTTGTCTGCATTAAGAGAAATGGTGTTACAAAACAGAGTGGTTTTGGATTTGTTGACTGCATCTAATGGAGGTGTTTGTAAAATGATTGGTGACACATGTTGTACTTACATTCCTGACGAAACAGACACTGATGATGATATTTACAAAGCATTGCAGAACCTCACTGAGTTACAACAGTATGTTAAAGATCTCACTCCTGGTGCTGAACACTCTCCCAGCTGGATAGACTGGCTGTGGACTGGCACCTGGTGGCAAGTACTGATGAAAACTCTGATGCCTGTAATTGCTGTATTGGTTGTCATCTGTCTATTTCTTGCTTGTCTGGGGCCATGTGTAAAAAACCATGGTTTCTAGAGCTGTGAACGTTTCCTAAATGTTTAGGAAATTAATTATATATTGATTGAAACTGGGAATATTTATATAAAAGTCGGAATATATATATATATACACACACACACACACACACACATATATATATATATGAAAATCTGAATATATATTTGTGTGTGTATATATATATATATACACAACCAGTCAAAAGTTTTAGAACACCCCAATTTTTCCAGTGTTTTTACTGAAAATTATGCCGTTATATTTCTCATTGCACTCAGACGTCAAAACATAGTACAAATAAGCAATTGGAGTCAAAAAAGAAATTATGGAATCAATTTATAGACCAAAATGTATCCTAAACTGTTGACTCATCAAAGTAGCCACCTTTGGCAGATATAACAGCTGAACACACATGTATCATTCTTTCTACAATAGAAATCAAATATTCTTCAGAAAGTTCTTCCCATGTCTGTTGCAGAAGTTCCCATAAATGTGTGGCACTTGTGGGTTGCTTTGCTTAGTGAGAAGACAGGTAAAGTAGGGTTTGGTCGAGTTACCCCAAATTCAGACCTCTGACACGACCGGTGAGGTACAAAAGTTCAAATGGTCGAACAAGAAATTTCACAAGATAGTTCTGGCAGAGCTTGGACTTATGTTTTGGGTCATTATCTTGCTGTAAGATGAACCCCTGACCAACTAGACTCATACCAGAGGGTATCACATGGTGCTGCAGGATGCTGTGGTAGCTGTTTTGGTTCAGGGTGCCTCTCACTCTGAACAAGTCACCAACCCTGGATCCAGCAAAACAAGCCCAGACCATCACACTTCCTCCTCCATGTTTGACAGTTGAAGCCACACACTGTGGAAGCATCCTTTCACCTACTCTACGCCGTACAAAGATCCTGAGAAACCCAAGATTTCAAATTGTGATTCATCAGTCCATAATACCTTTTTCCAGTCTTCAGTCGTCCAATGGCAGTGTTTCTTGGCCCAGGCAAGCCTCTTTGTCTTATTCTGACGTCTTAGCAATGCTTTTCTTGCTGCAACTCTTTCAGTCAAACCCGCAGCTCCAAGTCTTCTCTTCACAGTTGAAACAGAGACTTTCTTGCTACGACCACTATTAAGCTGTGCTTGAAGCTGTTGTCCTGTGAGCTGCCTATCACACAAACTGTTGACTCTCAGAAACTTGTCCTCTGATTCAGTTGTGGCCTTGGGTTTGCCAGACCTCTTCCTGTCAAAGTTTGCCCCAGTTTCTGACTTCCTTTTGATGCTGAAGGAAACTGTACTCACTGACACCTTGACTTTCTTTGCAATTTCTCTGTAGGAAAGACCTACATGTTTCACTGTTATGATGGTCTGTCTCTCTTCCACTGTTAATTGCCTTTTTCTTGCCATTTCTTTAGCAACACACTACTTTCTGCAGTACAATACTGTTCAACTGATGCTCACAAGGGTATGATACCACATCGTGTTCAAACACTGCTTTTATGCTGACAGAGGGGCTTGTTAGTAATCAAGCAAACTTGGAACACCTGTAGGAATTAGTAGCAGCAGCTTTTTAAAGCTTGGTCACCCTCCGTTGCTGCAGGACAGCTATCAATTGTTAACCCATTTTGTGTTATTGTTCTGAAATGTACTCTGTTTTTCAGTTTTGGGTAACCTTACTTTTTATTTTAACCTCTGGTAGTTCACCACTAACCGTTGTATCATTTCAAGCTACTGATTGGACTTGAGTGACTTGAATTGCAATAAATAACTGGAAAAATAGGGGTGTTCTAAAACTTTTGACCGGTAGTGTATATATATATATATGAAAGTCTGAATATATATATATGAAAGTCTGAATATATATAAACTTTGAGAGTGACGTCATTGGTTCACTGCCTTCATCCTGTGTTATCACTTTTCCACCACAGACAAAATTTTCAGTGGTTTTGCCATGAGTGAAGCTGCACGAATATTTATTGCTTCCAGTTTAGGAAATGTTGATATACATATCGTGGACCTGGTGCTGTGAGCTCCACAGGTCACACAGTTGCAACGTATCAGGCAAACATGCCCGCACCCTCTCAGGAAAGTCCCCGAGCAGCCCCTGTCTACAACTTGAGCCCATTTAATTCGAATCGCAGCTGCTGCATAAACTGTATGGGCAGCCCTCACTATGAATGAGATAGTCATGCCAGCCTCCACTTTATTTACAATCCGTGGCATGACGGTAACGGGGTGAAACTGACACGACTTCAAAACAAAAGCAACAAACGAGTTTTCGGTCAATTTTTTTAATTCTGATTTATGATTGCAAAATAAGACCCACTTGAAATCTTATGTGCGCTGATGTCGCTCTGTATTTCAGATCCAGTTTCACCCCGTAATACCTAGGATACACGGATTGTAAATATGGAGGCTGGCATGACTATCTCATTCAAAGTACAGTCTATGCAGCTGGCATAACCGCAGCAGTGATATGAGTGAAATGGGCTTAAGTTGTAAACAGGGGCTGCTCGGGGACTTGAGAAGGTGCATGCATGTTTGAATGATGTGTTGCAACTGCATGACCTGTGGAGCTCACATTATTCTGGCTAGCTCATGCATTAGCCAGCGTGTTGATAACATCTACATTTCTTAAAATGGAAGCAATAAATATTCGTTAAGCTTCACTCATGGTAAAACCACTGAAAATTTTATCTGTGGTGGAAAAGTGATAACACCTTAGAAAGACAGGATGAAGGCAGTGAACCTATGACGTCACTCTCAAAGTTTATATATATTCAGACTTTCATATATATATATATATATGGCAAGCCATTTAGGAAATTAATTATATATTGATTGAAACTGGGAATATTTATATAAAAGTCTGAATATATATATATATATATATATATATATATATATATATATATATATATATATATATATATACATGTGTGTGTGTGTGAAAGTCTGAATATAAGAAGGTCATATATTTCATGTCTTGCTCTGTCACTTTAAGGTTGCTCAGGGTGAAGTGCGTATTTTCTACGTTGATGAACGGTTGATTAAAGGTATCACCACGTGCGACACAGGAGTTGTCTCACGCGTTTTCTTGCCCACAGACCTCAAGAAAGGATTACATTAAGTTTATAGATAAAGCTATTGAGGCTATACAGTTTAGAAGAGATCGTTGATAAGTTACGTTGTGAATTATTATCTGCATCATGCCTGAACCAACTCCAGCAGTCTCATCTGAGTTTTTTTTTTCAGCCTCTTTTCTCCTTCAACTGTTCCCCTGTTTTTCTTTTGTTTACATTTTGGACGACCTTTCCCGGCTTTTGTTTGGAAATCAGAAGTTTAAAAAAAGATTGGAACAAGAAACCGCCTGCTCTGCAATTGTGTTCAGCAGTAAAATCTGATGTTTTTAGCTCACTGACGGGTAAAGAGAGAGCGCGCAACAGTCAGCTGTTCATTGACGCACAGGTCGATCTCATCCAATACGCTCGCGAATGCACGCGGAGAAACAGACATGAAACGTTGGCTGAGGCAGCAAATGACACGATCTCACACTGATGTCCGACAAAATGACTGTTTACCATCATATGGGCATGATGTGATTGTGTGTTACTGTGTGTGTCCTGTCCACCCTCCATCAAAAAAAAAAAAAAAAAAAAAAAAGTATTTTCTCATCAGATCTCCACGATTCACGTAGGTCACATATTTTGGTTTCAAAACAGCGAATTGAGCCAAAAGGTGAGCGATTTTCATGCCTGATCGATGATCCAAAGCTGTTTGAGTAGATGCATCCTGTCTTCGTGCTTTAGAATGTTGTGTATTTTTTAGGATTAAAATCCCCGACTATCCCTCTGGGCAGTGGTTCAGTTAAATCCAGAAGTTAAGTTTGAAGCCCCTCGAATCAGAGTCAGATCCTTTCAAAAATTGCACTGAGTGTTGAATCCCAAAAATTGCACTAAGTCAGAAAGTTGCAGGAGTCCAGCAGGTTAAGTCCACAGATCACTTTATTGGCAAAAAGTGACAAGGAGTTCAGGTCTGCAGAGTCGAACTGAAGAAATCAGATCGCGCATCAATTTTTATACAATTTCATGTGGGAGTTTCTAATAACTTAAGACGACACCTTCAAATTATTCATTGGATGTTTTTGGGGACAATTTCTATTTTTTTATATCCCCAGGCATTTGATTGGCTATTAAAAAAACATCTTGAGGTGTACAGTCCATAGTCACTGTCCTCTGCAGGTGCTCATGTTTGTGTGTGTGTGTGTGTGTGTGTGTGAATGCCTGCCGAGGCAGGGAACTCAGATAAGGATTCACAGGCAGCTGTATTCATGTGTGTGTGTGTGTTCTGAGGAGATGAGGTCAGCTGTATGTGTGTGCATGTGAATGTGTGTGTGTGAGTGTGTGTCTTACAGGGAGTGCAGGTGCAGGTGTTGACAGAGAACAAGTGTCTCAGAGGGTCAGAGAGAAATGTAGGGAAGAAAATAATGCAGGGAAGAAAATCTCAGATGAACTTGAGTAAACCTGTTGGACCTTGATACAGTAAATAATTGTACTTAGATACCATAAATGTGAATGGGCCTATTATGAACCATATATAAGAATATCAGAAAAATAAAACCCTCCTCAAGAGCGCTCAGTCTACTGTTAGCTGTTTGGTGCTTTTAGACATGGCTTGCATCGGCTTCAGTTGACTTTATCTCTGGAACTCGTCTCCCTTCAATGTTCAACAAATCCATCTGCCGTGAAATAAAGCATCATGCAAACCAGCACAGGCTGAACATCCTGCATGTTAACAGGCTAAATGCAGTGCAACACATAAAAATGGCCTTTCTCCCTCCTTCTATGGTGTCATTTTCACTGAGAGGTCTTTGTTGTCGTTCTACTGCCTTCTATTGGTCAGGTGCTGAGTTGCAATTTCCCGCATTCTTTTTTCTTAATGTAACTAAACTGATTTATATCATCTACCTGTGGAGGAAATGTAGACAAACAGCAGATCACAGGAACGCATCAATCAGATACTGAAAACTGCTCTGCTAAGTCAGCAGTGTGTGGATGAATTATGATTGATGAAGTAATAAGAGCTTTGATAGAAATGTTTTGAGGTCAAGGTGTGAAGTAATACCTTACCCCTCAGAATAATGAGCAAGCAATGTAAACTCAGTTGCTAAAGTTTTAACGCACTTCATTACGTTCACTGTCTCTGTACATTACAGAAGTTTGCTTTTCACTTTTCACCCACTTTGACAAAACACTTTCAATGTGTTGACATTTTGTGACTGTGTCTGAGTGCATCTGGGTTTGTTCAACATGAAAAAGTGGGTTATCTACGAAATGCTCATTTATTTTTTAATGTTCTGCATTCTGTCAGGCCAGCGGGTTTGTATGGTTTGTAAGATGTAAGTGCTGCATTTAAGTCTGTGATGCAAAGAAAACACAACAACAAATATCCATGGTGGTGAAGAACAGCTTGTTATCTCAGTAGAGATACTTCAGCCATGATGTGCTCAGTGAGCTGTGTTACATCAGTACATGGTTGGCTCAGATATCTCAGGACAGAGAGCAGGAGCTGTGCTTGGTTAATTTTTGACTAGACTGTCAGCTGACCTTCAGAGCTCCTGTATATATGGAGGAATCTGCTGGAAAACTGTCTGCAGCAGAGGAGACATTACAGGTGAGCTTAGGAGACGAGTCTTACACTGCTTTACATTTGTCGCTTCTTATAGTATAACCTCTGATTCTCCTCTTACAGGCTGTGAAGATGCGTGGTATCTTTGGTGGTTGTGCTGTGGCAGCACTGCTGCTGGTGTCAGCCCTGGCACGTCCTGACCACCATGGCTCTCATGGCGTCAGTAGCTCCAATGATCACCATGACCATCATGACCATCAGCACCACCATGACCACCACCATGAGGGAGACATGACTTGTCTCAGGCTTTCCCCCCCCAACGCTGACTTTGGCTTTGCCCTTTACAAAAGTCTGAATGAGAAGGCCGGTCCTGGAAAGAACGTCTTCTTCTCACCTCTGGGCATCTCCTCTGTGCTGTCCATGCTGTCCACCGGGGCCCGAGGTGAAACCCACAGCCAGCTGTTCTCCAGCCTGGGCTACAGCGCCATGACCCAGGCACAAGTTGATGAGTCATACAAACATCTCTTCCACATGCTTGGCCACAGCCAGGGGGAACAACAGCTGGAGGTCATCAACGCTGCTGCTGTCCGCTCTGGCTTCAGTCCTCTGGAGACCTTCCTGAATGCTGTCAAACAATCGTACTCCGGGGAGGTCTTCGATGTCAGCTTTACCAATCCCACTGAGGCTGCAGCTCAGATCAACACATTCATTGCTGGTAAAACCCAGGACAAGATTAAAGCTATGGTGAAGGATCTGGATCCTGCTACAGCCATGGTGCTGATCAACTGTGTCTTTTTCAGAGGTAGGAAACATGCACAAACAAAGACACTGAGTGGACTGATTTTTCTTTTTAGAACATGTAATGATAACCCCCATCATATGAACTGTGTAATTGTTTTGAACAGGACAGTGGGAGAAACCCTTCAACAGTAACCTGACATACAAGGCAGACTTTTTCGTGGATGAAACTACCACAGTCCAGGTGGACATGATGAAGAGGCTCGGTCGCTATGACATATATCATGACAACGAAAACGAAACCACTGTCATCTTGCTGCCCTACAAGGGCAACACCTCCATGATGATCGCCCTGCCTGATAAGGGAAAGATGAAGACGGTGGAGGGCTTAATCAACAAGGACCACGTCAGACACTGGCACGATTCACTCTATAGGAAGTAAGAAAGTCTTAATCCTGATCTCAGTGTAGTTACTGTAACAGTACAGCCACTGGTAGGACTATGTTAAATGTCATGGGGTGAGATGACTTTATCAAAGAGAGACGGACTGAATATATATTACCTGGTCAGCTTGGTATCCTTACAATCCAGTTAAGGGAACAATGTTCCCTTTATACTGATGCCTGTCTACCTCTTCTCTCAGCTCTGTGGATCTGTTCTTGCCTAAGTTCTCCATCTCTGCTGAAGCTTCTCTGGAAACTACTTTGAAAGAGATGGGCATCATCAATGCTTTTGCAGACACTGCTGAGTTCAATGGCATTTCCACCGACGTCCCACTCAAAGTCTCAAAGGTAAGATCATCAAATCTGTCTTAAGAGACTATTCTTGGAACTCAGAACTAAAAATGAATACACTATTTTCCTGTCTGTTACTCATGGAGTAAATGGAAGAAGAACCCTTTGTCAGTTTGTCCTCATTACCTGTGATCCTACTCATACTGGGGCCATCTCCACCCGTCTCATTCCTCCACAGGCTTCCCACAAGGCCGTGCTGAGCGTTGATGAAACAGGGACAGAAGCAGCCGCCAGCACCACCCTGGAGATAATGCCCATGAGCATGCCTGAGACTCTGAGGCTGGACAGACCCTTCCTTACCTTCATCCTGGAACACTCGACCAAGAGCATCCTCTTCATGGGCAAGATCAACAACCCCACAGCCATGTAAATGAGTCTTGTCTTCATCATGGTGGAATTCATCCTGTAGTTTTAAGGACACATCTGAAAGCCTTGTAGAGGTGTCACAGTGGATTAAGAAAATTGGGGGATGATGGATAGAGGATATTTTGTAGGAAGACAGCAGATACATCATGGATAAACAGAAAAGTCAGTTGACCTGCTCACAGTGTCTCAGTACAACACATTAATTACCATCTACTGAACCTGGTGAGGTGGGACAAGCTCTAAATATGTTCATATGTATTTCGAAAAGCTGATTTTTGTTGCTGAACCCACATGTTTTGTGCTCTAATTGGCTTCATCTTGTCCGAAACAAAGCAAAATAAAGACTTGCCATCAACAACTGGCATCAAATCAACTTTATGGGTCTGTACTTCACATTTGCTTATTTAATAATAATAATAACAATAATAATAATAATAATAATAATAATAATAATACATTCTATTTAAGGGCACCTTTCATGGCACTCAAGGTCACCTTACAAGAATAAGTGCATTAAAAGAGGACTAAAACAGATATAAAACATGCAATACAATATAATGCAATGTAAAACAATAAAATTAAAATACAAAACAGTGCAATGGTGGTGAAAGGTCAGAGGGGGTAGGCGAGTTTAAACAGATGGGTTTTGAGTCTGCTAAACTTCTCCCCATTCCTGACTCACAACGCCTCCAGTCCACCCTCACTCAAGGTATCGACCCCCCGGCTCGCCGACTTACGAGCCGGGGGGTACCACTGTTCCGCTCGTCTCCCCTGTCTCTCTACCTCTCTACTTCTCCTAGCCTCCCATGCCCGTCCTTGTGAGATATGAATGAGGTCAGAGAGGTACGGGGGGGCAAGGTGGTGCATGGCTTTGTGGGTGTGGAGCAGGATTTTGTAATGAATGCGGTATGTGATGGGGAGCCAGTGAAGCTGCTGCAGGGTGGGAGTGATGTGATGAGTGATATTTATCTTCAAGAGCAGCTTATAAAATAAACAAATGAACAGATATATAAAATATTTATGTAAATAACTGGATGTTTATTGCCTATATCACACTGAGGGGGTTGCCTCTCCTAAACCCTCCAGGCCTAGGGTAAAAAAAATGCAGCTCCTTGTTAATTTTCAACAGAAGTGTCACCATGGATCAATGGTTGTCCTGATGAACTGAAGAAAGATTACACAAGCAACATTCAGACTGAAAGATTTATGATAAATATAGACATAAGACTGGGTGACCGTCACCTTTTGTTCATTGAAATATATCTCTCACTCAGTGGTGACGTCCTCCTCAGCATGTGTGGGCTGGGCTTCCCCTCCATTACCCAGTGATGATTGGATAGAAATAATGCATAGTATACCCGCTTAGAACACTCCTGAAACACCGTTAACCGCCAACACCACTCTAAAGCTGTAAACGCCTAACGCTAAATTTGCTGGAAAAAAACAATAAATAAAACTCTGCTTCCTCTGGATGCCCTGACTTGTCATGTTGAGGGGATGCATGAAAGGCAGCAGCTACTGCCACCTACTGACAGCAATCACAATCTTCAGGAAGGCACATCTATTGTCAGCTCTAAGGACACACCTATGGTTAAAAATAACATCAGAATCAGTGTTGCTTTATCTCACAGAATGATGCAGCTATGCCCAGCGATTGCCCACCGACTGAAAAGAAGTGGATGTTTAAACAGAGAAACTGGCCTCTTAAAGCTGCCAGAGTTCTTTTTTCACCCACTCAGAGGCAGAGCTAAGCTGGATGACATGCCGGGGACCTACAACTGTTAGTGTGGAGGCCCAAAGCCCCTCGCTATTTCCAATGGCTCCACCTGCCATTTTGCTTCTAAACTCCATATCAAAAACCGATGAGAAACAACACAAACACTACGCCCATATCTTTTACTTCCTGTGGTGAAAACAGGTAGTTTTCATATAATTAAAATCTAAAATACAAGGACATGAATTAGGAATGTTTCTTATGGTGGCTTTACACATACCTTTTTATTAGCATCATTTAACTGGTCCTATGGCTTTGATGAGGATTTTATTGTAGTTTTTGCTTTCACTTTGGTCTCATGAGTTTTAGATTTTCCTATGGTAGCTTTTATTTGTTTTTATCTTAATATTTCTCCTTGAACCTATCCCTAAATCTACGCTCTTCTTAACCTTTTTCCTAAACCTAACCTCTCCCTGACCCTAACCCTAACCCAGAAGAAAACTGGATTTAAGAAGGCATGCCCTTTTACCTGTTCAACCTTGTCAGGGTTTTCAAAATTGTTTTTTTTTTTTTTTGGTCTTGTCTTGCTCTCCAGTCTCAAGAGTCTCGGGCCCTCATTTATGAAACGTGCGTACGACCAAAAAATGGGTGTACGCTCAAATCCACGCACAGATCGGTGCTTGGGTCAATGACAAAAAGAGGGTCTAAAAACGTATTTTTTAAAAGTTCTTTGAAAATGGATAAAAAACACATTTCTGAGTGAAGAATTATGTTTTCTAACAGATTTCAGTAGTTGACCAACATTTCAAAGTTTTTAGGTTCATAATGTTTTAGTATTTTTAATTTGAGCACCCAAAAATGTCAGGTGGCGCAACCAAATATATGAAAATATATTTATATGTTCCTGTTATTTTTTCTGAGTGAAATTATTGGCAAGTATCTCTCAAGTGTCTGTAGTGACTCATACATTTTCATTTTGTATGTTTCATTTCTTTTATTTGTGAATAAGATAAATAATTTTATGTTAAAATAACATTTCACATTATTACATTGGTTGTACCACCTGACATGGAAATTGTTCCAGTCACCAATGAAGTGAAAAAAACCTTTTTTATCAGTGTTTCAGAGAAATCTACAAACTTTTCCTGAACCAGTGTTTACAGTAAACCCGAGGAGACCGACTACGTCAAAGGACAAAGGACAAAATAAGAGAAGTGAAATTTTATTTTCAGATTACAATGCCAACGTGGTGGGACTGTAAACTGTTCCACTTTTAATGCCCTGTTTTCAAAAAATTTTTTCTCAACTGCTTTAAAATTCTTTTTATTTGCAAAGAATGTTTTATTTAAAAAGGTTCAAGCATAAAATAATGCCACTGTATTTTTAATTTCCATTTACAATAACTGATATTCAATTTTTAGAGTTTAATTACTGTGGATACTTGTCAGGACGGTTGCACCACCTGACATTTTGGGGGTTTGAGGTACCAAAACACAAAAAAACATGTTATATTTTAATAGTTTAAAGATGTGTTCAAATAACACAGGTTTCATAGAATAAAGAAATACATGTGATGAAATACTCAATTCATGATGGAAGGAAATATT
>RPOG01000587.1:0-291232 GCA_008086565.1 Thalassoma bifasciatum | reverse complement strand
GTTGCACCTGGTAAAAAGTTGTCTTGTACAAAGAAAAGTAGAGTCAAAAAGAAGCTCCACTTCAAGCAGATTCTCCTCACAGTCACTTTAATACTTGAAAGTGAGCCATCGTGTTCACATCATTTATGTTTTGTGTTTAAAACGCTGATTGAAATGCAAACTCATACTTTATTTTTTTGTGGCAAACATTGCAGTCCCAGAGTTTGCCCATGGAAAGACCTATGTGTACAAATATGAAGCATTGCTCATGGGAGGTCTGCCTGAGGAGGGTCTGGCTCGTGCCGGGATGAAAGTCAAGAGCAAAGTCCTCATCAGTGAAGCAACTGCAGACACCTTCATGCTAAAGGTAATATCTTCAAATCTAAATTGAGGTCTAATTATGAAATTTTGTAAGACATTATCTTCCTGTGGATTGCTATCAGCTGATTAAAGCTGTCCCACTGTTTTGTTAGCTTGTTGAGCCTGAGATCTTTGAGTACAGCGGCATCTGGCCCAAAGATGCTTTCATCCCAGCCACAAAGCTCACCTCTGCCCTTGAGGCTCAGCTCTTGACTCCCATCAAGTTTGAGTATGCTAATGGTGTCGTGGGCAAAGTGTTTGCTCCTGCTGGCATCTCCACAACTGTGCTGAACATCTACAGAGGAATCCTCAACATCTTCCAGCTGAACATTAAGAAGACCCAGAACGTCTACGAGCTGCAAGAGGTGCAGTGTTTGTTTTTAGATACACCAAAAAATAATCCAAAATTAAAACTGAACAGCTGAATTTACAAATTCTGTACTTGTAATGTGTCATCCAGCCTGGAACCCAGGGTGTGTGCAAGACCCACTACATCATCAGTGAGGATGCAAAGGCTGAACGCATCATGTTGACCAAGACCAAGGACCTGAGCCAGTGCCAGGAGAGAATTATGAAGGACATTGGCTTGGCTTACACTGAAAAATGTGTTGAATGTGAGAGAGTAAGTGAATTTTCTTTGTACTCAGTCATGCGAAAACTACTGGTGTCATAATAAAACTGGTTTTGTTAATACAGACAGGAAAGACCATGAAGGGAGCTGTCGCCTACGACTACGTCATGAAGCCAACAGCCACAGGGGCCCTGATCTTGGAGGCCACTGCAACCGAGCTCATCCAGTTCTCCCCATTCAATATCTTGAATGGAGCTGCCCAGATGGAGTCCAAGTGTGTAGTTGAATCATAAAGGAAGCGTGATATAGGCATGTTGCAAGACAACACACATTGATGAAGAGCTTGTGCTTTTTCATAGACAAATTCTGACATTCCTGGAGATTGAGAAGACCCCTGTGGAGCCCATCAGAGCTGAGTATCTGCACCGTGGATCCCTGCAGTACGAATTTGGCAGTGAGCTTCTTCAGACACCTATCCAGCTTCTGAGGATCAGCAACGCAGAGGCTCAGGTACTGAAATAAATACTAATGCCATTTATTGTATCTATGCTGAATGCATTCTGTGACAGAGAAACCTTGACAAGGGAAATATTTCCTTTTTTTGACAGATTGTGGAAGTTCTCAACCACTTGGTGACCAACAATGTGGCCAAGGTCCACGAAGATGCCCCTCTGAAGTTCATAGAGCTCATCCAGCTGCTGCGTGTGGCCAGATACGAGAGTATTGAAGCCCTCTGGTCTCAGTTCAAAGCAAGACCTGATTACAGGTGACTGCGAAAGTTCAAGATAAACTGTGACAAAAATGGATATGAAAGGGTGCAGATGGCTTAGTAGTCGCGCTCCATGAGGTTTCCCCTCAAGCGGGTGGCCCAGGTTTGAGCCCAGCCTGTGGCCTGTTTCCTGCATGTCATTGCCCACTCTGGCCCTTTCCTACTCTATCTGCTGTCCTGTCCTCTTCCACTGAAGCCATGAAAAGCCCAAAAATTAACTTTGAATGTTAACAAAATGGATGTCAATATGCGAATAGCATGCTAATGTCATACTTTGTTTCACCAGGCACTGGATCCTGGATGCTATCCCTGCCATTGGTACTCACGCTCCATTTAAGTTCTTCAAGGAGAAGTTCATGGCTGATGAGCTGACTATGGCTGAAGCTGCTCAAGTCCTTCTGTCGTCAGTGCAGATGGTGACAGCTGACCTGGAAGCCATCAAGCTTGCTGAGGCAAGTTTTAAAATTTCTTTAGTAGCTGAGGTGATGTTAGAACAGGGATGCTATACCAGTTCTTATCTTTCATGATTCTTTAGGCACTGGCCATGGAGCACAAGATCCTGGAGAACCCAGTTCTGCGTGAAATTGCCATGCTGGGCTATGGCACCCTGGTGGCTAAATACTGCACAGAGTACCCAACCTGCCCAGCTGAACTAATGAGGGTCAGTATCCTTCATGTATGTGTGTTTTTATCATTTGTATTCGGCCACAAGATTTAAGAACACCATTTTTTCTGTTTCTCCCACAGCCCATTCATGAGCTTGTTGTACAGGCTGTTGAAAGAAATGAAATCGAGGAGCTTGTCCTTGCTCTCAAAGTTCTGGGTAATGCTGGACATCCTTCCAGTCTTAAGCCCATCATGAAGCTCCTGCCTGGCTTTGGCACTGCTGGTACCAGTCTGCCACACAGAATTCACATTGATGCTGTTCTGGCCCTGAGGAACATTGCAAAGAAGGAGCCTAAAATAGTGAGACAACATGTTTTGATACCTTTCTTTGGTTGATACATTTTTAGCCTAGTTTTGGAAGTTGTGGCTCTATTCTCAACACTCATCTTTGTGAAACAGATCCAGGATACTGCTGTTCAGCTGTTTATGGACAAGGCCCTCCATCCAGAGCTCCGCATGGTTGCTACTATTGTGCTGTTTGAGACAAAGCTGCCAATGGGTCTGGTGACAACTCTGGCTGACAACCTTCTGAAAGAAACAAATCTGCAGGTGGCCAGCTTTGTCTACTCCTACATCAAGGCCATGACCAAGAACACCGCCCCTGACTTTGCCTCTGTGTAAGCACCTAAATATTACCCTTTGCAGATATTTCCTGTCCACACATCGCAGCACTCGAATCTCACATTATGATATCCTGCTTTAGTGCTGCATCCTGCAATGTTGCTGTGAAGATCCTGAGCCCCAAATTTGACAGGCTGTGCTACCACTACAGCAAATCTCTCTATTTTGATGCCTACCACAGTAAGAGCCTGGAAATAGATCAATTCAAATAAAGTGTTTGGAGAAAAACATCACATTTGACATTTTTTATCCGTCCTATAGGCCCATGGATGGTGGGTGCAGCTGCAAGTGCCTTCTACATCAACGATGCTGCAACTTTTATGCCAAGAGCCGTTCTGGCCAAAGCTCGCACCTACTTTGCTGGAGCTTATGCTGATGTGTTTGAAGTATGACAATCATGAATAATCAAAGCGTATCCAGCAAGTCTGTAATATTCTAAAACAACCATCCGTTCATTCATTTCTCTTTTGTTTAAGCTTGGTGTGAGAACTGAGGGAATCCAGGAGGCTATTCTGAAACACCACGAGGTTCCTCAAAATGTTGATAGGATCACTAAGATGAAAGAATTCATGAAGGCTGTAAGTTTCAAGAACCATCAAGAAGCTTAAAATGCATCATGCTCAAGTAGTAGGCCTGAGTATTTATTTTTCTCTTACACACAGATCTCTGAGTGGAGAGCTAGTCCTTCCAGCAAGCCCTTGGCTTCTATGTATGTGAAATTCTTTGGACAGGAAATTGCATTTGCCAACATTGACAGAGCCATTGTTGATCAGATCATTGAGGTACTGGACATAATAGAGAAAAATCACTTCATGGATACTGATTCATAATTTGGACGACAGATGTTAAACTGAGGATTATTTATTTGCAGCTTGCCAGTGGACCAGCTATTCACAGATACGGAAGACAAGTTTTGGATGGTCTGCTGGCTGGGTTCTCATTTCACTACGCAAAACCAATGTTGGTTGCTGAGATCCGTCGCATTGTTCCTACTGTTGTTGGTCTGCCCATGGAGCTCGGTTTCTACACTGCTGCTGTGGCTGCTGCCGCTGTTGAATGTAAGGTTCATTTCTGTAGCTTTACCGTTACAGATTGAAGCTTTTTTTCTCTCAGTGATGACAAAAATGTCTCATTTTCTTTTACAGTCCAAGCAGAGGTGACACCACCCTTGCCAGAGAACTTCCATGCTGCCCAGCTTCTGAAGTCTGATATCAACATGAGAGCTGCCATTGCTCCAAGGTAAACCTATTGTTGCTTTCTCTCCCCAGTTTAAGTATGTGTAGGAATGTTTGATTACCTGCAAAGTTAATGTTCTGTGTCCTTTTCAGTATCTCCATGCACACCTATGCAGTCATGGGAGTGAACACTGCCTTCATCCAGGCAGCTCTGCTCTCAAGAGCCAGAGTTCACACAATCGTTCCTGCCAAGATGGAAGCAAGAATTGACATGATTAAGGGCAACTTCAAGCTTCAGTTCCTACCTGTTCAGGGCATCGACAAGATTGCTACTGCCCTGTATGTGTTCATCCTTCTCAGTATGATGCATCAATAAGTTTTAAGACGCTGTTACTTAAGCTGCATTTGTTAAATCCAATAGGGTTGAAACTTTTGCTGTTGCAAGAAATGTTGAAGACCTTCCTGCTGCTAAATTCACACCCATAATTCCTGCTGAAGCTCAGACACAGCTATCAAGGGAGACATTCACCTCAAAGATTTCCAGAATGGCATCTTCTCTACTTGGTGGCATGGTGGGTGGTTCCTTGACAACCTTTGTCAACACTAACAGTTAAACCTTTTGGAAATTCTTGTGGTAACCTCTGTCATCTTGGTTTTACAGTCAGCATCATCTGAAATCATCCCAGTTGACCTGCCAAGGAAAGCTATTCAAAGACTGAAATTCCCAAGGGCCTTTGCAAAGAAAATGTGTGCAGCATTCGAAACCTTCGGAATCAAGGCATGCACCGAGATTGAATCTCGCAATGCCGCGTTCATCAAGGACTGCCCACTGTACGCCATAATCGGGAAACATGCTGTCCTTATTGAGGTTGCTCCAGGCAAGTGTCTTAGATGACATAATTACTTATGATAGTGGGAAGGTTTTGAAATTCAACATGCCTTTTTTGTTTGCAGCTGACGGACCAATCATTGAGAAGATTGAAATTGAAATTCAGGTTGGCGATAAAGCAGCAGAAAAGGT
This sequence comes from Thalassoma bifasciatum, assembly GCA_008086565.1. NCBI lineage: Eukaryota > Metazoa > Chordata > Actinopteri > Labriformes > Labridae > Thalassoma > Thalassoma bifasciatum. The sequence goes on along the minus strand of RPOG01000587.1, from coordinate 286,070 downwards.
CATGAAAGTCATTAATCTGAGTGAGGAAGAGGAAATCTTGGAGGACAAAAATGTCTTGTTGAAACTCAAGAAAATCCTGGTTCCTGGTCTGAAGAATGCCACAGCCACTTCTTCCAGCTCCAGCAGTTCTAGCTCTAGCAGCTCTCGCCGTAGCAGCTCTAGCTCCAGCAAGCGTTCAAGCATCTCTTCATCCACTTCATCCAAGTCTCTCTCGAGCTCTTCTAGTGCCAGTTCTAAGACAGTTGACCTTAACGCCGCCATCAGCAAGAAAACTAAGCGTGTGAAGAGCAGCTCCTCCAGCAGCCAGTCATCTCTCAGGACAAGCAGAAGAGTTTCAAGCTCCAGCTCTAGCTCTAGTTCCAGCTCCTCAAGATCCAGCGCCCTGTCTAAGGTAAGAGATCATTAAACTTGAAAATAAATAGTCTAACTGGTAAAATAATTTTGGGAATAATCTGCTCATTTTTCTTTTGCAGCAAGAACTTTATGAGCCAAAGTTCAGAAAGAGCCATATCCACCAGGTAATTCAAAGGTTGACGTGGATTTAACCACTCTATTACTTGCTTTGTCTAAACAAGCTAAATATTGTGCCATTGTTTGCAGCATGCCCTGTCCACACAGCGTGTCAACAGCAGGAGCAGTGCCTCTAGCTTTGAAAACATTTACAGCAAAGTAAGCCATCCAAACAAGCCATCTAAATTATCTTGAATTTAGAAAAACACCATCTAACTAATCTTTTGCCCCCAAGGTCAAGTACCTCCAGAGTAAACTCACTCCTGCTGTGATCATTCTTGTGCGTGCTGTGAGAGCTGACCACAAGGCTCAAGGATACCAGCTTGCAGCTTACCTTGACAAAGATACCGCAAGACTGCAGGTCATTTTTGCCAACCTGGCTGAGGACAACCACTGGAGAATGTGTGCTGATGGTGTGATGCTGAGCTACCACAAGCTCATGGTAAAAGCTTTTCATTGTCACAAGTCTGAAACAGTAGTAAAAAGGTTTGCAATGTTTGAAAACTCTAAATTGAATTTCTGTCAGGCCAAGATTGCCTGGGGCATTGAGTGCAAAGAATACGAGACTGAGATCACAGCTGAGACCGGTGTTGTGGGCAAAGAGCCAGCCTTCCGTCTGAAGCTGACCTGGGACAAACTTCCAAAGAGCATGAAACGCTACGCAAAGGAGTAATGCCCCAACCTGCTCAAAGAGTCTTTAGCACAAGTTCATTTTACAACCTGACCTGTTTATACCTTTAAAATGACCTCACTCTTTATGTCTTGCTAGGCTCTCTGAGTACATCTCCTACATTACTAAAGAGGCTGAATTGAATGTGGCCAAGGTCAAGAATGTTCGCAAACAGATCAAACTGACTGTGGCTGTCGCTTCTGAAACAAGCCTGAATGTTGTGCTGAATACACCAAAGGTGACACTTGACACTTGAACAATAAGGAAATGTTTTGAGCTAACTTTGTTGACTGGTTTGAATGTGACGATTATGGTTCTGTGTCACAGAGGACCATCTACAAACTGGCTATGGGTCTCCCTATTGCTCTGCCATTTGAAGAGACTGTGGCTGAACTGGAACCATACCAGGATAGCATCACTGAGAAGATCTCCTACATGATCACCAAAGCTCAATCAGGTGAAATAAGATGAATGAAAGATGTTTAACTGCTGGGATCTTGCATGGTAATCAAAATTATGATTCATTACTCTTTTCTTTTGCTCCAGCTGAGTGCACCATAGTCAACGACAAACTGGTCACATTCAACAACAGGAAGTACAAGAACGAATTCCCCCATTCTTGCTATCAGGTTTTGGCTCAAGACTGCACAGAGGAACTTAAGTTCATAGTTCTGCTGAAGAGGGACCAAGCACAGGAACAGAACCAGATCACTGTGAAGATTGCAAACATGTAAGAACAAACAGAGAGGGCTGCCTAAAACAGAGAATGATTTTAAGTCTGAAAATTTGGGGAGGAACTCTAATTAATGTATTTGAATTTATTTCTGAACAGTGATGTGGAAATGTATCCAAGGAATGGTGCTATCATGGTTAAGGTTAATGGAGCTGAAATTCCCATTGACAATCTTCCATATCTGCATCCTGAGGGTATGTTGTTCAAATTGCACTGTAAGGCAAATTTGCTTATTTGTTGAAAGTCAAAATGAGATATTTATATCTATATATACACTTCATTTCAGCCAAAATTCAGATCAGACAGAGAGGTCAGGGAATTGCACTCCATGCTCCCAGCCATGGTCTTCAGGAAGTCTACTTTGATGCCAACACATGGAAGGTGACATAAAATCTGACTGGATCTTAGGCTCATTTTTGTTTTGTTTTTTTTAAATCCCTGTCTTTCCTAACTACTGAGCTGATGGATATTGTTTTTTAAGGTGAAAGTTGTGGACTGGATGAGAGGACAGACTTGTGGACTCTGTGGCAAGGCTGACGGTGAAATCAGACAGGAGTATAGCACGCCCAACAGGCGCCTGACAAAGGACGCAGTCAGCTACGCTCACTCCTGGGTGTTGCCTGGAAAGAGCTGCAGGGAGGACTATGGTAACTCTTAAATACAACTTAGTCACCAGTTTACCTTCTTTACTAACAAAAGCACTCATGATAAATGTGGCATGGAGAGAAATTTGACTAAAGATCATACACATAAAAAAATGTATTCTATAGGATGCTGATTTTTTTTCTACTTAACTTTTCCCCAAGGCTGTTACATGAAGCTTGAATCTGTGAAGCTGGAGAAACAGGCCGTCGTCCATGGTGAGGAGTCTAAGTGTTACTCTGTTGAACCTGTTCTGCGCTGTCTCCCAGGCTGCGTCCCAGTCAGGACCACCCCCGTCACTATTGGCTACCACTGCTTGCCTATTGGTAGGTTTGCAAGAATTTACTGCAGGTGCACATTATATCTGTCTTTTTTGTATCGTATAGTACCAAACATCTATAATCTCTGCATTTGCAGATACAAACATGAGCCGATCTGAAGGTCTGAGCGGTATCTATGAGAAGAGCATTGACCTGAGGGAAACAGCAGAAGCCCACCTCGCCTGCCGATGCACTGCTCAGTGTGCTTAATCTCATTGCCTTCAGTCCTGTTCTGTTGCACCCGTTGTTTTCAATGCAGTTGTGTTCGATTACTGTTTTTAAACTGTAAATTTGAATAAATTGTAGAAGCAAGTAAAAGAGAGTCCGTGTGAAATTCTTTGCTGGAAATGTCTGAATCTGATAATGCAGATTTTCACAGATAAAGACTAAATAAACTATACAAAACACCCAAAAGACGTTTGATTTAAATAAAACAAAAATAAAAGAGCATATGAAAACAACAGATCAAGAATACATGCAAGGGAGCTTAAAAAAAGGTGGTACAATAATTGTCTTGTGCCATTTTGTTTATGCTGGTCCCAAGGTATCTTCAGAATCAGTGAAAATATCTTTGATAGAGTCAGGTTCACCATGTAATTTTGCTTGATTTTTGTGGAGGGTACTAAAACTATTCATTTTTGAAAACGTTATTGTGTGACCAAGAAGAAGAACAATATCTCCATTTACCCTGATACTATCAGGCCACTATTTTGGATCTTGGACAAAATGACTGCTGTAAAAAGAAAAAAACAAAACACATTTTCATTGATATCTCAGCTTCTGAATAACATCAAAGAAAAATTTTGGCAGCTAAACCACCAATTTCTGGGGCCAAGGAATCCAATGCTGTCAACATTAATAAGCTACATTCAACAAAAAACTTGTCCGACTGAAATTTTCTGTTTTATTGAATATTTCACAAACATGAATATTTCACTAAGTTAGCATTCATTAATCCTTTGGATCTGGATGGTATCTTGATATCTTTAAAATACCCAAAACGAGGCAAAAATGAATAAAAGTACAGGGTATCATACCAAAGTAGTAACAAAAGACAAACCCCTGATACTGAAAGACTTTCCAGGAAACTGAATTGATTTGTCTACCCTTTGCTCAAATTAACCATAACAAGGACAGCTGTTTACTAGGGTTTGGAGTCAACATGCTCCTCATGACAGCAATGTGTCTAATCTTTAAGGTAGTCTCTACATATCATCACCGTTACTGTCATAATCAGTTTTCCTTGTGGTAGCCATTCTTCAGGGGATTCAACTGAGGCTCCTGTAGAGCAATGTTTGCTTGTTTCCTCACTCTGGCTTGGATTTAGAGTCCAAGCGTGGACTTTCGATACCCTCACAGCTCCAGACGGTAGGAGGTAGCTTGACACTTGCTGCCATATTGTTGCAGAGGAGATACCATCAAAGTTGAAAGATGGTCTTCATGTTGATGCCTTTTGGGAAGTACGCTGTCTGTAGTTGTCTCAAGACCTCAACATAGCTGCCATCATTTACAATACAAAACATCATCTGCAGTGTCCAGTACACACTGGCAGGGCTCTATCCTGGGTTGTTGCACCATTTCTTCTATTTCATTATTCAACTGGCACAGCTTACACTGTTTCCAGCTGCTGGACTCCTGACCTGGACAGGTAGCTCCTTCAGCAGCTTGTGGTTTGTCCCTTGTGTTTACAGCCGCTATATTGCAACCACCAACAACTTACAATCCTAACTCCACTGAATTTGGGATGTGTAAAATGTAAATAGAAACAGAATACAATAATTTGCTTAACCTGTTTAACCTGATAACATGTTGGTGCTAGGTATGGCCTAATGACCAATTGTCATGTGAAATTAGTGAGTCTTTGCAAGAACTTCTGTAACAAATGTCCCAGCTCATCTGAAACTGGAAGCATTGGATTCCTTGGCCCTAAAAATTGTAGTGTACCTGAAAAAAATAATAACAATAGTAACATTGTTTTGTCTTTGCCTATACTATACAGTTTCCAAAAGTGTACAGTTTCATACTCGCCACAAAAATCCTACTTCAGTTGAGGTCCAAACATAGTGACCTCACTAATAGTTTCCTAAACGGATCAGTGACATTTTGGGGCTGGTCTGGTTATTGTGAGGAACGCTTACAACAACAGCAATCATCCGTATAACAGTAAAACCTTAGTAATATTAACTCTGGTTTGAGAAAACAAGTTTTGTTTTCTCAAGGTAACAAAAAAAATGTTATCAATGTTATCATCAGTAAACAACTGGAATTAACTCATTATTTCAAGAAATTTTGTAATTGTAGAAAATCACGGCCTTTAGGCGGGCGGTTTCTGCCACTGCATACAATGAAAATACCACCTGGGATTCTCAAAGAGCAGATGGTAAAGTAAAGCCCTGTATTCTAACATCCCTTACAGATGTCCACAGGATGAAAGCATTGCATCTGTAAACCTTGTTAACCTGCAACTGTGGAAAGCAGGAACAATAACAAAGCTCAGGTAAGGTGAAAAATCTGGTAAGCAGCACCAAGGAACTTTTTGTTAACAAGAACAGTACATACTGAGCAATCCTTCAGATTCCCAAGCAAATGTAGCCTGTGGTATGACATACGTCCTTGACCTGAACTGTCGTTATGGCTTTGATAGTTGGGCTTTTAGAGTCACCTGGTGGTCAAACTGGGAACAGGACAAAAGAAGCATCACCTCTGTTTGACCATCTCAGAGCAAGGACAGAAAAATAAAAAAGCACAGCTGTGAAACTCCTAAAAGTAGAGAATAACAACCTCTCTCTCTCTCCGTGTGTTTCAGGATTAATTTAAGGGTTCTTCGACTTGTGTTTTAATATATCTAAATGGCCTTGGGTCTTCTTATCTCTCAGAACAGCTTTCAACTTAAAAACCTTCTCGAACCCTGTGCTCTTCAGGCAGCAGGCTCCTAGTTATTCCAAAGGTCAGAATACAGACTCATGGCGAGGCATCTTTTCACTTTTACAGCCCCCATCTATGGAACAGTCTGCCAGAGGACCTCAGGGCCGCAGAGATGGTTCATATTTTTAAGAGCAGTCTCAAGACCCACCTTTTTAGCTTAGCTTTTGGTTAATATTTATTTATCTTATCTACATTCCTCTGGTAGCTTAGGTTTCTTATTACATATTTATTCATAAATGATTGTAGAATTTTTCTATTCATATCTTAGCTTTTCAACCTTTTATTTAATTCTGACCTTTAATCATATTGAGGACCTCCAGTGTTTCCTCTGGGGTGCAAACGGCTCCTCTGATGGCACTTTTTCAGTTGGGTCATCTCTACCCAGCCTTACATGGATTAGAATTTGTGTGTGTGTGTGTGTGTGTGTGTGTGTGTGTGTGTGTGTGTGTGTGTGTGTGTGTGTGTTTGTGTGTGCGTGTGCGTGTGAAAAAGTACCTGAGGAACTCTGGTGACCTTTTTTTCAGTAATGAATGATGTAACACGTAACTAAGTCCAAAACCAGCTAACAGATTATTCAAGTAATTGTGTGCAACTTTTTGTCATTTTTCTCAGTAAAAAGATATATTTTCATTACTCTCACTTTGGAACTAATCTGTAGAATTTCTCTGAATCTAACAAAAATTAGAAAGTAAGAACACATTCAAAAAACAAGCAGCAAATGGTTTTGATTTCATAGTTACAAGAAACACAGTTTCTCTTCATAACATTGGGGACTTTTGACTATATAAACACCTAAATTTGCAAGTTTATGAAGTGGCAAATTTGCTATTTATCAAGTATTTTAACTGCGAATGTATAATGTGGAAAATTGACAAGTAAGTCGCAAATTTGCCGCTCTATTAAGTTGAATTCGCAAATTCACAACAAAGTTGCAAATTTGCCACTTCATAAAGTCACAGATTTGCCACTCTATAAACTCTTAAATTTACAACATTATAATATTTTTTCTCTTTCAGTGGCCCAAACATGCTACAGCCTTCAGCAAGCTAAATTATTGCTTTCTGGGTGTAAGCCTTTTCTTAAGCTTTCTACTGCTACAGAGGTAGCATCAGAGTTGGAATAAGCATGATGCTTATTCAGACACGAGAATCATCATCACCTGGAAAAAGTCATATTTTTTGACTGACAAGTGTGTTCAAAACATTTAAGTATCATATCAGAGAGACAAACTATTTTTTTTTCAGTCCATCATAAATAATAGTCTGACCAACCAAATGCAGCACCTAAATGAAGAGAAAGAAGTACAGCAAAAAGATTTTTACCAGCTGAATTCCTCATGTCATTTGCTAAAGTCAATGATTAATGAAGGAAAAGAAGATTTGACCAGCAAGTTGTCATAAGGTGATAAGCATCAAGATCAATCTCCCAAGGCAGAAGTACGGAGGCTGTTACATAAGAAGGAAAAACTACTGGATATGCAATGCTACATTTTTATAATAACATAAATCTTATTGCCACTGAATTTTGTCTGAATATGAAGGATTCTGTGAAACAAATCATGTCTAAATTTACTTATAAATCCTATCACTATTTCAGTTGGTTTTGTAAATTGTTATTAACATTATTTCATTATTTATGATTTGATGGGTTTGTAAATATAAGTATATTTAATACACAACCTTAAATGTTGAAATGGAAAGTGGTGCTGGTAAAATCTTTAACTTCTTGTTAATAAATTGCAGCTTTCATGGATTTAATTCATCTTGATATATGAGATTTACTTTACTAATAATGTTGTTGTTATATAATTTTTATTACAGGCTACTGACACTTTCTTAACTTTAGTCCTCCTGTATTTACAATTTAGTGTGCTATTGCAGCCAAACCAAACATGGTCACATTTGTTGTAATGCGCTCTTATCATTGAATAATAATATAATATAATTATATAATATATATTATATATTATAATTTCAAACTGGAATGTTTCAAGCAAAAAAATGTGAACATTGGAAAAACATGATTATCTTTCTGCACATTATGACATTATGAACGATAATACATTTGTTAGTTTTATTGAAAGTAAGAGTTTTTCGAAAGTGAAAACTAAAATAGAAAAAAGATCAACACACTGACTTAAAGAAAGATCTTAACAGCCCTTCAGCTGGGCCAAAATACTGGAAGATGTCTAGCACCAGAAAAAGGAAAAGAGATGATGTCTGCCACATAAAACTCCCTCTAACATCCAAAAAAACTTTAAGCACTATTGTGTCTGAAAGGACTTATTTTGTATAAAGTTATTTATTTTATTCAACTAGGCTGGTTTATGTGTGTTTAGGCAAACAGCCGTTATTTATGAGCCCTTCTCCTCTGGAGTCATCTCATGCTCAGGGTCCAAAAAACAGCTGCACAACAAAATTAGCAGTGTTAATCACATGTAACAATGTCTATGTAGAACTTCTGAATATGTTAAATGTTTCACTCTCATAGTGATACAAAGTAAAAAATTAGGTAACAAAATCCAGTGTTGAGTTTGATCAAGAGATCAAGTGTTAACATGTCACTTAGCAGAGACTCTTTTTAGCAACACATGGGGTTTACTGCATAAACACTAAAAAGGATTTTAAATTTGTGAACTCTGGTAACTTAAAAGAAAAGAAACCTTACATACTTTTGAGGTGAGCATCCAGAGTATTCAGAAATTGAAAAAAATAAACATTTGCCTCAAATGCATGCCAATTCAGTTTGATTTCACAGTTTAAACAAATATGTCATGACATCAGTGGTCACCTTAACCACTACAAACAAAGTGAGTAAACGGTCATAGTCATGGTGCCCTCTTATGTGGACTTTGAAACCGCAGTTGAGGAAAGGAGTGTCACAGAAATTCACATACACACGATCAAATAAGGTTCATGTGAATAAAAGAAAGCAAACATATAAAGGTTTTATGTATGATTATCAAAAATGTAGTTGATAAAGTACATCAAGTTTCCCCTCAAGTGATATAATGAGATAAATAAATGCAAGGTCCTTAAACCAATGAGCTAAAAGAAAAAAAAACTTCTTTCACTCTTTAAAAAGAAAGGTTTCAAAATGGTCAGATTGCCAACACAACACAAAGACTTTAAAAGAATTTAAAAAATGTTTCTTTAATTTATGATACAATTCCCCATGCATTGGAAATACTTTAACAGAATATGTCAAATGCTTGATTTGACAAGACTACTTTTTTGTATACAATAAATATCCCTAATATGTTATTTTGTTAAACTCATAGGTAGAAACAGTGGGGTATTTTATCTTTTTGTAATGTTATATAATAAATGCAGAAAACTACTGGAGCATGATCTTAGCGTGTGACATGCCATATCCAAGGATAAGCAGGTCAGGTGACCGCAACTTTTCCTTCACTGACAAATGTCCTGTCACCCTCAGTTCAAATGCATTTTGGGTGAAACAACACACCAATCTGATAGATCAGACTGATCAGACATGCCAAGTCTACACCACTCCTTCATGACCTCTCATTTAACTCTGTCAGCAGAAATTTGCTTTAAAAGCCTGCTCACCACAGCAGACAGTCACAGCCCCATCAGCCATGAGAGCAGTAGTGCTAGCGCTGGCCCTGGCCTTTGTGGGTGAGTATCTGAACATCTCAAAGATGTGACTTCTAAGACAGGAAACTTGGTTCGAAATAACTTTTCAGCTCTAAGCTTGCACCAACAAACTTTACAAGCGACTACTTCTAGTGAACCTTTTTTTTTTAACAGATTTTGAATGAACTTGCTTCTCTTTAAAGTAATAATTCATTAAGTAGAAATGTTTAAATAACTCTTTGATTTTTTTTTTTTCCAGCCGCACAGCCTCACAACCTTGGTAAGCTTGGCAGTTCTTTTTTTTACAAAAATAAAAGAAAGAAACTTTCTTCAGTGTTGTGTTTGAAGTTAAACTTTTTCAAAGCTAAAAAGTAATTTGGAATATACACTGTATTGCACAGAAAACAGTTTATAAAATGTTATAAATGTGTCAACCACTATTGAGGATATAATAAATGGCTTCTGACTGATTGAAAATATTCCTACAGCCCCTGAATTTGCTCCCAGCAAAACTTATGTGTACAAGTATGAGGCACTGCTCCTCAGTGGTCTCCCAGAAGAAGGTTTGGCAAAGGCCGGGCTCAAAGTCAGCAGCAAAGTCCTCATCAGTGCTGAAGCCGAAAACATTTACATGCTGAAGGTAAGATCAATCATTCTCAGGCAATTGCTGTTACTTTTTTGATATAAACTGCCCTGTAATGAAATGTTATCTTTTAAACTCTAGCTTGAAGAGCCTGAGCTCTTTGAGTACAGCGGTATCTGGCCGAAGGACGCTCTGACCCCAGCAACCAAGCTCACTACAGCTCTGGCTGCTCAGCTCACAATTCCCATCAAATTTGAGTATGCCAACGGTGTTGTCGGAAAGATGTTTGCCCCTGAGGGACTCTCAACCTTGGTCCTGAACTTGTACAGAGGTGTCCTAAATGTCCTTCAGCTCAACATCAAGAAGACCCAGAATGTCTATGAACTGCAGGAGGTTTGTTAAGATCATTTGCCAATGATTTCAAATGTGTTGCCATTAGCTGAATCCACATAGTAAATGTTTCATTTTATTGTAGGCTGGTGCTCAGGGTGTGTGCAAGACTCTCTATGCCATCACTGAAGACGAGAAGGCTGAACGCATCCTTCTGACAAAGACCAGGGATCTGAACCATTGCCAGGAGAGGATTGTGAAGGACATTGGTTTGGCATACACTGAGAGATGTGTCAAGTGCCAGGAGGTGTGTTTAAACCCACTTCTTGTCATGTTTACATCATCAGTGAAAGTGGGAAAAGCTTTATCATTTCAAAACAATGTGACTCTTTTTCTCAGGACTCAAAGAACCTCAGAGGAGCCACAGCATACAACTACGTCTTGAAGCCCGTTGCTCATGGCATCCTGATCTTGGAGGCAGCAGTCAATGAACTTATCCAGTTTTCACCTTTCTCTGAGATGAATGGAGCTGCTCAGATGCAGACTAAGTAAGGAAAAGTATGAATGATGGAAATGTAAAAGTGTAAGATTTGGACTTCCCAGGGCTGTTGATTAACCTTTTGCACATAACCTTTTCAGGCAATCTCTGGTCTTCCTTGAGATTCAGAGGGCACCTATTGTACCAATCCAGGCTCAGTATCTTCACCGTGGATCTCTGAAGTATGAGTTTTCCACTGAGCTTCTCCAGACTCCCATTCAGCTCTTCAAGATCAACAACGCACGCGCCCAGGTTGTGTTTCAGACTGCTTTGCATCATGGAAACAAATAAGTGAATCTCTGCAGTATAAATTGACCTCCTCTTCAACCCTGTGTTTCAGATTGCAGAGGTCCTGGATCATCTTGTTGCCCACAATGTAGAAAGAGTCCATGAGGATGCCCCTCTGAAGTTCTTCGAACTCATCCAGCTTCTCCGTGCCGCTCACTACGAAGACCTTGAAATGCTCTGGAGCAAATACAGAACCAAGCCTGTCTACAGGTGACTTACAGTGTTTAACATTTTAAAGTGAGAAAGTGTTCAAATAAGACATGTTATTCGGACTTATGTGGTCTATTTTCATCTTCCAGACAGTGGATCCTGGATGCCATCCCTGCTATCGGTACTTCTGCTGCCCTGAGATTCATCAAGGAGAAATATGATGCTGATGACCTGACAGTTGCTGAAGCAGCCCAGGCTTTGGTTGCATCTATGCACGTGGTGACAGCAAGCACTGAGTCCATCAAGATGGTTGAGGTGAGCTTACCACTAAGCATATCAATTCATTTGTGCTAAGAGGGGAGTTATGACACACTACTCAATCTTTGTCTTTTTCAGGCTCTGGCAGTGAACCAAAAGATCGTGGCCAACCCATTTTTGCGTGAGATCGTTTTCCTTGGATATGGTACCATGGTGTCAAAATACTGCGCTGAATTGCCTGTCTGCCCAGTTGAATTGATCAGAGTAATGAAACCTTAATCTCTGTTGATCAAGTTGCACATTTCTTTTAAGAAACAAGGAGATCCTAATCTCTAATGTCCTCCTACAGCCCATCCAGGAGCTTCTCGCAGATGCTGTTACTAGAGATGAGACCAGGGATATCACCCTGTTTGTGAAGGTTCTGGGTAACGCTGGCCACCCCACCAGCCTTAAACCAATCACAAAGATCCTGCCCATCCATGGCACACCAGCTACAGCTCTGCCCATGAGAGTCCACGCTCAAGCTATCATGGCCCTGAGGAACATTGCCAAGAAGGAGCCCAGAATGGTACCTCCCCACCGATGAGAACTTCAGCCAAAATTTCTTTAAAGATGCATTCATACTGAGTTTGCTCTCTCTTGTGTAATAGATCCAAGAATTGGCTCTCCAGCTCTACATGGACAAGGCTCTCCACCCAGAACTGCGTATGCTTGCATGCATCGTGCTGTTTGAGACAAGGCCTGCAATGGGTTTGGTGACCTCTCTTGCCAACATTGTGAAGGCAGAGCGGAATCTGCAGGTGGCAAGCTTCACTTACTCTCACATGAAATCCCTGACCAGGAGCACCGCTGCTATCCATGCCTCAGTGTAAGAGTCCTCTTTGATTCATCACAGAGTCTGCCTGCAAACACTGGTACCTTTTACTCAGCTACTGATGTTCACCTTACAGTGCTGCTGCTTGCAATGTTGCCATCAAAATCTTGAGCCCAAGGCTGGACAGGGCAAGCTTGCGCTTTAGCAAAGCCATCCACGTGGACATCTACAACAGTAAGTGCAATATCATACTTAAATCAAACACACTTACTTTTTCTTCTGTCTGTAAAATAAACTAACTGAATCTCATTAAAACTCAGGCCCCTTGATGCTTGGTGCTGCTGCCAGCGCTTTCTACATCAATGATGCTGCCACCATTCTGCCCAGATCTGTTGTTGCCAAGGCCACTGCTTACCTCTCTGGAGCTGCTGCTGATGTTCTGGAGGTAAAAGGAAAAGAAAATTTCAAGCCTGTAATGTATTAAATCTGTAAATTCTGTGTTTAACATGCTGATTTCTGCATAGGTTGGTGTAAGGACTGAGGGACTCCAGGAGGTTCTTCTGAAAGACCCAACACTTATTGACAACGTCGACAGAATCACCAAGATGAAGCGTGTCATTAAGGCTGTAAGCAATGAAACTCTCACATCTGTATGTGAAGAATTCCATAAGAATACTGGATAACTGGGATTATCCTCTTTTCTTTTTATAGCTTTCTCAGTTGAGGTCTCTTCCCACCAGCACACCTCTGGCCTCTTTCTACGTCAAATTCTTTGGACAAGAAATTGCCTTCGCCAACATCGACAAAGCCTTGATTGACCAGGTCTTGGCGGTACGATTTCAATCAACACATTGCAACCTGGAATCAGTGTAATGATATATATATTTTTCAAGATTTAATGGTTATAAACTCTTCTCTGCAGATTGCCACTGGTCCCGCTGTTCAGAACTTTGGTATGGAAGCAGTCAAAGCTCTGCTGTCTGGTGTTTCCTTCAACTATGCTAAGCCAATTCTGGCAACTGAGGTGAGGCGTATCCTGCCCACTGCTGCTGGTTTCCCAATGGAGCTGAGTCTGTACACCTCTGCTGTTGCTGCTTCAGCTGTTCAAGGTAGGCAGAAACAGGAAAACATCAAAATATATAGCTCAGTAATAGAGGGACTCTTTTTGTAACCCTTGATAAAAGATTGTGGTTATAGAATGAACTTGTAGTATCATATTACTTTTTTACAAATCAGGAGCACTAAAAATATCATGCTATGGTATTAAAGTTTTGTGTATTTAATCATTTTTTTAGTCAAAGCAACCACAACACCAGCTCTGCAAGAAAACTTCCATCTTTCTCACCTTCTGAAGACAGACATCCAACTGGAGACTGAGATCAGACCAAGGTAGGTGAAACATCTCAAACAAAAAACAACAAAAATACAATTTATTCTTATCTAACATACTCATGTTCCCTGTTTCTAGCATTGCTATGAACACTTTTGCTGTGATGGGTGTAAACACTGCCCTTATCCAGTCCGCCCTGCTGTCAAGAGCCAAGCTCAACTCCATCGTGCCTGCCAAGATTGTCGCAAGACTTGACATCAATGAGGGCCACTTTAAGATTGAAGCTCTGCCTGTTAATGTGCCTGAAGACATTGCAGCTGTGCAGTAAGCATTACCTCCTTTTCTGTATTTGATGCTGTGAAAATTAAAATACCATTTCTGAACTGATATTCTTCTTCTAAAAGTGTCGAGACTCTGGCTGTGACAAGAAACATTGAGGATCTTGCTGCTGCAAAATTCACTCCCATCATCCCTGACAAGATCTTGGAGCCCATCTCAAGGGAGATTCTTACATCCAAGCGTACCTCATCTGTTGCTATTAGTTTGGTAAATGTCAAACATTCTCTTTAATTAAAGGTTCAAGTAGACCTACATGATCTAAAGAGCATCTTTTTTCCTTTTTCTGTCTTTCTTTTTTCAGGAAACATCCTCAGAGATTGTTAACCAAGTTACAAAGAAGACCGTACTCCCTAAAGCAGCTCAGCTGAACAAGAAGTACTGTGCCAAAGCCTATGCTGTTGGACTGAAGTGCTGTATGAAGGTTGCATCTTACAACGCCGCTTTCTTCAGGGACATTGCCCTCTACAAACTGGCAGGAAAGCACTCTTTCGCTATCACTGTCAAACCAAGTACGTATTAAGAACTCACTACTTGAATATTTTTTAGAAGCTGTGAGCATGAATCAAATTTTAATGGCATTATTCGATTATATCTTTAGTTGAAAGTGAGGCTATTGAGAGACTGGAAATTGAAATTCAAGTTGGACCAAAAGCTGCAGAAAAGCTCATCAAACAGATCAACCTGAGCCGAGAAGAAGACATTGAGTCATTGGTCGTGCCCAAGCTGAAGAGGGTGCTGACTACTGGGCAAAGAAATGGTAGTCTCTCTTCCTCCAGCTCCAGCTCCAGCAGCTCCCGCTCAAGCCTCAGCTCCAAGTCCTCTTCACGCTCCTCAAGCTCCTCATCTCGTGCCACTAGCAAGACCCTTGATGCAACTGATCCAGCCAAGAGACTCCGCAGCAGCAGCAGCAGTCGCAGCAGCAGTGTCAGCAGCAGCAGCAGCCGAAGCAGCAGCAGCAGCCGCAGCCGCAGCAGCAGCAGCCGCAGCAGCAAAGTCAGCTCCAGGTCTATGAGCAAGTCCTCCAGGTCAAGCTCTGCTTCAAGCCTTGCCTCCCTCTTCAGCGCCAGCTCAAGCTCCTCTCGTTCCAGCCCTCTCTCAAAGGTTAACACCTTGAAGTTGTTTTGTGACTTTGCATTTTGTGTAAACAAATCATAGTAGGCATGTAATCTGACAAAGTCTTTCTTCCGAACAGAGAGTGACTTACCACAAGTTCAAGAAGATCCACAAGGTTGGTTACAACCTTATTCAAGATATGAAAATCCAAGTGTGCATTTTGAACAGTTTCTCATGTTGTAGCTCATTGTTGTGGTCTCTGACTGTCACTGATTTTTGCCGTAGATCTCTCAAGCCACCTCAACCATTACTTCAAAGAGCAGGAGCAGCGCTGCAAGCTTGGAGGCCATTTACAAAAAGGTGAATTTGGTCGACTTAAATTCAGATTGAGATTCATCAGATTTTGTTGCTGACGAATTTGTTGGTATACATATTATTCATTTTTCTCATGATCCCTACAGAACAAATACCTTGGCAATGACCTGGCTCCACTCTTTGCCGTCATCGTCCGTGCAGTCAGAGCTGACCAGAAAGTCTTTGGATATGAGCTGGCTGTCTATCTTGATAAACCAGAATACAGAGTTCAAGTCATTCTGGCTAATTTGGCTGCTGAAAACAACTGGAAACTCTGTGCTGATGGAGTTGTGCTGAGCATGCACAAAGTCACAGTAAGATCTACCTTCACGCTTTTTGACATGATAATTAAACCCTATGGTGGCTCACGCATGGTCTCTCAATAGGCTAAAGTGGCCTGGGGAGAAGAGTGCAAGCAGTATGACACCATGATCACAGCTGAGACTGGTCTTGTTGGACCAAGCCCTGCAGCCCGCCTCAGAGTCGCCTGGAATGAACTGCCTTCTGCCTTTAAACGCTATGCAAAGAAGTACGAAACTTCATATTTCCAGGCACTTGGCCTCTTCAATATGCACCACAGACTGTTTCCTTCAAATATCTGATAACTCTTAATTCATTAACAGGGTGTACGACTACATTCCTGACTACATGCCTGCCGGAGTTATCAAAGAGAAGGATGAAAACAGTGCCAAGCAACTCTCATTGACAGTGGTTGCCACATCAGAAAAGACCCTTGACTTTATCTGGAAAACACCAACAGTATGAATAATTTTCTTGTTCACTCAATGCTGGATATTGAATTTCATCCTTTTTTTTTTTAACAGTTTTAAATTATTTCCAACAGCGTACAGTCTACAAGATGGCTCTGCATCTCCCCCTTGCTCTGCCACTTGAGGAAATCAAAGGTCTCACCCCCTTCGATGAGGTTACCGACAAGATCCACTACTTGTTCACCAAGGCTGCTGCAGGTAATGCCAGTATCCTGTATGTAAAGCAATGGAAATGTCTGTGTCCAAAAAAATGAAGGTATTACTTTTTTTTCTTCACAGCTCAATGTTCCTTTGAAAGAGAAACACTGACTACATTCAACAACAGGAAGTACAAGAACGAGATGCCATTGTCTTGCTACCAAGTTCTGGCTCAGGATTGCACCGATGAGCTGAAATTCATGGTTCTGCTCAAAAAGGACCACATCGAACAGAACCATATCAATGTGAAGATCGCAGACATGTGAGCATGCTCAGGAAACAATAATAACAAATATGGGGTTTTTTTTGTTATAACATTGGAAAATCAAAACAAACAAACAAACAAAAAAACATCTGTTCTTCCACAGTGATATTGACCTGTACCCAAAGAACAGTGATGTGATCGTGAAGGTCAACGGCATGGAGATCCCAATCAACAACCTGCCATACCAGCACCCAACAGGTTTCCTACAGTTCATCCATAACTGAAATCTTGTACTGTGGTAGACACATGTAGCTTCATACCATAAAGTACATGTCATCATCTCAAGTTTTTGACAGTGCTGTTTTTAAATAGACTCTGAGTGACGGGAGTTTTTTCTACTTTGTCCCTACAGCTAAAATCCAGATCAGGCCAAAGGGTGAAGGTATCTCCGTGTATGCACCAAGCCATGGTCTCCATGAAGTTTACTTTGACAAGAACTCATGGAAGGTGAATGTTACATGTTGTTATGAGACTTCTGAATCATTTTGATAGACTGCATCTTTCTGATCATTTAAAATGTCTTCACTCATTTGCCATGCAGGTTAAAGTTGTGGACTGGATGAAGGGACAGACCTGTGGACTCTGTGGAAAGGCTGATGGGGAAGTCAGACAGGAGTACCGCACACCCAATGGACGTGTTACCAAAAGTGCTGTCAGCTATGCTCATTCCTGGATTCTGCCAGCCCAGAGCTGCAGGGACACCTCTGGTGAGACACAACAGTTACATTGATGTATGTTTGTAATCTGAAAGTGAGGGAATGAATCCATCAGGAACTCACTTCTTACTTTCTTTGTCACACAGAGTGCCGCATGAAGCTTGAACCTGTGCAGCTGGAGAAACCAGTGAACATCCACGGTCAGGAATCCAGATGCTACTCTGTTGAGCCCGTTCTGCGCTGCTTGCCCGGTTGCTTCCCTGTGAAGACTACCTCTGTCTTTGTTGGCTACCACTGCCTGCCTATTGGTGAGTATGAAACAAATTACAGCTGGACTGCAGCTGGAGACCAAGAATATGAAAAGATATTGATGAAACATTTCCCTAATCACTTTGCTTTCTTTGATTGTGCAGATTCTGCACCAATCCGCCCTGAGAATCTGAGCAGCATGTACGATAACAGCATTGACCTGAGGGAAAAGACAGAAGCCCACCTGGCCTGCAGCTGCACCGCTGAGTGTGCTTAATAACAACTTACTCTGTTAGACACCTAAACCATGTGTATGTTTGAAATGTGATATTAAATAAACTGCATCTCGAAAGAACATTTTCCTCAAGTCTTCTTTTCTGAAAGTGTGACATGCATCATTGAACTTTCAGTTCATTTACATACCAGATACTGTTGATCAAGAAACCTACCAGACACTTGAATAAACTATGCTCTTTGAGCAAACATGGTGCTTTTTATCAAATGTAACAGAAAAAGGTTAAAACAATCAAATCACAACTCTGGAGACACTTGGAAGATGTGACCCCCAAAAGAAAATCAAAACTGTCAACAGGTTGAGTGTACTTTCAATAATCTAGCAAAGTGATGGCAAATGGTAAAGGAATCACAACTTTCTGACCTGAATCACTCACAGATTTTACACATCAATGACAGATTATTGATAAAGCAATACCTCTCAGATAGATCAGTTCTAAAATTAGCAAGAGAAACAATGCCCAAACCTAAAATCTATCTTGTTGAACTACTCCTATGATGTGCAGTTTAATACAATCTCAAGTCTGAATTACAGTCAACACTCAACAGGAAAAAAAACTCAATATTATTACTGATATGAGCCAATGAAAGTCGGGACAGAAAATCTATCTTCAATGAATGTTTTAAAAATGTAAAACCATCATGTCACATTCTTTTGGGATGAACTGACCACTTCTATAAACCAAGAGCAAATAAAATCACATTCATTTAAAATGGTGAGAGATAGTAACGTTCATGACTTCAAAGTGACGTAACAAGACATGATGATTTGCAGTTGACTTCTAAGTCTTAATATTCAACAGTAAAATCATAAATCACCCACTAATATAACACCATCAGCTCCTAAGAAAATAACATTTTCTGTACATGTCTATATCAAACTGTACACAGAGCATCTCAAAGTTTCTTTTTGCATTTCAGTAAAGAGCAGCATTAAATTGCCAGTCTAGAAGAGTGTGCCATTTTCACATGATAACAGAAAGTTAAAAGCAGTGGTTTATGCAGTCAAATAAAGGCAAGCTAACTGCAAGAGCTATCATTACAAGGCCCATAAAATAGGTTACTAACAGGTCATATGATGTTTCTGAGCTCAAATGACAACTTTGTGATAATTGATACAACTAACTAAACAAGAAATTCAGTACCAAATTGATAAATAAATACGTTTTCACTCATATCTTGAACAAGATTGAAAAGACAGAATAGGGAACACATTCCTCAATGACACAGCAACAGACACATCTGTATTCCACTTACAGTCTTTTTGATATAATTTTGCAGTTTGTCTTCAGGTATTGGCATTCACAATTCTGCAAAACCGAAAATAATTCCTCGCCCACTGATTCAAAAAATAGTTCAGATTCAAAAGATACAGGTTTTGGCTTCATACAGAGCTGGCCTGTTTTATTCTGATTGTGTAGCTCCTCTAGTCGTCACTGTCGTGTCGCCTTCTGTACTGAGCTGGAACGTTTCCGTTCAGTGAGATGCTTGATTCTGCAAAGCGTTCAGTCTTTCTCTTTGGTTTGGTTGAACTGGAAATTAAAGAAGACAATTAGAAAAATCTGTTGGAGCTGTAACGTCATGTCTTTTTTTGTGACACTGCAAAATAAAGTGCGATCCGAGGCACAGTACCTGTTTTCTGGGATAAGGCAGAGTGTGTGATACAGGTCAGCTGTAGATTTTGATTTGTGAGGGATGAATCTTGGTGAAGAGGAGGATGATTCAGACGGGCATTTGATGAGCTTCCTTTGAGCTGACGGTGCACTTGCCCTTGTTTCAGCTGCAAAATATAAACCAACAAATTTAACTCCAACAAACCTTAAAAAACTATTTCATAAAAGAATATTGTATTGAAATGAATTTAAGCACATTCCTCACGTAACATACAATTTGCATTTATTTTTTCAGTTATTTCCGTCAACTTCAAAAAGCAGATTTGGTATAGACAATATAAAACAAAGGAGACTCACAAAGTAAATAGGCACTTTTAGACTTTGACATCTGGGATTTCTTTGAGTCAGAAAATGGACTCATGTTTAAAAACTGGTGCTTGAGCCACATCGCTCGATCATCCTCGAAGGCCTTCCTCTGAAAGTTTCACAGAATTCAAGTCATGTCAAAAAAGTCATCTTTTTTAAACTCAGTGCTCGCAAACAGGTAAAACTGAGTGCAATCAGAATAAAAACTGCATAAAAGATGTGTCCATAAATCACCTCATGACTAAGTCTTATGGCTGCTTCAGTGAAGTTTCTCCTCTCCCTCTCAAAGATCTTTCTCTGTTCCTCAAGAGTTTCCCAATCCTCTCTGAGCCGGTCTTTCTCCTGCAGCATGTAGCAGTTGCTCAGCAGGGATGCAGTCTCCTCGTCACATGGAGAGCTCAGCTGCTGCTGTATGAGAAAGAAAGGATATTGTTAGTTATCTAAGCAAGAACTGAACAAAACATCAACAAAATAATACAGCCTCCCAAAAAAAATTGGTAAAACTGTACAGCAAATGCAGTCTTACATGCAGGAGCTGCTGTTGTGTGTGGATAAAGTCTTTGCACTGCTGGATCTCCTCCTTTAATTTCTCCATCTCCTCCTCATGTGTCTCTCGGGACACACTGTCTGTGCCTTTAATGTCACCCGACTGAGCCAAAGACGCTGAACAAACCAAGAAGAAAATCTGATTTCACAATTAAAGTCACCATCCATCACCTGAATTGACTTGACTGTGAAAGGTTAATGGCATATTTCTAAGTCCATGTTTTTTTACCAGATTTTTTTTCTGGGTATTTCCAGAAAACAAGCAATCGGAGCAGTTTGTTTTTGTGTGTTTTGTGAAATATAATACAGACATAGAGGTACATTTCTGTTTTGGCGAAAGTATGCTGTGCAAGCACTACCTTGACTGTCTAATCTCTCCACATGGCTCTTGAGTTTTCTCCACTGGAGGCGAATACTGTAGGTGAGCTTCTCCCGGGCATGAACACAATATTGATCAACACTTTCTCGGCTAGAATCAAACACTTCATCGTTCTCATCCAAGTCAGCCTGTTTACAAAAAATCAGTATAAATTTGAAACAAGAATAGAAAGATAACACTATCTGTTAATCTAAAAAAAACAAAGTCAAATAAAAAAGGATCATTTCCAACTAAATTATATTCCATAATATCTGAATTTTTAAACAGACATGAAAAAAATAACTTGTTCTACCTGCATGCAATCATCTTGTTGCTCGTCTCTTTTCAACGTTGATTTCCGTGTACTCAGGATTGACACCATGTCTTTTTTCATCTGCTGCAGAACTTTGTTTAACTCTGCATTTTCCAGGAGCAGCTCCTTCTGTCGAGTGTCATAGTCGCTCAGCAAAGTCTTATACATCTCACCTTCATGCCTTGGGATAAAACAGGACATTATCTGTTACTTTTCAAATGTTTTGATTAAGCGAACACGGCAAAACTAGAAAGTTAAAGCCACAGTAACATACAGTTCAACCTTTCACTCAATTTATATTCAGCCATGTCACCATGTAGCTTCCTCAAATAATTTCTGTCACCCAGAAAACTGACAGAGACGCTGATGAGCAGTCTGTTTGAGGTCCAGGCAAAAGCTGAGTTATTTTTTTTCTTTGACCATATTATGTCAAAATGAGGGCTTACTTTGCTTCTGTCTTTTCAGTTTTCCAAAGGCTTCTCTTCCCATCAGCTCTTCCTATGTTGTTTAAAACATCAATGGCTGGAATGAAGAAAGATAGAAATAGTTAATCAGAAACTCAAGGGTATCTATAATCTTGAGAGTAAAGGTTATGAACCCTTTCTGAAATATAAGATGTTTTTGCTCTTTTGTTACCTTGTTTCTTCTCTTTTTTGTCTACCAGAAGTTGATTCAAGCGTTCTTTCAGTTTGTTAAACTCTCTCTCTTTCCTTTTCATCTCATGATTGTACTGGCTGGCACGGCTGGCAATTATATTCTGAAGTTTTTGTACCTGGAAGGAATATAAAAAAAGTTAGTTTTTTCACTTACTAATCCCTGGTGGTTGTCTAAGAATAAACAAAAAAAAATCCCTGCCTTTTAGTTTGTTCAAAGAAGTGTTTAAAAATAACATACCTCTTCTTTTTCAGTTTTCAGGCAGTTCTGTAGACCCTTCATTTTCATCTGCAGCTGTCTTTCTCTCTCAAGGATGGCTGTGTTTTCTCTTTTGCATTGTTCAAGCTGCTCCTGTGTTGACAGAATGACACTTACATGAACCATTTATACCTCAGAGATTTCACTCCTATCCTTAAACACTTCATTTAAAGTTGTTCTGTCATCTTCTTCTTATTTGAATTCAAGACAAATACCAAAGAATAAGAGGGAGTTTTTACATTCATTGCACTGTTATAGAAATCATAAGGCTCTTTCTTTTATTTATGTCAAAGAGGGTAAGTTTTACTTTTAGTTTAGTGCTGGTGAGCTGCAGGTAGTCCACATTGCTGCTCGACTTCAGCTGCTCTATTTCCATGTTTTCTAGAGTTCGGAGGCCCTTGCGGTGAAGCTGAATCAGGTCATACATGCAATTTAGCACAGCCACAACATTCATCTCTGTGCTGCTGGTGGATTCTGTCCAGACTGGAGGCAGGCCAAGAGATGACACCTCCTGCAAAAGGAAGAGAAAGAGTATTAAAAAATAATGCAGAAGTAGAAAGAAAGGCATATACATCCCAATAAGTGAGTCTATTAATACATCACAGACACTTGAAATTTACCGACCTGATTGATGTGTGATAGACATTCCTGCACATTATGCTCTGTGCAGAAGGAGTTGAGCATGTGGGAGCTTCTGTGCAGTGTCAGCGATGATTGGCTAAACTGCCTCAAGGGGGCTGCTCTACATTCATTGGAGCTGGAGCCAGCGTCCTTGACTTCTGGGAAAAAGATCCCTGTCAAATATACACAGAATTGCAAATGCTAAGGTGTGCATGTCTGACAGGAAAAGCTGACACTGAATTACAAGTGAATCATACTTAAACGAAAGACAATGTTCACTAAATTTGTGATGTCATTCAAAAACATTCCGGTAGCTGCCAATGAATTCAAGCCTTTTTTTAAACATCTGATAACAACAGCTAATTGTTTCAATGTGTCTCACTCAAACAAAACTAAAGGGCCTTACAAAGACACCAAAGTCTGAACTCACCCAGCGAAGACTCTGGCATTGTTGCGGTGCAGCTTTCAGGATACGTGTGTCGCTCATCTACTACATGTGCAGGATCCACCTACGCACTCTCTGCTCTTGAAATAGAGGGTCAGATTAGCAGCGTCCATTCAACACAGTCTTATCACAGATTACAAGGAAAGGAAGGTTAACATGGAGCTGTGAGGAAGTAGAAACAGCACATTTTAGAACGGAGTGTGATGATAAAGCTAAGCCATTCATCTAGTGATGGCAACAAACTTCAGCAGTAAACACAGTTCCTGCTTCAAGTTCTATATCATAATTTGGGTTTATTCAGAAAAATCCTGTTCAAGACTGGTTTTGCTTATTAGGCTGCGGCTGTTGTTGGTGTTGAGGTGGGGGTTGTTATACCACAACATAATCACTGTAAGGGTTTTTAACAGGGTACAGGACAAGGCTGGCTTCTTATCCCAAAGCTCTTATCATCAGCTGGTCAGACTAATCCCAGACACACAGAGTGAGGATTTCACTGCAGACCAAAACAATGGGACACATGATGCAAGGATATTTTTGTATTTTCAGTGGGAATCAGGGCTGAAAAATTTGCAAAAATAAAGTAACTGCAATTAAATATCAATAACAGCTTGACAACAACCCATTACTTTTTTTTTTCTTTGTTATTTGATAGTTTTACCTCTTTTAGTCATTTTCAGTCTTTTTGCCCCTACTTTTGGACCAAGTTCTTTCCCAGTTTTCTTGCCAATTTTCTTCATTTTAGACCATTTTCCCCCCCTATTCTTATTTTTATTGATAATTCTTGCTGCTTTTGCCACTTTTCACCTTTAAAAGTGCCTTATTTTGCAAAGGTCATTTTCAACAACTTTGCTCTTTGGTTCAGCAGGGTTGAGTTTCAGGTTGTACAGCATAAAACATCCACTGCAAAAACTTAAATCTGGTATTACGACACATTTCAGGTAAACACCTGAAAACTGAGTGAATTATGTACTCCTTTAGAAACTGCAGTCATCATAGCAGGCACAATATCTTCATTGAAACATTGTATATACACTTTATTTTCTCTAGTACTTAGTTCCACAGTGCTCATTTTTAACTTAAGGAGCTTCTTTTTGGTGTTGGATACATACTAAGCCCTGAGAAACAGATGGCAAGCCAACAGCTACAGGGCTTAACAAGCCCAGACCCTTCTTTGAATGACTCCTCAACAGTGTTAACCTCTGAATCATAAGTTAACTACCTTTTACACTAGAAAATCTCCAACCAGGTGGAGTGTGGTCTATCTGGGGCATGTGGGATAAGAATATGCTGTTTGTTTCAGACTCCATGCCCGATGGGGTCACAGGAGGTAACTCAGACAAGTGCACAGCCTGAAAACTAGCCCTACATTGTAAAGGTGCACATTTTTATTATGTTTTCATTCTGTTTTGTCAAACCGTAAGAGGACTGTTAACACTGGACACAACTCAATGTCAAAACAGTTTCACAATACACCATCTCAAGAGATCAATGAATAATAAAAACACCTGACTTTTGATGCTCTCTTAGCAAAAATTTTGCATCAAAACCATGTTACCAGCTCTAATTTCTTTCATATCTAACCTGAAAATAAAAGGTCGCATTTCAAACTAGCCCACTTTTCTTTTTAAACCTACAACGTCTCACTTCTGCATCTTAGACATGCAACACGAGAGGCACAGTGTTGTTCATGCGTCATTCATTCAGCATCTTCCACAAATACATTCAGATTATAAATACTTCTCTTGGCACTAACCAGATAAAACGAAGTAACAGTGAGGTCGGAGCCTCGTTACACAGCAAACATCGTTTGACTGGAGAAACTGACGTTGTTCCTCCGCTAACTGCTCCTGCCGTAAAACACTCTGACATTGAAGCCGAATGGCGATGAAGCTCTCTAAAAAAATTCACATCAAAACTAGAGGTCGATATTCTGTCTCTGATACTTACTTCAGGTCTCAGTTTGTAATTTAAGACCAAATGTCTTCATGCCTGTCGACACTGCAGCTCCTCAGGCTCTGTGGGTCCAAATGACACGATAAACTGCTGAACACACACCAACCAGCGCGCTAATTGGCTGAGTCGTTGTCTAGCAACCGAACACAACTCAATTTGATAGGCTCTTGGTTTCAAAGCGTCAAGTGAGTTTACAACATGATTTTGACTTTTCTCCCCCTGATTCCTATTGTACGGTGGCCCTAATGTGTAAACCACAACAGAAACTAGCTCAGTGTTTTTCAATCTGTGGGGTCGCCCATGTCAAGTAAAAACAAATGACTGAACCATGTATTACTCTTTTCTAAGATCAAAACATCACACATAATCTTACACAACTGTATCCTAAGCGTTTACATTCTCAGATATAAATCTAGTTCATATTCAATGCAGCATATAAAATTATATACTTATAATAATTTTATACCATTTATTGTATACTGTAATTTTATACTTATTATTTATGTAGGCTTTTCTAATTCCCTATGTTTCCATTCAATGTGTGTATTTTACTTGATATTATACCTAATGTTGAGTTTTAATTGCTCTTTCTAATCTTAGTATTTTCATGTTTTTACCATTTTTGCAATACTCTCTTACCGTGCTCTTATTATTTATTAAAAAAAAAAAAAAAAAAAACGGGACCTGAGTACTTATTTCGTACCATTACCATACAAATGTGAACTGGCATGAAAATAAAGTTCCTTGAATCCTTGACTCTATCTGAGCTGGTGCATCCTGATTGATGCCAACAATCATGACCACGCAGTAACAACTACTTGAGTTTCCTTGCTTCAACCTGTAAAAGCACAAACTTGCAGTTGGTAGGGAAAAACAGAAAACAAATGAAAAGATTTCTTCTCCTGGCTGGCCGCATAAAGCCAGTTCCAAGAGGGACCAAAACACTACGATGGCGTCTACAAAGAAATAATTATAAAATTTTCAAGACAGAAAACTCAATTTTTTGAGCTCGGACAACTAAAGATTGGTTCTTTTTCCCCAGTGATAATACAATATCATATTCATAGGCTGTTGTGCTTTTTAATTTGCTGTTTCGCTTAGTTGTGGTTTGCACTTCAGGGCCACCGCAATTTAGCCTGTTAAGCAAGGTCAGGGTTGCCCATCCTTTTTTGAAGTAAAAAAACTTCTTACTTCCTTACTACTTCTTTACTATTATGCCCTTGTATCCAGACAAATACACTCAGATGCAAAAATAAAATAACAGACCTCCAAATTAAAAGCAACTTTAATGCATTGACACAAATACAAGATTGTGTTAAATATCGTGCTGCACAGTTGGTAAGACCTTACAAAACTACAACATATGACTGTACATAAACAATCTGATTAGACATTAATAAGTTAAGATTTCTAATTTGTATGCTATTTGTATTGAAGGAAAACTAATGCTATGTGCTGTTCAAACACTGACAGAAAACAAAGAACATGACATAGCAGAAAATAGTGTTTGTTCCCATGCTGCAGTCCTTCCCCTTATTGTGATCCAGTTAAAGGTGTTCAAGACTTAAAGATTCAAAAAGTCCATTTTTTAATTTTAAATTCTGAATGGACCAATTCAAAAGCATGGTAGATTAATTTTGGGCAGTGGCTCTTCTTTTTCTAATTTATCTAATGAAACAGAAGTGCATCAGGTTAAAGAACCACAAAAAAGCCAGTGAAAGGAAATAATATGACTAAAAGTTGTTGTTGTTGTTGTTTTCATCTCTGGCAGGTTCCTCTGCATATATACTTATATGTTTTTAATTTTTGATTTTGATTTTTTTTTCTTTTTTTTTTTTTAACAAATCTGATCATGAAATCACTAAATAAATAATATTTGAACTTTTCGTGCACAATCTTGTCACAAAAAGACAGATTTGCTACCTTCTTATGATCTCCTCTGATAGCGACAAAGGAACCATGATAATGACGGACACTTTGAAACACTTCCTACAGTTTTTGGGTTTAGATTCTTACATTTAAATCTTTGATGGTATATGTTTCCAGCCTATCATTAAGTACATCAAGCCCATTGTTAAACTCACTAGACACATTTTTGCTGAACAACACAGAGACTGACCAGGTTTCATATTTGTATTATTATTGTCACGTTTAAAGCTCTACTTGTGTCTAATCACTAACAGGCACTGGAACATCTCTGGACTCAGGTGTTCTCAGCAGTGGATCGGCATTATCTTCTCTTTTTGCTTCCAGCCACCATGTCGTCATATCCCCTTTTCCCTGTTGGATCAAGAGTAAAGGAGAGGTAGAGTGATAGAGAATGAGAGGGAGGGGGGGTAGGGGGTCATATTGCAAAGCATGTGTCCCTTTGAATTTTAAATAAAGCCATTAGGGTTTGATGAAGGGCCAGAGAGCAGCAGCTGAGGCCACCTCGGATATAACAAGTGTCAGCAGTGCTGCCCTTCTCCTCTGGGAATGAAGAGTAAACCCCTCCCCCACATCACACAGGCAACACCCAAAAATGAGGTCTTGGGTTTCAACATGAAAAGAAGCAATGAACTAGACAATACAAGACTTCCCTGACAAAAAAGTGAACAAATACCAGACACACCCAGTCTCTTTTCCCCTAGAGGACAGTTCTGAATCCCCTGTGATCCTCTATTAACAAGAGAAATGTGATATCTCATTTTTCCTTTCACAAATTAGCTCCATTATTTCTACATATACATGTGGCATTACCTTAACATTTAGAGTCCCTCTGCATGTCAGAACGTAACCTCTGAGTGTGTGCAGCAAGTCAGCGGTGGCACCACTCACTTGGATCTTCAAGGCTGTGAACATAATTATGAACAATTTCAATATTACAAAAATTCACTGGTTTTTGTATGTTTGGTGGTATTTTTCCCACACAGATTTTAGTAATCTAATACAGTTATGAATAAGCTGCAATTTAAGTCAGACATACCCAAAGTACAATGGTATAAGTTATAGTCTGGAATGATAGAGTTCATTGTTCTGTTTGCTTGACAAATACAGTACGTGTGGTGATATTGTGATGAACTTCAGTTTTTTAGTTTGATCACTTAAATATCAAACTTCAAGGTTTTGCTTTTTTCCATATTTAAATCTGGGTCTAGAGTCACTCTGTGCTTTTCCATTGTCCCTCCAGCTTAACGCTGAGGATTAGAACATTGTCCCTCCTTCGTGCTGTAACTCTCCTGTGTTGGATTGCTTTAACTCAGAGACAATCCTGTTTGCCACAATAGCAGCAGGGATATAACAGGCCAAAGGCAAACCATTGCATCAATCCTGTACAATATCGAGCACAATTGGAACCTCATCTAACCTGAAATCTTCTGACACCAATCCCTCCTCTTTGGGTTCTTAATTGGATAAATGGCAGCATGCCTAATCCTTCTTTACCTTCACTGGTTGACTCCATTCGTGACGCTGTGTTGACAGTGTCTCCAAATAGACAGTAGCGAGGCATCTTGGTGCCAACCACGCCAGCCACCACAGGTCCTGGCAGGAGAAGAGGCAGTGATTGCATCATCATGATAAGAGGACGGAGAAGAGAGGTTATTTCCAATGGCATGTTATTATATGTGACAGTGGACCTTGACTTGGGTGACCATATTCTAAAAACCCCAAAAGAGGACGCCCCCACTACCTCTAAGGGGGAATACCCAAAGATACTCAAAGACAACCAAGTTGCTTCATAGCACCTACATTTATCTACAACACTCTTTTTCTGTTTGAAGTGAAGCGTATCTATAATCTATACTTAAATAATGTATAGAAGCCCATTCCCACCAGTTAAATTTATAGAAAAGGAATAACTGGATTGTTGAGATTTCTTTCATTTCGCACATATAAAGTCAAAATACTGAGATTTAAAAAGATCAAATTTTGACTTTTTCTCATAATTTTGACTTTTTATCTCATGACTTTGGTCTTTTGACTCAAAGTTTTAACTTTTCTCATAAATTTGACCTTTCTCCAAATTTTGACTCTCTGTCTCCAAATTTTGAATTTTTATCTCAAAACTTTAGTGGTTTATTTTGTTTGTTTTTGTTTCAAAATTTTGAATTTTTATCTCAACCTCTGACTTTTTTTCACTAAATGTATTGTTATCTCATAACTTGACTTTTTAGCACTAAATTTTGACTTTCTTTGTTGAAATCTGATTTAATAAGAGCCAAAAAATATTCCCAACACCAGTGAAGACCATGACAAAAAGAGGATACTACCATAAATCTGTCATTTTTTTCTATAAAAGTGCAATTCAGCTTCAGCATTTTCTGTCTGAGATTATGTCTTGGACATAATTTTACCTCCCAAAAGGGGGACATGTCCAGGCAAAAGAGAATGTTTGGTCACTATATTTATAGATTCCCAAAACTTCTAATTCTGACCAGGTTATGAAAGACTCTGTGTAATGTGGTAGCTCTGCATCTGTCCATGAGTCACTTCTCTCAGAGCACGATCTGATGTTATATTTTCAAATGTGTTTTTTATTTCATTCTAATGATATTGTAGAATTTGTTCCTTCAACCTAAAGTATGTGTTGGCAAAAAGAGACTCTGGATACAGATGAGATGCCCTGTGTACCTGAATGGATACCCGCTCGTATTTTCAGCTGCGTGTTGGGTTTGTGAGGGATCTTGAAACTGTGGCACACTCTGACCAAATCAAGAGCCATGCTGGCTATTTCTCCTGCATGATTGATGCCGTTTTCTTGAGGAACCCCTGAGACCACCATGTCTGCAAAATAAACAGGGAAAACACTGAGGAGAGAGGCGTCCTAAGCAGAGAAAATTTCTCTTGATATAGTTTACAAAACAAAACAAAAAAAATAGCCAAAAACAGTAAAACATTCAGCATATGACCCTCACTTACAAGCATCCCCTATTGTTTCAACTTTGTAGACATCGTAATTGTCAATAATGTCATCAAAAGTGGTGTAGAGCTGGTTGAGGAAGTTCACAACTTGGTAGGGAGTGCTGGCACCAGACAGCTGAGTAAAGCCAACAATATCACTGTCAAGAAAGAGGAAATCAGTGTTAGTCATCAATTCAGTTCATTTTTAGATTTAAGAGTTGTTCTCACAGGGACAAAATGACTGAAGATTAAGACAGTCAATAAAAAAAAAAAAAAAAATTAGCTTTACAGTTGCAATAAAGTTAAGGTCCAGATTTCATGCAGCATTTCAAGGTTCATCACAGTTTCTGACATATATTTTAATGAAATCCAAATTACTATTAAAGGATTAAACTATGTAAAAAGCATGCTTCAAACCTGAAATAAACAGTTGCGTTGGAAAAACTCTGGGCCTCAGCTGTTCGGCCTTGCCTGAGGTCATCAGCCACAGGTTTAGGTAACATACCTGTGTAAAAATTGTTAAACTTTACAGATAAATCTGCTGAGAGGCAGTGGGCTGTGAATGTGATACTTGTGCACCACCAGATGGCAGTAAGTGCATTTCACTTTGTCCTGTCAGTCCTCAAATGTTGCACCAAACAGAAAATAAACAGAAAGTACTCCACCCATAGCTAGTTTAAATCTGAATGGTATAAACACAATGTAGATAACAAATGTTTGTGTGTACAGTGTTATCTCTGTAACTTGCCGAGATGAATCTCTAAGCAGAGAAAGGTACAAGGATGCTCAGAAATAATAACTAGAGAAAAGAAAATGTATCACATCTAAGCTTACACTGTCCTCCTGACTTACTGTATAAGAGCCGATCTGTCTTTTGTTTTTCTTGAAGTAGGTCCTGTGTCCTCTCAGCTACTATGGCCTCCAAATGCTTGCTGTACTTTTCCATCTGTAATCGAGGAAACTCATAAATATCCATGTGGCACTGATTGCACCATAGATTCTCAGCAAATGCTTCAGTCTGGGCAATGTCATTAAATTCATACCAAGCCACATTAAAGTTGGTGTATTTTCTATTCTTGAATATTTTTCAATTAAAAAAGTGTACATAATTTACACCAGTTCCATACATTTGATCATACTTTTGGTGCTTTATTACCAGGTTCATCATCATGTCCACAGGGCTGACTTTGTGCGGGTTCATTTTGTCCAGCATCTTTTTCACCTGCTCAAACGTGGGTCTCATGGTGACGTTATGACACCAGCATTTCTTAATAAGCTGCTCAAGTGTTCCAGAAAAGAAAAAAAAACTGATGGTTATATCAAGTTGTATCATTAAGTGAGTCTCTGCCTTAATGATAGTTCAAACATATCCTCATGGGACAGACCTCACAGTAGTCTCCTTGGCTGGGACAGTCAGTATCAGCCTTCCCTGCTTTGATTTCAGGCAGGGGAGGGCGCCACATAACATCCATCCTCACTCCCTCAGCCTGGTCCTGTTAAAGAGGAGCACCATAGTTACAAACCCAAGACATCAAAGGGAAGCTGAAGGTTGTAATCTGCAGAGTGGGCTGTCAGACTCACTGAAATTAGGTCAGAGCGAGTTGCAATCTCAACCAGAATCATGGAGTAGCTGGAGCAAAAGAGGGCAAAGGGAGAAAAAGAGTTTTACTCACCCTCTGTTTTCACATGGTCCCTTCTGTACACTCGAAAGCAACACTTAAACAAAATATGAATTCATGCCACCCTACCTTACCAAGGCTCTACTTTTTAATTCAAGGCCTGTTTTTAGTGAAATAAAACCTTTTGAAATGTCTCATTCAACCTGTAAACATCTGCTGCTGGAGTCATATTGGAGCTGCTGCCCAGCAAGACCTCTGGAGCACAGTTTATACGATTTACATCCCCACAGTTAAAGCCATTACTGACAACATCAAAATCTTCCCTTCTGTAGGCTGTGAGTCCATAATCTGAGGATAAACACAGAGAAAAAGTGTAGTATTTGAGAGTGTTCCTGAAGAAAACAATGATTCTCAATCAAGATGATGTTTTTCTTGCTGTATTTGCAAAAAACATTGTCTGGTTTACAGAAGATGATACTTTTTTTTAACCTGATATTTTGCAGACCCAGCGATCATCAATGACACAGTTTCTGGAGTGAAGTCTCCCATGAAACACTTTGTGCTGATGAAGGTAAGCCATCCCGCGGGCAACATCTGTAGCAAAGGACAATCTGTAAAAGACGGAAATAAGTTCAATAACATCACTTCATGCCACATTCTCTACAATAATCAACAGTGGTAACCTGACCAAAAGTTCAACACAACAGGTAAAAAAGGTGCATGAAAAGTATAACTGAAGGACATAAAACTGGTTTCCTGCTTTTAATGAGAATAAATAGAAGACACTTGAAGATGAATTAATGTGTAAACCTTTCTGACCTGAAGCCCCAGTTGATGGGGATGTCATCATTGAGCAGAACGTCAGACAGGCTTCCCTTGGGGCAGTGCTCTGTGATGATACTGACATAAGGGACCTCAACAGAACCACCGATGAATTTGCACAGATTGGGGTGGTCCAGTTGTCTAGTAAACAATGAGCAAACAGAATATTACATGAGTCATACGGGTTTTTTCACCTGTAAAATGGGAATTTATTTTGTTGGTAAAAGTTTTTGTTCCTTTTTATCCTGAGCAACTTCCCCACCTTACTTCTTTCACTTCCTTCCTGATGGTTTTGGAGAGGGTGAAATGTTTATTCTGGATGTGTTTCACTGCCACCGTCCTCCCATCACTGAAAGACAGACCATTGTGTCGTAGGTGGACGGAGCTGTCGTCTCATCCAGCTTTCTTATAAGCATCAAATATTACTTCAGGCATCGAAATGTATCATAAAGACACTTGTTATGCTGAGAGATGTGTTAGTTATTTTAGGTCGTAGATGCTCGTTTTAGCTCATTTCATGCCCTTTACAGAAGCTTTGGTCTTTTTTTTAAATCTATACATTTAAAATTGAGGATGGTAGTTTTCTACATGTTTTGTTCTTTTACTGCAAAGGAGTAGAAGAAATAGGTATTGTGTCCAGGTGAAACTATAAAAAATTACATCATTTTACCTCTGAGTGTTTCTGGTCAGTATTCATATTAAATCAAAGTATGTCTCACTAGATGCCAGGTTGGATAAATCCTGGTTTGATGGACGTGTTGACTCCAGTACATATGGTCACATCAGTAGTTCGACTGATGCTTGAGTTACTTTTGAAGCGCTGCGGGCTTGTGGTGCTTCCAACGCCCATGTAACACACTCTTCCTGCAGGTGGATACATGTTATGAGTAATGTGTGTAAATCGTTCTGCTGAGATGATTTACTCTAAGTTTCATACCCCTCAAAACTACTGTATTCAACTTATGAATACAATATAAATCATAATGAATACATCACCGCAGTTTACTTTTGTAACTTTAAAGTAAAGTAATGCATGTCAAATGGGTGTATTAAAACAGGCCATTGTGCTATTCTAGTCTTAGGAAAAGTGTTTTGACCAAATTGCAACATAAGACATTTTACCAAATATGATATCCTTGTAGTTAATGATCCAGCTTTCATCCCAAAGCATCTTCTGTTTCTGGTACTGGAGCCACTAAAATGAGGGGATTAGATAAACATAGAGGATGAAGTCAGAGACATGAATGGATAAAAATGTGATTCTAAGCCATGAACCCACATCATTATGCACAGGTCAGTGAGTACAATGTGTAACAGTGTTTCTGAACTATGAATTCTTCTGTAACACAAAAGAAGGAACATGAAAGAACTGAGGAGTTTTGGATTTATCGGCAATCCACCCGCAGTGAATGGAAAGGACAACTCTGTTCACTGTGTTTGGTTAACTACGGAGAAGTGTGTGTGAAGTACAAACTGACCACCATGGTGAGGATGAAGCCACTGCTGAAGAGCGCCACAGGAAGCCCAATGGCCACCTTGATAGCAATAGACATTGGGCATATACCACAGTCTGCAGGGCAGTTGAGACAGGTCTCCTCCAGTTCACAGACATCGTCCCCACAAACTGAAACATATGGAGAAGTTTTATGTTTCAACTTTCAGTTATCTAAACTCAGAGACACATAAAGTGTGCAGGGGTTTCACTTCAGCAGAAAGGCCCAATGTGAAAACCCTCATGATCCATTGCTGACCCTTTTCCCTTACATGAAACTTCAGTTGGTACTGTTGCTAGTTTCAGACAGACGGGGTAAGCCAGGACAGGCCTCAAGACATTTCCAAAAGCACAACATAATTGTCATTTTTTTAAATATGGATGTTAGTTTGCATTATTAAGCTGCAAAGTGTCTCCTGGAGGTTTTTGTGTGTTACCCAAATCTATCTTGAATCAATGTGTCTCATATACAAGCTAGAAGTTTGTGTTTTTGTATGAAAGCTGCAATTAGGCACCATGAAGATGTGGAAATGTTTCTGATAAGAGTATGTAAATATACTCCCTTCAGACTGCCAAGGTTCTCCCCTGTGAGTAAAGATCAAAGCTTGGGTTATACTGCAAGTTGACACACATCTTGACCTTTCCCCTTATGCCTCTATGTAGGTTCAAGAGGTAAACAAGCCTGCTCAGCTCAAACTAAAGAATCCAGCACATCAACAACTTAAGGAGTGCAAGCAAACTGACCTTGAGCACTGACAACAAGCACTTTGGCCTCCAGGGCTGCGTGCATCTGTCCTATTTTGATGTGAGCGATCACTGAGGTGACTCCAACATGGATCAGCACCACCTACGGGTGACAACACAATGAGAAAAATGGCAATTCTGCTGAAGAGGAATGAGGATATAAAGGTTTCTTAGAGTGCATTAGTGGGAGCTGGTGACCTCTGACTCTAAATGTTATCTTTGTTTTTTATCTTCACCTTTGTGAACTCTGGGGGCAGAGAGGAGTGAGAACAACCCCTCTTTCCCCAGATGAACTAATCAGGTGTTGGCCTTCATCTGTTCAAATTAAAAACAGGTTGATATTTATGCAATGTTGATGCTGTGATGGTCCTGGTCTAACAGTCCTCTGCTGTATGAAGCCATTTTCATCACAATGTAATGACAACTGATAAACTCAATAACTGAAGGGCAGAAAAATAGTTCCCTTGAAGCAGAGCAGCACCATAGCTCTGGGGATGGGACAGCCCCCCCATGTGTCAGTCACAACCTACACACACTGCTTTGATTTCAACCTGTACCAGAACTCTAGTTTCCTCTAAAGCTGTCATGATCCATTACACCTGTTACAATCATTCAAAAGATTCATTTAGCCTACATCACACAGGCTTATTTAATTTAAATCCTGCCTTGTGAACCAAAGACTGAGTTTACCTGCTGATCCACCTTCCCGGGTGTGAAGTATGCTCTTAACATAATGCACTGAAAGAAACCATAAGTTTGGACACATTAAGCCCTAAAAAGCACAGTGGAGCAGCTTTTGAGCCTTGCTGCCAACATAATAATGTTTGTGGGCTCTATCCCACATTGTACCTCTTCATGTAGTCTAATAGTACTGGCCTCTCTCCCCCAGGAGTTTGGACTGGGATTTTAAGTTACCATGGTGTACAGGAAAATGAGTTTTCTCAGACAAGTGTGGTGGTTTGCACCATTATCTCACAGCAAGATGATTCTGGGTGTGAACCCTGTTTGTGGCCTTCCTGTGTGAAGCAAGACATTTCCAGCTCCAGTCCTACAGAACAGACCTCACTTTAAACCCCCATGATGTACTTGAAGTATTTAAAGTCTGACAAGCAAGTCTTGCATAGCTGCACATTTCTGTTGAAGTTTTAATGACTATCTCACAGTAAGATGGTGACTTGATCCTTCACATATGCACAAGTTGCATTGAAAATGATATGGTCATCACCAAATGAGGTGTCTCTTTGTTTAAACACAAAGTTTAATTTTTGCTTGAATTTATGATTAATGAACAATTACTCTTCAGAAACAAACTTTAGTCAGTCTTACTAAGAAAGCATCCCTTTCATTCAATATAGGACTGTAAATTAACACCACAAATGTCAACCAAAGTTCAACAGCCTATGAAGTCAAACTGATTTTGTATTCTTAAGTTTCTTACTTTTGAAGTCCAATATTTCTGGGTCATCTTGCCAGCTTGCGATGCAGTGTGAGTCACTATTTTGCCATCATCTGGGATCCACGGGCCACAGATTCCACCTTGTTTCTGCATAGAAACAACACATGAATTTGCTTTTACTCAATTCAAAATGTACTTCTTTTGTTTGCCCTGGAGTCATTATCATAAAAATAAGGCAAAAAGATGAGTTGCAGTCAGTGATGCTATTGCTAGGGGTTGATTCAAAAGTAAACAAAACTTTCTGTATCATTTTATCATGCAGCATAAATGAACCCTGTTACATATATATATATTTAACAAACACCAAATATGGCTTAGACACAATCTACAGTTCATGTTGACATTTTTTTTTCACCTTACAAGGGGAGAAGAAGGAAATGGCAGCATGGATTGTATTTTATTCGACAAAGTGCTACTTTGTCAACTACTCACTACTGTATACTCACCATCAGACCAAGTGGACAGGAATGGATGTTGGCGTGATACACACAGCAGTTTGTTTCATCTGCGTTGTTCCAGTTCGTTGGACACTCGTGTTCATGGCAGAACCTCTTTGCTTCTGATGCATTACTAGATGAAAGCATGAGTTGGAAAATTGAAAAAAAGAGGCCAACATGACAGCTCAGGATGCTGTTTTATGTTGTGTTGTTTTTCCAAAACCTGAACTTCAAATTTAAACTGTTTTAGCTTTAACTAGAAAAACGTCCAAGTAGGTATGTAGATATTTCCACCTAAATCATTTAATGCCATGATTTCACACCCTTTCTAAATTTGTAGTGGAATCAATCAGATATGAATATTATCATTGATCTGGTGCTTACTTCAAGAGCTTGTAACACATAGTTGAATGTCTCGCTAATTTAAGTTAATATTTACTTTTTTGTATGGACAGGGCTGTGGGTAAGCACATAGTCTGTGACATATTAGTAAAAAATAAGTAATTGTAGGCATGCCAATTTTACCACGTCCCGTACAGCAGTCATTGCTGCCTGTACTCCCTCTCTTTGCCGCCCACATATCTTATTTCTCTGTAGCAGTCCAATAAAGTCCAAAATGTTCACAAATACGAATTAAATTTAAAATATTGATAAATCTTAAATAAAGCCAGGACTTATAAAGCTTTCTCTGTTGATAGACTGCAATAGAAGTCTTGAAGCCTGCCTTAAACTATAAAACAGAAGTTATCTAAGGTAGGAAAAAATGGTTGATTGTCAGCTTTCTTTACATTTGAAGCACTTTTAGCGTTATAAACTAAGTGGAGGAGGAATAGCAAGAGAAAACATAAAAACAAGAGGCACTGAACTTACAAATATGGGGTGCATACAGTTCAAAATAGCATAGGATTTATGTATTTTTAATTAGGCTTTTATGCCTTTATCCAGAAAGGACATTGGATAGATCAAGGGAGCAATAAGGCAAAGGACCCCGAGCTTGAATCATACCTCTGCAGCTTGGTGGACAAGTGGAATAGCAGGTAGTTTAGAGCTGTTCTATCAAGAACTGGTGGCTGAATCAGTCACTGTATTAAAAAAAGGTGACTTCATTTGGGCTGAAAAAAAAAGTCGCTTTGCTGCATCTTTGGTCACCTTGTGCAAACAGTATTTCCATAGTCATCAGTAAGCAGCAACCTTATACGGTCATATGAACTGGCTGCATGTGTGCATGTGTGTGGGCATGGCAGACTTTTCAGATTCCAGGTGTTGATGTAACACACTCACCTGAACTGGAAAATCTTGTTCCTTACTGTGTACTCATAGAAGGAATCTGAGGCCGTCACTGTGTACGAGACATTGAACTCTTCCCCGTTTGTCGCCTTCTCTGGAGGACGCTGGACCCAAGCCATTTCCAGACCTGTGATAACACAGAACACATGACATCTGAACACACAAAGTCAAACTGTAAAAAAAAAAACATGGTCATGCTCTGTATTTTTAAGATACAATGCTGTTGAGTCCCTCTTCAGTCTGGGCAAACACTGACCCTTTGCTTTGCAGCCTCAGAAGAACAAACCCAAATTTTTACTAATATGTCCTTTCTATTAACTTGGGATCAGTTATTTCAGCTGCATTGAATCACTCAAGGAAACAAAGTTTAAAAAAGCCATAACTTACCACCACAGCTAATCATATTGGAATCATTTGGATTGCTTATTGGCCAACAGTCATACTCTGTGTTGCCCAGATCGTGCCAACTATTGACTCCCTGCAAGAAAGACATCAATCTTTACTCTGTGAGGCACTTCAATGCGTGTGTATATTGATTCTTAAAAAGCAAAAATATGACTTATTTAATCAGAAGTACTTCCAAGAGCATGTGCATGACTTTGACGCACAACTGAACTCTAAATGGTGAAAAAAAAGAAAACTAACAGCAGCGTAGTGTCACCTGCAGAAGCACAACAGTGATAAACTCTAAGTTAGAATCACTGGAGTTTGTTCTATTGAAGATTAAATGTTTTATATAAAAGCATAAAGCCCTGTTTAAAGGCAGAAAACAACCCAGACATATAAAGAAACAACACAAGTCCATGACCACATGCGTGCTGCAACAAGTGTTTCTGACAAGACAACAAAGACGAGGGTGTTCCTTGGCAGCAATAAATGAAAATGTTATCATTACACCTTAACACAACAATTTATTTCCTTTTTCCTATTTCATACAATTCCAAGCGACTGCATGCACCCATGCCCTCTTAACACTTCATTGCACAGCTCATTAACAGGTTAGCTTTAAACATCTGCCGCTCCACATTTTATCTCTTGAATTCAGTTTTTGTTAGTGTTTATAGATATTTGTAAAACACTGTAAGGTGCAAAAAACTTACCAGCAGGAAACATAAGTAAATGCATGCTGCTGCCCGTAGAGCCATGAGGAGGTTTGCTGCTGTGGTCAGTCTAGCTCTGGACTGACTGAGTGAATGAAAAACCAAATGCAGTATGTGTGTGTGTGTGTGTGAGTGAGTGTGTGTGTGTGTGTGTGTGTGTGCTTTCACCTCAACAAACCTAAAGTACCCTTTCCTAGATTTATTTTTCATGACCTATGTCTCGTTCCAATCAGCAGAAGAGGCTCTTCAATCACAGTCTGATCAAGTACTCATTCACATGGTGCTTCAGTTTCACCTTCACTGTCCTGCAGGTCAGAATCACCTAAAGGTCTCCACTGTCCCACCAAGATATGGCTTTTACCTAAATTTTTCTGCCTGACCGTTCTTAATCTGTCTTTTTTCATCCGCCCATCATGGTTTACCACTCTTACTTTCTGGGTCATGGGTTGACGGAGCCTATTAAAGGGCTAATATATGGTGACAGACAACCATTTGTACACACTTACAGGCAATTTAGCATGACAGATCTCAGACCAACCCACAGACACATGTAAATCTACACAGGAACCACTGAACCCCAATGCAGCCTATCTGGTTTACATGTATGAAACTTACTTGTATAGGTAATCTTTTCATGAAAGCTTTATGTTTCATAGATATGTATTCTGTAGGTCATCTTTTGCCTTGACATGCACTCCCTTGCTCCCATGCTAAAGAGGAAATACACTTAAACGGACTAACTGGCCCACTAAGTCAAAATTTTGAGATAAAAAGTCAAAATTTCTAGGAAACCGGTCAAAAATCTGCGATGAAAAGTCAAAACTTAACAATAAGTTAAATTTTATGATGAAAAGTCAAATTTTAAGAAAAAAGGTCAAATCTTCAAGCCAAAAGTCAAAGTTATATGACAAAAAGTCAAATTTAGAGATAATCAAGCCACAGTTGTGTGATATTAAAGTAAGCTTTTCGAGAAAAATTGTCAAAATTTGAGATATAAATAAGAATTATGAGAAAAGTCCCATTTTGGAGCTGAAATGTCGAAATCAAGAGAAAAAAGTTGAAATTTTAATTTTTTTTTTTTTCCTCAAAATTTGGCTTCATTTATGGGCAAATTAGAGAAACAAAGCCATTTTTTGTGTTTTGATACTATTTACTGTCAATACAATATTCTTGTTTTAAAATGATGAGATGAAAATGTTCACTTCAAACAGAAAAGGAGTGTTTCAATTAAATGAATGGGTTATGGAGCTTCTTTGTTGTTCTTCAGGAATGTTGGGTATTCTCTCCAAGAGGCCAGGTATGGAGCCCTCCGTTTGTGTTTTTGAAAAATGGTTACTCTAGGTATGGCTTTTAAATAATTTATTTAAACACACTTGATATACTGCTAACTGCACAAAACAAAGGAAACAGAATACAAAGTGAATCACTGTAAGGATGTTGTGTATGATTCAGATCAAACACTAAACCAGCACGTTCATGTTTAGTGATACTTTTTAGGAGAAACCAGTCAATCCTGATTTAACTTCAAACTTGCCCTCTTTACAAGTCTTTACCCTTACAGCACAACGGATAATTATCTAACATCAAACATGTTGCGCATGGAGGAACATTCCCCTGCTCATCTGTTTGCAGCAAATTTAAGGCTATACAGTCAAAAAGACTGAAACTCTCATCATCTGTGAAATTTAATTGACTTTTCAAGAATGCATAATTACAGCACAGCTGCAGAAATAGGGTCTGCCACACCACACTGTTTACGGCCTGTGTTTTTAGAAACGTAGAAAGCAGCAGTCACAAAAAGTTTGCAGAGGAAGAAACAGAGGATGTTCAGTTCTCGCTACAATGCAAACATGTTCTTAACACGATGCCTGCTGACTTAAATCAAGTTACACCTCCACTTTAAACACAGGCTAAATCAAATTTACACCACGAGTAGTTTATGATGGGGGAAAAAACTAACAGCGATGAACTTTTCTTCAGATGTTAGAGGATGCTGGTCTCTTACAGAATACAGAATAAATCTATGGTGGGATTTTACGGCACAGATGGAAAAAAAACAATTAGGATGTTTTAAAAGAAGGATATGCGGAGAAAGGAAAAGGGTGAGAAAAAAAACCCAGTGGTTTTGTGGTCACAAAAAAATGAAAGGTTTTAAACAATTGGCTTATGTTATAAGCATATAAATTTGGGTAAATTAGAGGGGAGATTTGAAGCTTTAACGGGACCCAAATGGCTTTTTGAGGAGAACAGAGGAGCTGATTAAATCAAAGTACTGTGATTTACCATAAACTAGACAAACTGGAGCTTAATAAGTGATGCATTTAGATAATTCAGACTGTGCAAGGTTCTTGGTGACATGAAGGTTATTTTTTTCATACAGTAATTATTTATTAGTGCAAGCACTTTGCTGTCTGATTCAGAGTAAGACTTTTTCCTACCACTTCCAAGTCAACTTCATTTTCTTAATCTCTTTAGCCACTTTATAAAAATAGACTGAATGGAAACGAAAGTACACTCATTAATTGTGTTGAAAGGAGCAAATCAAACTCAAGTAGCAGCTCCAGAGCACCAGAAATCTCAGGCAACAGTGCTTCATCATCTGAAGTGCCAGACACTAGAAAACATTTGATAAGATGTTAGAATGAATTTTACTGGTCCATGACAATTATTTCATGTCAAAGCAGATGACAGTCTTGCTTGGTCAAACAGGATTTACAAGCAGTCTTTTTGGTTTGGCTACTGTGGGTGCCAAGAGGGTGGTGTGAGCAACATTTTAGAAAGCTGGCAGTATAAGGCTCTGCTGTAAGCTTGGGTCAGAATGACTAAGACACACACAGTAACTATATTAACATGAGAACATTTAGGAGTTTGCATTTTTGATATTTTATCTGTGATGCTTGAACTATCAGGATGTTTCATAATTAGCACTAAATGAAAAGCATAACTAAGCCTGCTGATAACACTGGAATAACACTACATACTGAGGTGATATATTTCTCTATGCCTGTGTTCATTGATGCATGATTTTTGAGAGTCAGGAGTGACATACAATGAAGGTTCATGATAAAGATTTACCTTTTACTGAAGAAGAGTACATTGATGAATATTACGTCATGATTTTCATTATATAACAGACTATTTTTATCTTACCTCCCAAAATATGCACCCAGGAACACAACCTTGGCCTTTTTTTCAAATTAAAGGTCATATTTCTACACTTTTACTGCTACATGAGCATGTTGTAATCTCTTCTCCTTGACTTTAACAAAAGTTTCAAGTGTTTCACTAGTTATGGAACAACCACATATTGTACTAGATATGGACGTAATCTCTGTGATATCACCCGTCTGTTCCTCATACTGAGAAATGACACCTTTCATCAGCAGCACCACATTAGAAATTTTGACTCCAAAGGCGGGCTTTGAGTCTCATCACCAAAAGAAATGCTGTAAAAGTCTTTCTTTTGGGTTTGTGTGTATGTGTTGTCTGGTCTTTCTGCTGCCAGCCTCTAGTGGACTCTCAACAAACTGCAACCAATAACACTTTCATAAGAGCTTCATCTTTTGAAACAGAACATTGCCCCTTAGGAACAACCTGGGACTGATACAGATGCTTCTTTATGTTTCACTGTATACACAACAACAGTTTCAGGATGAGATGCAAAGGTATTGTTAGGATGGAAACTATGTTTTGGGGTGAAACGTTGTTGTGTAAACTGGATCTAAAGCAAATATGACTTTCAGCAAGAAGAGAAATTGATTCCCTGTAACAATTCCTTGAGTCTGAAACTGCCACCAGAGGTTATAATGTAGGCGTCAGATGACGTTATGAACTGGCTGCTTTTAAGAGATCTTCAATGAGTGATATTTTTGAATGTCAAAAAACAATGACTGACTAATGTTGAACAAAATGAGAAACCTGCGACTCCAGTTGTAAAAAAAAGAAACAGATTTAATTACAGCAGGAGCAATATAAATACTGTACAGCAAAGTAAAAATGAATCACTTAAACCCTTTGGATGATTAGCAATGTTAAGGAGTTGTGAGAGCAGCCTGGAAGGACAGCAGGAAACTGGAGTGTGTGTCTGTGTGTGTGTGTGTGTGTGTGTGTGTGAGACTGATGCAGTTACAGTCTTTCAGTCATAACCTCTTGAGTAAACTGAACCTCAAGCAGGAATCCAGTGTGTTGCAACATCATTTTACAACCCCTGCACTGTCAGGTGAGCAGAGCAGAGAAAACTCTTATGGCAACTTGAAGCAGATGAGCTTCACTTGAACAGGAGAAAACAAGTTTATCTACATGAGGTGCTGCAGGCTGGAGTCCT
This sequence comes from Thalassoma bifasciatum, assembly GCA_008086565.1. Taxonomy (NCBI): domain Eukaryota; kingdom Metazoa; phylum Chordata; class Actinopteri; order Labriformes; family Labridae; genus Thalassoma; species Thalassoma bifasciatum. Next base: position 242,913 of record RPOG01000587.1, on the reverse strand, counting down.
CAGTTTGCTCAAGTGAAGGGACAAAACGCCCTGGAGGGGACGAGAAAGGAGCAACTGTTATCTTTTTACCCTAGGACAAACCTGCTTCAAACTAAACAAAAGCAGGATGAGGTTTTCCAGCTAAACTAAACAAAAACATTGTGAATGTTGGAAAAACAATGGGATCACACTGAACATGGAGCTGTCAAACAGATAAAATAACGTCATCTCTTCTGGAAAGCCTGTAATAAGATGTACAGGTGGATATATGGAACAGTATTTTTGATTGATGTCAATAAACACATGATATTTCTATTCAAGCTAAAAACTACACAGGATACCCAAAGGGATCATTCAATAAGATGCACACAAGTTTCTGTCAGAGTGGTGAGCTTATGATTTATACACTTTTTTTGTTTAAAAATGGAAATGTACCACTTTTCACTCCCCACGACATGATGAGAAAAAGAGGAATGAAATAAAACAGATATTTGTCATCGCAAACCTATGAGTCTCGTGTTTAAAAATCAGTAAAACCCTGTTCTATCACAAAAAAAACACATCTCTGAATCTATGTGGGCTACCAGCAGTGCATCATGGTCTCTTCTTGGGTCCATCTCAACACCACACACTCCAGCTCCGCGCTAAAGCAGCTGGCCTGCAGTGAGGAGAGACAGAGAGTACTTTAAATCTGAGGACAATAATCCTCTGAGTCAACCAGAGATCATGGTTTCTTTCAAGTTAACTCCAATCCAAGTCTTTGCCAGCTGCGTCCAGTCCAAACAAGACAAAAGTTCATTCTTTGAAAAATTCTCATTTTCAGGTCTTTAACATGTCCTCTTCTTCATTTTTTGTTTCCTCTGAGGGAGGCTGGCTGGTGCCGGTGTCTTGAGCAGAGCTGAGCGGTCTGGCGTTGGCCTTTGTGGACCGCTGGCGTCGTGTGCCGTTCCCGATGCAGCGTAAGAGGTTTTTGAAAGTGGTCCACATTTCCTCATCCTTGTAAGAGTAGATGCAGGGGTTCATGACAGAGTTCAGGACGGCCAGGAGCAGGAGCCAGCGTTTTAATTTCATGACCTTACAGCTCGTACAGCTGAGGCCGTCCATGAGTAAAACTATCAGGCCAGGAGTCCAGCAGACCACAAAAGCTCCTACAGGAAGGAAATGAGATCAAAAACAAGTTTAGAGAACAAATTCAGGCAAATTTAAAGGTTTTGACTGAATGAACCACTTGATAGTTGTGATGAGTTTCTGGAAAGCTAGTGTTAGCCGTTTAGTTTTGGTTTCAGTCTGGACAGCAGATCTTTTTCACTCTTGATTCCTATGTTCAAGATTACTTTTTAACAGATACAACGTAATGAGGTTATGTATTTATCAACAGTTATGTAGTGCCATCGTGTAAAACACCAAATGCTGTAATGTAAGGCCTGTTTCAGTATAACGAAGAGAATTCTAAGTGACATTTTAATCACCATCAGCTATTGCTATTTATATGTTCTGTGTTGCTAGCAAAGCAAACTTTATGAACTTAGTTTAGTAGCTGCTATATTTAGTGCTACACACAGCCTGGTGCTCTGAGACATGTCGTGCAACGTTAGTGAATCCTGGTTTTCTCTGGAAGTGCTCATCTACCAAGAAGAGTAAACCTAATGAAACGCAACTCTATGTTTTACTGATTGACCCTCAGGTGTGAACAGACCACTGCAACATAACTGCTGAATGTAGACTGGAATGAACATTTTTACAAATGGCTTCACCCATCCTTTAGCCAGTATTCAAGCCTGTGTTTAGGCCTTTACTTTGTGTTTTAGACTTTTGCTTGTGTTTAAACCTTTAGCCTGGGTTAAAGCCTTTAGCTTGTGTTTTGGCCTATGGCTTGTATTTAGACTTTTAGCCTGTGTTTTAGCCTTAAGCTTGTGTTTTAGCCATCAGTCCATGCTGTATCACACTCCCATTTAGCTTTCTTCTGTTCTGTTTCTTTCAGACACTTCCTCCCCCGTTTCCACTGTTACTACTACATAAATCAAAAAAATTGTTTTCAACTGACAAAAAAGCAGATCTGTATTCTCATTGCCCCTCTTGGTAGGTTAGTGTGGTGTTGTCTCAGAGACTTTGACTTTGCAGTAAATCAATTTGGTCCTACTCGACCTGACCGGGAAGCTCAGAAATAGCATTTTGGCATTTTTTGAATTAACCTATTTTAGCTGATAATCTCATTTTGAGTTGTAGATTACGATCAGTAATACAGTATACAGAGATGAGACTTTTTCAAGATCACTTGAAAAGTCCTCACAGTCCCTTTAAAAAGAGAAAAGCTTTCTATAAATAACCAAACTTAATTTGAGTTTAGTTGTCTTACATTCTTCATCACTGGAGGGAAAACCCAGGCAGTATTGGAGCATTTTCACTGTAGCCACTCTCTAACCCTGTCTACAAGCAGGCACAGGATACAGATACAATACAATACAGTGACTGTGTTAAATGCTTAATGCTGCCAGTTAAGTAAATAATATGCTAAGTCACTATGCTACCAAAGCAGCCAATTATTAGCCATCTATTTCAGGCATGTTAGGGCACAGAGGAGAGCTACTAAGGAGATTTTTTGGAGCCAAAAGGAAGCAACAAGCAGCAACTTGTCCACAAACAGAGATGTTGACACTACCAGCATGTCTACAGCTTCAGTGCATCTGCAGGGAAAAAAATACAACAATTGGGGCCCACAACAGCTCCATGCAGTCTTTGTCTGGAAATCATAGATGTGAATGCTTGAAGATAAAAGAGGGTTTAATGTGAGTATTCAAGTCAGTTTGTTTTCATTAGCTGTTTTTAAAACATATTCATTTTTATACCAAACCTTAACGTTTGATTTCTGCCTTTGTTGGCACAGATGTTCTGTTCTAGGTTAAAGTTTACAGAAAGTGTAGCAAAAGTAAATCTTTGAGCTTCAGTCTGAGAAAATATCAGAATGACAGAAGCACGAGTCAATGATATGACATTTTTTCACTTCATTAAAGTGAAACATTCTAAATTTGCATAAGTTGTTTGGTATTTCACTTCACAAATGCCATCAGTTGTTTGACAAAGATAAGGAGGCTGCGTAGACAATGATTGGTATCTTCATGGTAGAGGAAGCAAAAAATGGCATTCTTCAGGTCGACATTAAAGAAGCGTCACTCTACCTGATATGCACCCCACATTACTTCTAAGCCATTTGTTGAGCAGCACAAGGAATCAGCCTTTATCTTTACTGAACACTTATGCGCTCATTCATTGTAATCTGGTTGTAACAAAGCATGTAATGCCTCTTCAGACAGGTTTGTCAAGTTGAGATTTCCGCCTGGGCTGAAAGCTTTCACTCAGAACTGCTGCCTGTTTTACATCACAAAGTCCTGGATCTGGATGTGAGCCTTAAGATTTCCTTTTCTTCTAACAGCCACTGCTGCCACCTGTTACTTTTGTCTTTGCACAAACAATGACTCTTGTGTACAAACACTGGATAAGCCTGAGGAAAGTAGAAGACATGTGAGAGCAATTTACAAAGTCCTCAAATATAGGTTTTCCTTTTTTCCCTCTGTCTCTCTATGGGAGAAGGGGATGTTCATTGAAGGCCAGTTTGTGTGCTGTGGTGTGTGGATGTTACACCACACAGGCTGTGGAGCTGTGTCCTTGCAGGAAGAGATGATTACACAGCATTCTGGGATAAAGAGAGCACAGAGGCAGACAGCTCCTCCAGACAGCTGCATACTATGTCAGGCCACCCGTCCAGGAACGCCAAGAGCCCAAACAGACAGAGAACAATGACAGACTTTTATTCTGCAGTGCAACTGTGCAAGTCACTACAACTGTATTATGCAATGTTTTATTTGGATGAAGAGTGAATGAAAGCATGAAGCGAGTGCCTTTTGTGCAGAGCTGAACTCACCTGACCTGATCTGAAACACAGCAATTTCTTCAGAACTGCTTCATCTGATGTCACGGTAACTGATTTCACCATTTAAGTAACATGAGGATATGCATTTCTGTTCAGGTTAAGCCCCAGAAGTTGTTGTTGTTGCACTCTTAAAGCAGAGCACAGGGAGTGGATAACTTAGTGCTTTGTCTCCTTTGAGCAGTATCCTGTTGCACCAACTTAACAAAGAGTTGAGCCTGGATATCTGACAGCCTGATCTGGGATGAAAACACTAGAAAAAATATTTGTCCTCTTTTTCTTTTATCTGTGTGCTGCAAACCTTGGCTGAAAAGAAAGGATCTATAGACTTCATACACATCAACTACACCATTCAATGTTACCTGTTGTTTCAATCCAAAAGTATGATGTTTATGCTGCATCAAAATGTTATCTTAGATTGTTGGAACACCAACAGAAGTCAGATTTAATAACATGTCTTGTGTCAACCCATGACCCATTTTTGTCTTTTATGCTAGAGATACAAGAGCAATACCAAAATCGTGGGGTTCCCAACAATGCCCATCCCTGCATGCAAGTATGTGAGCAGTGACGAAAGTAATGTTTGCATTACTGACTCATTGGGACATAACATTTCAAGTTGAAATATATTTATAATGAGATGCCAATTTATAAATAAGTGTAACTACGACAACTGCAGTCATTTTTTGTCATACTGACATAGCATAGTATGCCAAAACAACAAGTATGCAAAATCGCATTTTACAGTGTACACAAAAGATTTGCTGTATTTGAGAAGGTCACCTCTGAGTATACTTAAATATCTTTTTGACTGAATTGGTGATTATTTCATGAAAATTTAAGAGACCCCTCTTTCTCTCTCTTTCTGGGCTCAAGAAAATCTCTGACAAGCAATTGTCACATATCCTAAAATTTGTGTTTTGTTATTACGCTCAAGGTTTCCTCTCTTATCAGGGAAACTCTGGTTACATTCCCGCCTGTTCAGCAGAGACGCACCGTGTTGCCTGGACTTTGTGACCTCTTTAAACCCTGAAAACTACACGCAGCTGTGCACCACAACCGTTAACAGCCAAGTACAGCATGAATCTTTGTGACTCTCTAATATCTGTGACACTACAGCGGCTTTGTGTTATGAGAGGCACCTACCGAGCACAACCATGACTGTCTTGATGAGCTTGATGGGAGTCCTCTTGCGGTTGATGGAGCCGCTGGTGTGTGGCGAGAGCATGGATGTTTTCTTTTTGACATAGGCGTAGATCCTCATGTATATGACCACCATCACGAGGAACACCACAAGGTTGGACACTGACCAGAAAACCAAGTAGCTCTTGCTGAAAATGGGTGCGAGCTGGGAGCAGTTTTCTAGATTGCATATGCAGTTCCAGCCCAGACTGGGCACAGCCCCCATGAAGATGGAGATGGCCCACACCAGTACGATCAGTAGGGTCACCCTCCTCTTGGTCAGGTTGCTATGGACATTCCAGTGCATGACAGAAATGTAGCGCTCTAGAGCGATCACCAGCAGGTTTGCCAGTGAGGCCGAGAGACTGACGTCCAGTAGACCCTGACGTATGAAGTATCCTTTCACAGTAAGTTTCCGTGACGCTTCGCCCGTGTTAAACATGAGGTACACATACGCAATCCCCGCCAAGAAGTCAGAGGCGGCGAGGTTAGCGAGGAGATAGTAGAAAGGATAGTGGAACCTCTTGTTGGTGATGACAGCAGCTATGACCATGGCGTTGGAGATGAGGATGAAACAGCAGAAGAGCGAGCCGACCACCTGCACAAGGATGAGCTGAGCGGTGTGCCATTTGTCTTCAGCACCACTGTTGTTGTAGAAGAAGCCCATCAGCTCATTATAATGGCATGTTTGGTTCTGATGAGCCATTTTAGAGAGCTGTCCATGAAATGAGAAAAAGTAAACAATAATTTGAATGTAAAAAGTAAAGTTACGGGAAAAGAACTAATCCTTTCATTTGAGTGCAGCTGTGTGATAAAACATGTCTACATTTCTATTAATTGCAGCATAGTCTCTATGAAATAACATGTAACAGTCAGCTGCTTATTCAGATAATTTATCAAAAGACAACATGTTTCATCAGTCCTGAATGTTAAAGTGACTCACAGAGGATCAGACTTAATATGCTCTGTGTATCTCATAAAACATGTTTCTATTAAACACACTACTTGGATATCTTATGTTTACACAAAAACAAGAAAGGCAAACAGTATTTACTGAGCATAATACTTGAGTAAATACCGCCAATAAATGCCGACACTGTTAACAAGGGACTAGTGTACATGCTACATGAGCGATTAACTAAAGGAAGGTGCCTTGAAAAAGCAAAGAAAGAGCACAAATACAGCTGGATAAGACAGTTTCAACAGCTACAAAAACAAAAACAGCAAAGTGAAATGAAACAAAGTGAAATGAGCCACTGTCGGAGTTTTTTCACCTGTTTAGACGTCGGGATATTACACTTTACACAATATTACCTGTGCGACAACAACGACGACAAGAAATTCCGTCAGAGGGAGTGACAAAAAGCTCGTGCAGAAAATACTTAACTAAATAGCCAGTAAAGACGACATATCTCTATTTACCCCCTAAAGACGTTAAAATGAGAGGTACAAAGAGTTTCTTCAAAGAACAATTAGCCAGGTGAGTTTACCTGTCGTGAGCTGGTGGGCTGTCCGTGTTGCGTCAGTCGACTTTAAAGTTATGAAATAGTCCGTGAGTTTATGGGCATGTTTCCCTCCTGTGTTGAGCAGCAGCAGCAGCGCGCGGACAGAGCGAGGGACGTGAGAGCAGCGAGCGCGAGGACAAAGTGAAGGCAGAAAAGTTGATAGTCTACACTTTGAGGCTCGAGCTCCGTGACGTAAAGGGCGTGTGCCACACAGCACAGGACGTGAATTCCTCCGGTTTACCGCACGAGGCCCCGCGAGCTCACTGTCCCATTTACCGATTTTAATCGAAACGGATTTAAGGTCATATGTTTGTGCTCAGTGTTAAACGTGATGAATGGAGACAGTCTGCGCTTCTTTCACCTGTCTGAGCATGTATGTGTGTGTTTATTGCAGACTTTAGAGCTTTAATATCAACAAGAGTTTACTTTAAGACAATCTTCTCCTAGATTTAAAAGGAATTAAGTCAGAACTACAAAAGATAAAGTAAAACTACAGGGCACAATTTTGATAAGCAGCTGACATGGGCAACACATTTATTCACTATAGTATAGAAGATGAGTTGTGGTATCTCCATGGTGAGGAAATTTCTTTATGTCCCTTCAAACACTGTGGGGCAGGTGACTAAATCGTTAACTTTATGTCACCTGGGTTATTGTGCACCTGTATGGTCATCTGCATCTAAAGGTCAACTGAAGAAACTGCAAACTGCCCTAAACATAGTTGCAAGGCTTTGTCCCTTAAAAGAAACAGTCAGTATGCAGTGTCACCTTTTATGGTTAACTGTGGAGAACAGTTAGATTTTTTTAATGACACTGGTTTTCTACACAACCTGTTTTTCTCTACAAATTTTCAGAAGCAGTCAGTTTCATTCTCATTTTTACCAAGTCAGTCAATCATTGGAAGAAATGCTCCCTGAACATACGTGATTTGAATGGCAGATCATCTTTTAGGTACCACCTGAAAAGTCACTACTTTAACATCTGTATAAGTCCTGTATGTAGGAGAGTGAATGTTTATTTGTTGGACTGTGAGTGGGGAGTCCATGTTATTTGACCTGATGGGTGCATCTCATTAATTTGGGAATAAGTAGAACATGCTACATTACAAAAGGTCATAGCTTTTGAGCTTTATATAACTAAGTTGTGTATTACAAGCCACATATTTATCTGGTAAATTGTATAACTTCTATCTTACTACAGTTGAACTTGTATTTTAGTTAGGAATTGAATGCAGAATGTCTCATGCTGTAAGGACTTGATTTTGACTTTCATTTATGTGGAATATACTGAATAATATGCATCACAACATTGATCAAACTGACAGCTGAATTGGGGTTTGATTTTTCTACTTTGACATGTGGACTGCTGGAGTTGAGGGTCAAACTTCTCGTATTTGGTTGGTTTCTCTACATCCTTCATTTGCATGTTGGACTGTTGTCTTAAATGTACATATTATTTTCAAACAAAAATAATGCAAATGAGGGCACATAGGAAAAATACAGTATTTTTCTATGACGTGTTTTGTCTGTGTTTCATAAGTAGAAGTGCCTTGAGCATTTTTGACAAAACAGTCATGAGAGGTTTTAAATGACATTCAAAGGCCTCAACTGCCATAAAAACATGATCCCAACCCACTTCTTTTTTTTTTTTACGCCTTCGATTCTTTGATTTTATCACAAAGCCTTGGTAGTCAAACTAAATCACGTTCAAGCCTGTCTGAACATTTGAACTTGTGTTGTAGATTTGATGATAAACTGAGTCACACTCTTGCTCTTGAGCCATAATTCAAAACTCCCCTATTACCCAATCTCAAATCAGCTGAGAGCGTGTAAGGCAATCCCAGAAAGCCTTGTAGAGCAGGTTATTTTTTAATGAACACAGAAGAAAGCTGTTTTACTTTTGTGAAATAATGAAGACATTATTAATATATATTACATTCTGAAAGGATAGTTGAATGCGCACCAAAACAGGGAACTCAGTTTGGCAATCAACACATGATTCATACTTGCTTTACTGCTGTTATTACAACACATGACAAATAAATTACATCTAGAGCTGCACAATGATGCATTGCAGCAGCTTCTCATTCCAAGATCAAATACAAGAAACACTGATTTCAGCTCTCGGGCAACTAATAGCATGTGCAGACCAAGACCATAGGCCGAGTAAAGTGCTCATCAGCACCCTGAACTCCAATCCAAACAGGTGGACACCTTTTTGTTCCCAGTCCCAACAAATATGCTTGAGGTCCACTTTCAGGTTCACGAGAGAGAGAACATGCTTGGTGTCTAAAGTGCACTTTACAGAATCAGCTGGGACAGTCACTCTCCACTTTTCAGGAGTATGAGCTGGAACAGCTGAAGTTCAAAGTCTGTGTCAGACGTGTGAAATCCTGTTCTCAGCAGCATCCTCCTCCTCTTCCTCCCTGAGTCGTCTCATGTGCAGATATGACAGCTGTCAGCTAATCAATATGATGTCATCATTTTCAGGAACTCTGCGAAAAAATGATAAAAAGAAGCATTAGAAATGTAAATCCTTATTCAAGCCACACAAGACAAACATACTCCCTACTTATAAATGTCATTAGTGAGCATGAATCAGCAAATATGTGCACAACAACTTAACAGTTTGAACATATGACGACTGATGTGATGACAAATGTTAAGAGGAGTTTTCCGGCTAAGCTAGTCCCATTTACCAAGGACACAAGGGGACAGACATTTTTAGTCAGACCTAAAGGCTGAAAGTTTTTTTTTTCTAACCATGTCAGCATTGTTTACTCTAGTTGTCAAGGCAATTCTTTATTCAGATCACCAAGGTTGATTACTACAACACAAACTAGCACAAGCTTGTCTCCTCATTCACTGGGATTCTACCTGCATGATGGGTTTGGCCCTGACAGGATGAGAGGCAACAAAGAGATGCAGGAAGAGGCTGGGGTTTCAGGTTGCGTGGGCTTGTTGAGAGAAAAAATCCTCAAATCAAGCACTGTCAATGATAGCCTCCTCATCTTTAACACTGTCTTGCGTTTTGTCCAAGAGAAAACAGCTTATTTGTTTATTCCTTCATCTGTACTAGTGTAATAAGCAGAACATCTCAGGGCTGAGGCTGTCTCAAACTCTCTTACACTCCTGCAGCTGTTTGGACACAACTGCCTTGACACACATTCACATCCTCAATCGTTCTCTTAAAAAGCAAAACCACTTTATTTTTACAACTCACTGGATAGTTGGTGGTTTCTTTGTAAAGCTCAGCACTCATCCTGTAAGATCTCATAAAACATAACTAGTGAATGAATTGCAGCAGAAAGATTTAAATCTACAGCTTCAGCAGTAACAGTCTTTTCAAGTACTCCTGAGACAAGAGACATCACCACAGATAATAGACTTGATATATTGGCTTCATATAAGCTCTCAATGAGGACTCTTGCTTCCTCACTTTCTTTAACTCATTGTAATACAAGCTAACAGGAAGAAGCTAATTGCACACTGATGAAATTTCACCCAGGAAGATGCCAGTATGTTTGCTGATCTAATTTTTGTGACCACAGTGAGATGATTACACTACTAAGAAAGAAGTTTGGTCAGTTCACAGGGTGCAAATGACTGCAATTACAGAATACTAATGACAAAGAGTCTGCCTCCTTGAAAAGGTCACTGGCATTTACTCACTTTTCCTCAGAAAAAATGCATATTCTACTGTCAGTGCAGTATTAAGTTGCAGGATAACACATCATTAAATAATGGCTCCGTAACTGAGACTACACTTCCTAAAACAGAGCAGGAAAACTGGATGGCTCATCGGGAGAATAATGTCTGTGGAGAACGTGGGTAAGCAGCAGAATCAGAGTGTTAGTGTCTGGTAAATCAATGAGACAAAAGGCCCAAGAGTTAAGACTGCTCATGCACAGTTAGAAAAAGGCCAAGGAAAAATTCACCCACTCCCCATTCAAACAGTTCTTCTCCAAATGATTACATGACTTGAAATTATTTTTACAGTAACTACAAAAATTCAGGGCTCCGACTGCAAATGCAGCAAAAATCGACACAAATGACTGAAGTCGTTGCTTTTGTTGGATCATCAATCTCCTTTTGCACTTACTCATAAAAACAGATCTGTGCTTATTCAAAATGCAGAACCAAGAGCCAAGGAAGATCACCGCAGACTGATGAAGTGCTGCTTTTGGTTAACTTACATTTCTGTTAGGCAGGAAAAGACAGTGAAAGAGGAAACAATGACTTTTGAACAAGTTCCAAGTTGTGTGTAAACTGTAAACTCGTCTGTCAACGTGGTTGAGGTGAAAGTATGAGAAATGTAGCTTATTATTCTGACATGGTAGGAAACAATCTACAGAAATGGTGCTTAGAAAGTGAAGAAAAGAAAGGAACAAAAAGGGACGCCACAGATTCTGAAAACGGATTTACAAGTTTGTACCAGTGATGGATTAATCTACTCCAAATTCTTTTCAAGGTAGATGAAGGTTATCAGCATAAAGTTAAACGTTGGCAGAGGCCTGTTCATTCAGGAAGCATCACAGCAGAGAGGGAAGAGAGGGGCAATGGTGGGGGGTTGTTGGTTGGGGGTTCTTCCCTGAGTACAGCCTGAGTTTCTCTGTAATCAGCCCATCACTGGGTGTGTCTGCATAGCTCCTACCACTAATTTCATTGCTCTCAGACCACGCAGACTGAGCCAAACCACAGTGTGGAGGAAACTCCGCTGCAGTCTGCTGCCTGCTGATGATAGAGATTGGCTCATAGAAAAGGAATGAGCAGAAAGTAGAGACGTTACGAGAAATACGATGAACTGCCTTAGCAAAATTGTGCAATTAAAACAGACTGAGTTTCTTACCCTGTAATGTTTTTTTAAATCTGTTTTGTGTTATTTGGCTTAATAAAGACAGACAGGCTGACTTATAAAGAGACAGTGTATGTATATCATGTAGTAGGCGCTGGATATGATACTGCTACTAAATACTACAGATGTACCCAGTAAAGTATGTGATGATAGGTAACAGAGAGCTTCTTTTAGAGGTTTGCAGTATTTAACTCTACTTAGAGGCAAACACTCATGATGGAACCAGATTCACAGGTGTTTTTGACATTACAACACAGCAAATGTTAGTCAGAGCTGCAGAGTGACAATGCCTGTGCGAGTTTAGTCATGTTTGGGAGATTTCCCCTGAGCAGTAGCTGCTTCATTTCCATCGGATACACCAAAAATGATCTCATGGGTCATGTGATCACTCAAATGTATTTCAGCTCTCTGATTATGAAATACAACAAGAACTGTTGAATTGTGCAGATTTTGATATTGTTTGCAGATTATGTTGATTTTGGGGGGTTACTTAGCTTAGCTATTTGTGAGGATTAAAATGCCTATCAGCAAAATCAGTTCTGTATGACGTTATGTTGAGGTATCGGTTATCACAACTGTAAAAATTGCGACTACCAATAAGGCTTAGATGGTACAAACAACAGTGAGCTGAAGTATGACACCAGGAGAGCCCAAAGGAAGATAATACTGAGTGAATCTCTTTCCAACTGTGCAAATAAAAGTGAAAAAAGGAAGAGAAATGTGTATAGCATCCCTTTTAGCATGGATACTGTTTGCAGGACAAATAAAAACTAAAAAAGAACAAATATTTCTCATGTTTTACTGATTCATGTTAGTATAAGGCATCTTCCAGGTGTGACTGTGTGTATAGTGGGGTGTGTGAACAAAAGTCAAATATTATGGTATCACAGCTTGTCTGTAAACATTCATACCTCTGGCAGCAACAGAGCCCTGGGTATTTGAGTTTAAAGTCTGTATGACTGCTCTCCTCTGAAACAGTAAAATCTTTCTGCTCTTTGAGGAACTTCTGAAGGTCTGTCGGTGGGAATCCTTCTTTCTGATAGCGCTGTTGAAAAAACAACAACAACAAAATTAAAGCTTTTACAAACATTGTAGACCTCCCCTCAAAATATGACCAAAAAAAATACAAAAAATGATATCTATTCTTTGCAAGATGTGACACTTCATTTTATCATCAGTAAATCTGTTGTTATTTATGTGTGTTAACTGACTTCACTTTGACAAACAACAAAAGAAATTCTTAAAAAAGTTTCTCAGAGCCTGAATGATTTAATGCAAAATGTTAATATTTTTGTGGGACATTTGTACCTTAATGGTTTCATAGGCGTCTGTAATGAGAGCGATGAACAGCGACAGGACCATGTAGATGAACAGTGAGATGAAGGAGTAGAGGTAGGCCCTGCTGAAGAGCCACACCAGAGTGTTTTTGTCCTTCAGTTGGGCAAAGGTGGTGAACATGTCGTCACCGTTCAGAAGGGAGAACAAGCACTCAGCTACACGACTCAGGCCCTCAAACTGGAGCGGTGAAAAAAAAGGGGGACACCATATGGGATCTAGAGTTAATGCAACAACAATAATCAAACCTGAAGAGCTCTAGATTTTTCTGATACCTTGTTATACCTTGCATAAGAAATGAAGAGATAATGGACACATTTTATTTGCAATATAAAACAAGTAGATATAGTCAGTTCAATAGATCACAAGAAAGTCATCAGAGATTATTTTAATTAGCACATTATTTTAGGCCTGTACAATGCTATGACCTGTTTTTATATTGGCAATGGCTACTTTTTAAGTCCTGGCATGATTTAATTAAACTCTCAGTTTTAACCATAGTTGGGTGGCTTGGATCTACACTTTTGCCAAAACACCCAATTGATGTTCAAAAGCTTGCTTATCTATTCATAGATGAATCTTTGAAAGTTTGCACTGTAGTTTAGTAGCCGGCTATATTTTGCACTACTCAAAGCCTGGTGCTCTGAGACGTGTCTGTAATGTGTAACATTAATGAGTCCTGGTTTTGTCCTACCAGTGCTCAACTACCAAGTAGAAACATAACCTGGCTCTTCATTTTACTGACAGACTCTCGGGTTTGAATAGACCACTGCAGTATAACTGCCGCATGTGGGTTGAAATGAACATAGTCACAAACACCTTAACATGTCAGAAAGCTGAGAAACAGCATTTAGAAATAACCGATTTTGGTGCTGATAATCTCATTTTAAGTTGTGGATTAAGATCAGGCAAATATCTAGAGATGAGACTTTTTCAAGCTCACTTAGAAAGTCCTCACAGTACCTTTAACTAAGTCATAACAAGTGTATTCATAATAAACATGTTTATCCAGGTAAGGGTTGAGGTGAGTATCCTGTGACTGAATTAGCATAGTTTCTTCCTTTTAAACAGCTCATGTGCAAAACAGAAATCCTGAGAGAAATAAAGTCACAAATAAAGGGAGGTGCACGACACTGACAGAAGCATGATAGTTGATAGGGGTGCAGTGATAAAGGCAGAGAGACAAACAAAAAGACAGATGGCTGAAGGGAAGGGGCATTATGAAAGCGTTCCAGCAGCAACCGATAACATCTAAACACAACATCCCACTGAGTCGATATGGATTCCAAGGCATAACACTTGAGAACGTGTGGGATGGCAAGTCCTGTAACATCCTCTGTTTATCCTGACAGTAAATATACAGAGGAGCTGGAGAGGGCCGCCGGCACACTGCAGGGGTCACCCCAAGCCACTGCAAATATAACGAGTATCAGTTTGTCTCGTTTTGAAAAAACATGGGAACTGAAACTTCTTTCTTCCAAACTGTAAGCAGAAAAGCACCTGAGGTGAAGGCACTTTCACTTCCAGAGAACAAAGTAGGAAGAAAACATGGTGACATCAGCTGATTTTGGCAGAAATATTACTGCATTTAACAGCTTTTTGTCTTTCAATGATGACACTAAATGATCATTTACTATCATTAAGGAAAAGTAGCATTATCTCCGTCAAAATTTCTCCCTGAAAGCCTCATGCAAGTTGTCTGTCAGCTGAGTATCCTACAGCAAACAGACGGAAAAAAAAAAAACAAAACATGTTCTGGCAGTCTACAATTATTTACTCTTCTGACTCCTCTTCACTGTCACATTATCAACACAATTTTATTGGGTTTGAGCTTGCCCTGGACCGCTGATCTCAGTCTATCTTCCATCTGGCTCTATTACAGTGCAGTGCGAGCTCTGCCTTGTTTAGACGCCTACCGCATCCTTGGACTTCCGTAAATAATTTATCTCACAGAGAGAGGATGGCTAAATACACACGAAATTTCTCTGATTACACTAGCAGTCTAAGCAGTGGTCCCTCCCTCTCCAAACGTCCACTGTTTGCTGTTAGGACATCTGTTGTTGAGTTTTTAGAGCAAATTAAAACATTTCCATGTCCTGTTACTTCTTTTTTTATTGCCTGTAATTGCATGCCATCTGTTGTGGTTTATGCAGTTTTAACAAGACTTGTAAATGCTGAACTTTAAAATAACTTAAAATGATCAGTCCTACAGGAGAAAATTTGTTTCTTCACATGCCCTTTATTCCCTGTAACTTGTTCACTTATCTTGCCTCTAAAGGCATAATAAATCCCACTGACACGATTCATGTTGTTAAGAACATGCATTACGCTGTGAGTGTAATAGTGCTTCAAATTATATCTGTCCTTTGGCGAAATTGTTAAAATCTGGCTGAAATAGATGGAAAGAAAGCAGAAGTGAATAAAACTAAGGGTTTTATTGGCCAGATGTATGCTGACACCTAGTGGTTGTTTATGAGACTCCTCCAAAAAAAGACTAAATATCTGAATTTGCTCTGTACAAGGAAGTTAAAGCCAGTTTCAGGTCTTGAATTTATTTGTAGGATGTAAACTGAAAAGCCAATATTTGTTTCTTATCGCATAAAATACCAAGGAATAAATATAGTCTTTCTTCTGCATTTGAGTCAGTTTCACTATTGTGAACATCCAAAGAAACACTTGCACATAAAATAAAGCTTATGAATTTAGAATTAGATATTAAGAAATTATTTGTAAACAGAATTTCCCAAATCAATCTTTCCTGGATTGAAACATAATCCAAGCAGTCCAACTAGAGAGTATTTACTATCATCACCCTAAATTGTTTTTTTCTTATTATTCTCGTTCTTTGGCCCTTGAAAAAAATTGCTGCCACAGCCAAAGCGTGACTAAAAGTACGTTGAACCTCCTGTAATGCAACTTTATTTTTCATGCCTCAGCATTTCTGCAGGACAAACGAGCAAAGTCAGATCCAGCAGTTCCTCTTATTTCCCTTGGAATAATAGCCTGGGAAGGGATGACATATTGTCATAGACTCGCTTCTTTTGTTCACATCACTGCTTCCCCTAAACCAGTAAGAGAGGTACCTTCTCATGGTAAGGTCCAAGTACGATCCAGCCGCAGAAGGTGTAGCCCAGGTAGATCATGCCGGCACAGCAGCAGAAACGAAGGACTTTGGGGAATGCTGCTTTCATGGTTAAAATTAACACCTAAAACAAAGGACAAAAAGTCACCATCTCACAGAAAAAAATAAGCTGTAAAAACCTCACATTGTTGTGAGTGTTGAGTGCAAGGTATGGTCTGTAGCAATAGAGGGAAAAATAACTAGAGACTCACGTTGTATTTCTGGAAGTATCCCAAGTACCTGATCACACCAACCCACACCAACAATGTTGAGGTTCCCAAGAAGATACTGCACACGTCATAACTGGTCAGACTCTGTCAGGACACAAATAATGTTTGAGAGGCATGTTTGCATTTAGTCTTATGAGAAAATCAGGCTACAGTGATTCAACAAGACTCACAAATATTTAGTTTTCATAAATGTGGCACACCCATCTCTGTTGAAGCAAACAGGTGAACAGAGTCTCGAAAAGGTTCTCTTACATCTTAACAATGCAGTCTGTTCCAGCAGCAGGTGGTAGCTGTGACATGAACTATAGGAGCTGATTTTATGACAGCTTTATGCATGAAGTGGAGCCACTAAAAAGGAACATCTCATTGTTAACCAAAGGTGACACACTGTGACTGTGCTACTTTCGTCAGGGGTTATGAGACAGACGTCTCACTGGCGACATTTAAAGACCTGTGAGTCTAATTGTGTTTGAGTTGCATTTAACAGATCTTTATAGCATCTGCATTGAGTTGTTTGGCTCCAAAGTCCTCTGGGCACCAAGTCATTCCCAGGGTTTTATTTGACAATAGTTTAATATATAACTTGTTATAAAATCACAGGTGATGCCACGTTGTGGGATATGAATACCTTTAACTAATGTGAAGATAACCCAGCTTTGTTTGTTATCTAACTCCATTTTGCAGCACTCATTTCAGGTTTTACTTAATGAATCCAAAAAGTAACATGTAGTACCAGAACAATGTAGTTGACTGAAATTATCATTATGTCTCATGTAACAAAATGGTGATTCTCATGAAATCAAGGTTCAAGAGATTCCAGATATCAACATTTGAAAAAATAAAAAAAAAGCATAACTCTGGGATATTTTTTCAGAAACACAAATAACAAGATCTCATTAATTAATGACTATTATTTCAACATAGCTGGAGCATTTTTAATCTTTTGATTAACATTTTTATGAAAAGATCTGTGAGAAAATCTTATTGCAATTACTCTGAGTCATCAAATACATGTGAAAAATAATTATAATTTGATTTTTAAGGATAGAGTTCTCAAATGGTACCTGCAGAATTAGAAATGCATTCAGTAAATTAACCTTTTTGTTTTTCTTCAGCATTTATATTTACTTTACATGTTACTGAATTGAATCTGTTCAGGAGCTTTTGCTCATAAACTAAGGTACATGAATGATTTTACCTTTGCTTGTATTTCCATTTTGAGTATGGATCCAACTATAGCCAAGACATCGCTGACGATGACCAACAGGTACCACCCGTTTAGAAACTCGCCTTGATCATCTTCACAGACTTTACGGTTGTAGTTTTCATGCAAGAATCTGGAAAATCTCTGAGAATACAGCAAGAAAAATTTGAAACCAGAGTGAAAAGATGAATACTATCTGATTAAATTGTGACTAAAATATATTCAGGGTAAAGATAGTTAAAGATGCATCACTCTTCTACTTTCTTGTGACATTTGACTTAATATGAGAAAACTGAGGGACATAAATATGATGTTCTTCTCCTGGATATAATTATGACTCAGAGTGATCAGAGACTGCTCAGCTGACCTGGAGTAATCTGACAGCCAGTACGATGGAGCGGGTGCACAGCACGGCCGATGTCAGGCAAACAAGGATGACAAAGCCGTCAAACACCAGGAGATAGTGTGTATTCTTCTGGGCTAGAACACAAACAAAATGTGTGTTTGTGTGTGTGTGTTAGTTTGGATATGAAACGTGTGTGCAAAGGTTTATCTCTTACATAACTCCCATACACCACTGATAACTGGGTTCACAGGAATACGCCTTAGCAACAGTCAAAAGTCAACAGCAAATGGGAAATTGGACATGCCAAAGCAAAAGGATACATTTTTTTAAAAGTTAACTAAATATAAAAGTGAGATTTAAAATCACTACACAGTTCATGATACAAAAGCCCCAAGTAAAGGCTTATTTAAGAGTTTCCTTTTTTTTTTTTTAATTCAGGAAATAAGAAAATTTAGTTTTTAGTCTGAAAAAAAAACATTGCCAGTGATCAGAGAGAGTGAAACAGCCCTAATTCTGCAGTTTACCCTTCTTTCTTTTCCATGCGTGTCACCCAACCATTTTAGATAAAATAGCCTCACCTGTCCCTGATATCTTCCAGTCACGACATGTGCTGCTCTGAGCGTCAGTGTCGAAGAAAATCTTCACCTTTCCACTGTGACACTGGTTGTCAAATGTTATCTGAAAATAAGAATAAAAAAGATCAGCATAAAGATCAAAAACACACCTTTTACCATCCAGCGTTATGAGTGAAGCATGTTTCTATCTTTCAGTGAAATTCAGTGTTAACCTTCTTGAGTTGGAAAATATTACAAAGGAAGTGACTTAATCATACCGTCACGTAGAAGGAGTAGCAGTCAGGTAACTCTCGAGAACGCACCGTCTGAAGGTTGATTCCTTTAAGCTGGAAGGTTATTTTGATGTCAACAAGCCTGAAAGTGAATTTAAGAGTAGTTGTTGTGCATTTAGACTGAAATAAACAATGTGTTTTAGCTGAAACTGTGTGTAGCACATTATCCGGAGATGAATACCTGTAAAAATCCAGATCAAAAAATGATGAATTCTGGGTTCTCCATTGATTTGCAGTTTTTGGATCGTGAGACATACAGACTGAAAGAGCAGATTAACAGGACTCAGGGATAATGCTCCTGCATTTTTGCTTTTAAAGACAGTGACACGTTTCAAACTGTGCAGCAAGAAAAACATGTTTCTCAAAGCAGGTGTTGAAACTCTAAACAAAACACAAGGTCGTTTTGTTTATGAGCTGACCATGTACAATCTAACATCCCCTCTTACCTGTTTCCAGCTGAGAGTCGATGTCGTAGGCCTCATCTGAGGGGTCCACTGTGCCCCTCTTGTAGTACTCCTTACAAACGGTGAGAGGAAGAGTCTTACCGTCCTCGTCTTCAGCATAGTTTATGGGGCCCACAGAAAGCCGGCCCAGCTGGCTGTACTGTAAAGTTTCACAGGAAAACCAGACAGCTTTAGGGAAGTTGAAATCACGTCAAGTATTTTTACTCAAGCAGTAGCATCCTTCTTCTTACTCTCACCCTGGTTTACTATTATTTTGTTTTATGAAGCACGGCAGAAAACACTTCCAAGAAAAAAACTGTCTCGAATGTAAACTACTGTGCACTGGTTCCGTCATCTTTCTTGCAGGCATTTCTCATGTTTCTAAGTCAATGATAAAATGTTTACATGGGAGAAATATAACTCAGATTCTAGGAAAAACTGGTAAAAACTAGATTACGAAGAGGCAGACTGAGCTTCTGAATGCATTAGAAGATAAAACCATCCTTGAGGTGCTAGTATAACCTCAACCAAAGCAGGACGCACATAAACCTTTGTCACTCAAATTTCCAATGAAATTCTAACTTTCATACAGTCTTATATTTTTCTTTATCAGAAAATGGAATTAATGTTTCAGTTATAAAAATCAGAGTGTTGGACTTGCCTGATCGAGGACATAAAACAGACCATCATACACATCATGCTGTGTGTAAAAGGCGACACTGTAGTCATCCTCATCCACACCACTGTAGCCTTTCAAGAAAAGGTTTTTCAGAGCCATGGTGTTCTCCTCTTTGTAGGACACCACAAGCTGGTTGTTGAGGCCAAACAGAATGAGCTTTGGAGAAATAAAACAGCAATGATATAAATTTCACGAACTGATTTAAGGTATTAATTGAGGGTGACTGTGACTCTGTGCATGTATTTCATCTCAGTCTTAAATTGTTTGGAATACAGAATACAAATACATGATTGATCCCAAACTGGGATATTGTGTGGTTACATCAGCAATTATCAATACATAAAAAACAGAATCTGAAGATATGCACACCAAGATTTAAATTAACATATCTACTGGTTGAAAAAAAAAATAGAAATTAGATACAAAATTAG
Source organism: Thalassoma bifasciatum (assembly GCA_008086565.1). Lineage (NCBI taxonomy): Eukaryota > Metazoa > Chordata > Actinopteri > Labriformes > Labridae > Thalassoma > Thalassoma bifasciatum. The sequence goes on along the minus strand of RPOG01000587.1, from coordinate 222,832 downwards.
CTTAGATGACAGGTGAATGTTGAAATGTGAAAAGTACAGCTTGAGTAAAGAAAAGGTTTGCAAACCACACTGGTGACAGAACCGAATATGTAAATATGTATGTTTTAGGCTCAGCAATAACATTTTTGCAACCCTTCACATTCAGGCAGCAATTTCTTTCACATATATCAACGGACAAAGTAAACTTTCAGGGGGCAGAAAAACAAAAATCGTCTGTGTTAGTATTAAAAGTAGCTGGCAGAAAACAGAGCAGGGATAAGATGTAGGGGTGTGGTGCACACATTTCATCATCTTCAGCTTGAAATGCACAGGCACACTCCCCCTCATTGGAGACTTGAAGTTGTCAAACTGTGTGTACACGAATATCAACACAGATTCACATTTCTAGGCTTGTTGTCCCAGACAAAAACAAAAGTTTCAGGGAGCATCTTATGGGTGGATTGTTTTTCCAGGTCTTTCCCAACATACAGAAATCCCATGATACATACTTGTGTGGTGATCATCACAATTTTCAGTATCTGCACCCCGAGCTTCCAGGGTAATTGTTGCCGGGCCCTGTACTTCTCACATGGACTCATGAAGTAATACTTCAGGTCATCTCTCAGGGTCTCCTCTTTGATAACCTCTTGGGTCGAAACAGAGCTGGAACAAAAAGTTTCAACAAAGTTAAATGACAAGCCAAAGCAGAAAAAACTGCTAAACTGTTTAAAAATGTTGAGGTTTATCCTCGTGTAAAGCCTAGTGTAAAGCCAGATTATTTCACCAATAATGTAAAAACAGAAGTGAAAACAGATGTTCCGTGATCATCATCTTGGGCCATAGTTTTTAGTGCAGATTTGTCATCTCCCACAGGAAGGACTTCTTGTACTGAGCACACTGGCTGCATTCATGCTGCTGCCTGGGTTTAAGTCCAAGGTTAGCTCAGTGTGTGCACTTTCAATATTTTCCCAACTTTTCCCCCCACAAGCTCACACTGACATATTACAAAACTTCTAGTTCTCACTCACTACAACCTTGAGTGTGTGTTGGTTAAATCACACTCTGTGTCAAATACCCACCAGGAAGTCAGAGGAAGTTTTAAAAAAATCTGTACCTTAAAAGTGAAACCATTATTTAGGGTTTTAGGATTTTTTGTTAACGTGATTTGTCGATAAACAAATTCATATGAAGGTAAGTAACATTTAGAGACACAAATAGTCATTTTAGATATCAAACACATGTCCCTGAGCAACTTTTCAACACGAGTCACTTAAAGATGATTTACCTGACTGAGTTGCTCCTGTCCAGGTATCGATTCAGTAATTCCATGGCTATTTTTCAACGCGAATAAAAGCTAAATAAGCATATTGCACTGTAGATACTGAAGGACAGCGAACACTCACAGAGCAGCGGACTGCTTTCAGCTGAGTGTCTGTGTATGCACGCGGCTTCCAGGCATCCAATCAGGAAATGAGCTGCAAGCGGCGCGCACGTTCACGACTTCATAATCTACGACCTCCTGGGGTCAGAAACAGTGGTGAGCGATTCCGCAAAATTTGGTATCGATCCAATCGGGAAACATGGAGCTAGTATTGCTGATATAGCCTATATTCCGCAAGTTCATTATACAAAAGTGAAAAATTGGACTTGTTACATGTTTTGCCCTCATTAACTCAACATTTTGAAATAAAAAGTGAAAATAATGAGACAACAATTCGACTTCCAATCTCGAAACTTCGACTTTTTGTCACATAGTTTTTACTTTGACTCAAAATCTTGACTTAATCGTCTCAAATTTCGACTTTTTCATTGCAAGATATAGACCAATCTCAACATTTCCCCCCTGTTTTTTTTTTTACTGAAAAAGCTGTATTTCAAAAATTTGAATTTGAAATTTGAAAAAAATCTCAAAATTTCTTTTTATTTTTAAATCCCCAATTTTGACCTTCTTATCTTAAATTTTGACTCCATATGGACCAGAAACAAACCTCAACAAGTTTTCATTTATATTTTCTAACTGGCAGAAATGGGCTTTCAAAGTTTTGCTGACTATATCGATAATTATACTTTTAACATAGAAAAAGCAGCTTGTCAAAATGTATTAATAATAAGAATAACACACAACCACTAAAACTAATATTTCTATTCATGAATGAAAGTTATATATATCTAAAAAATAACTTATTTGCCAATGAAAAAATAATCATTGGCTTTTATCTTTTTTCTGCCTGCAGTTAAATAGCAAATTTGAATATTTATAGATATCAGCAGTTATTATATCTTTACATTAAAGACTAATACTGTGTGGTGGTCTAGTAAATTTAGAGTTCTCTTCTCGGTGTGTAACTGTACGTTTGTATAAGTTTGTGTTGCTACAGAACCTGATTTGTTTTCTGAAAACATCCCAATGAGCATTGTTTAATATTCAGCTGTAAAGAAGACACAGAGGGGAAACTGAAACTTAATTATCGATCTCATCAGCAAGTATTGATCAATACTGATACTATTGTTTGTATCAATATATTGATATGTCCGATCGATCTGCCCACAACTAGTCACTGAGGGCCCAGTCTTTGGTATAGAAGAAAAAATTATCACATTTGATGCAATGGACACAAGATAGGAACCAAAACCACATTTTAAGTCGTAATTTTTTTTTATTTCAATATAAAGTGTGCAAACAATATGTATAAAACAAGAGGTTCACATGAACATAATTGACCAAATAAAGGAAAAAATAAAAAATGCAGGATTATAAATTTTTAACTTTCAATGCTCCAGAGCTTCTGTACATCCAAGAACTTCAAACACCAGGTTAGGACACAAGGATGAACAGGGAGGCATGCTCAGGCCCCCCGTTTTAAACCTCATACATAAAAGCTGAATCCTCTATTTCTGTACATATTTAGTTCAGTTAATTACAGAAGGAAACCACTCCTCAAGTGGCTTGTTACTGTGCCTTTTTTAAATATTGATATGTTTTTATATTACTTTTTGACAGGAAATTTCTAATAATTCAGCTTAAAAGGTCTTGGCCTTCAACAAGCATGTTACAAGAACAACCAAACATACGTGTATCTAGATAAACTGTTTACCACCAATGTTTTACAACCTTAAATCACAAACAAAAAAAGGAGTTAATAAATTCTGTAGCAATATTCTTTTGCCAACAATTACAAAACCAAGTTCAGAGACATCACCAGTTCGAGTACAGCAGTTTTTTATGGTAGAGTGAAATAGTTGGGTGCTCTCTGGATCATGGCATATTCATGTGCAAGAGAAATAATTTGTTAATCCAGCATTATATGTATTCCTGAAATACATGAATAGTGTGCATGTCTTTTTATACTCCGTGTAACCAAAGACTAGACGGAGCAACAGATTTATTGTGACAAAAATTATCAGTAATTCATAAATTTCCATAACTTTGACAGGACTGACACAAAACTCCCAATTTAAGACATTCACTTCTAAATATCAGTTTCAAGATATTCATGTCCCATTTCCTTGTCATTTTGACAATATGTGAATTATTTGTAGCAGCTTACATCTTTAATAGAAAATATATTTGAGAGGCTCCGCATAACTGATAAACTATCAAATTAACATCTTTGATAGCCAGAAAAAATAGCTTAGTATAAAAATTACAGTCGTAAGCAATTATTTTTCCCTTCTTTTGAGATTCCAACTGTGAAATTAAGTCCTTAATGTTTTGAAACCAAGACCATGATTACTTCAGATGGAGAGACACACAAACATTTAAGTTTCCATTATCCCTGACACTTTAGCAGTGCAAAATAAAATGTGTTGCTCTTTGACAAATACAATAGAAAGAGGGAAAAGTATGGCATTGGCATGAAGGCTCTGCTGAAACCTGCTGTGGAAAAGGCACGATAAATAGTAAGGACCAGATGGAAAAACTGAATCCTCTGAATTTCCTTAATATGTGCACAAGTAAACAATGTCTATTTATCAGCCGATACAGAAATCCGCCTTTTTCACCTCCACAGTCCAGCAAAAAGCACCATCAAAGTGATTAACCCACTCTGACTGAAGTAGACTCTGGCTCCTCTGTTACTGGAGACGACTCCTGAACAGGAACTCCCACAGTTTCCACAGCTGGCTGGTCCTGCAGTGGGAAGATTCACAGTAAGACTAGATGAAATGACAAATGCAAACAATACATTCATGAAATTACATACAAATTAAATACAGAAAACTTTAACTAATTAAAAATAACTTTATTTTAACATAGAAGAGTTAAATGATAGAGTGATGTTTCGTTGCTACAAGCCCTCGAATGGCATAATAATGCATGAACTCAATTGGCTCGTTATACTCATGCAGAATTTAGGTTCTTTATTCTTTTGGTGTTTAAAAGTAAACTGAAAAGAAGGTATCAGTGTCAGTTTTTCACTAAAGATGTGAAAAGGGGGACATTTGGTGGTTGCTAGTTATACTTATTTTACAATTTGTTTAAGGTTCGATTATCTAGTTCAAATATCAGCATGACATCTCAGGTGTCATTCCAAGTTAAATATTTGATTTCATTCGATACATATTTATGAAATACACATGAGAGTTTCTACCCACAGGATATATATGCAAACACAAGGTGAGCTAAACAGCTAGTCAAAACAACAAATAATACGATGTACTTATTTACCGATCAAGTTATGATGAGAGTGAAAATTCATCTTCCCATTACTGCATGTGCAATGCTGAAGCATTAAAACATGACAAACATAGAGCTTTAAAGGCTTTGGTCACATTTGGAAAATGTGTATGATCAGATGTCAGTAAAACAAGTTTGATGTAGATTTCCAATTTCATGAAACTCACCTGAACATCAGTCTGTGACAGTCTCCTCTCATTTGGCTGTGGTCGAGATGCTGCACCGTCTCCGCTGGACTCATCATGAGACAGTTTTTTACTCCTTTTTAAAGGTTTCTTTTTAGATAAGGAGGATTCTGATTCCCTGGGTTTCGTGTCTGATACAGTTTTATTTGCGGAGCCAGTGCCGGCACTTGCCCCTGCTGGCTCCTCAGGTGTCTCTTGCTGTGTTTCAGAATCAGATTCGGCAGAGAGGTTCCTCTCTTCCTCAAGCAACCCAGCGTCCGTCTCATCCTCACTGCTGGTAGGCGCTGCAGTGCGTAGAGTCTCCACAGCCACTTTGGCTTGTTGCTCCATTGGTCTGTTGGGCCTTCGATGATGAACCTCGTTCCTGTCTAATCTGCCTTCATTGGCTCGGTGCCTGAGGGCTGGACGAGGTGCGTCCCCTCCGGCTGCGTGGTGTCTGTCCTCAATCTGCTGGACCTGTCGCTGTTGTCCAACTCGAGGGGGAGGCGGATCTCTTGGAGGGCGGCGGAAAGGTGCAGTGATGCCATATCGAAAGGCTGCATTGACACTGCCATACATAAATACCTTTGAAAGAGAAATATGAATATATATGTATCACCGAAACAAACATTCCTTTTAAATTTCAGTGATAATCAATTATAATGTCTTTTGAAGGAACTCACCACAACAGAGAGCACAATACAGAGCACAATGGTGAGGAGGACTGGGATTTGAAGGGTGACTGGGAGATCTTTAAGAAGGGCTTGAATAAATTGACTGATGCCCTCGCCGATGTGCTTCAGCGGCTCAGTGAAGAAGGTTGTTATGGTTACTGCAAACGCCTAAACAAAGAGAGTTTCTTTAAATACAGATATACTAAACGAATGAGTCATAAATCATATCTTCAGGGGTTTAGGATACATTTTGTGAATTTGTTTGAAAAGTGAAACCAATCTAGGATATTGCTACCTCAGGTTGTTAGGGAATTATTTTAAGAAAATTTAAAGAAATTATGTTTACCAAATTGTATAGTAAAAACTAAAAGCCTGTCACAGTATATCCAGTATGTGTACTTGAAAAATCAAACAGTGAAGCAGCAGTCAGGTTGTCATGTTTTGATGCCAAATGAAATTACACATACCACAAAATGGATAACAGTAAGATTGCTACAAGAAATAAAAGCCAACCATTCTTTTAGGTTTCCATTACACCTTCATATGCTCTCCAAACACAGCAGTACCGCCACAGTGACCCACCTTTGACGGAGGTACCAACAAAAGGGGGTCCACCATCAGCACTTCGTAGTATTTCTTACAAGGGTCATCCTGAAGAGTCCAAGTGCTTCTGTACCACTCTGCAGGAAAGCAGACCAGGTTAGAAGAGGTAGCTAACAACAAAAGAGCACGCTTCTCTTGATAAATAAAGGTTTATTATCCCTGTCAATAAGGAGGAGAGTATCATCGAGAGACACTCAAAGGCCAGAATCAACTAACCTGAGAAGCATTAAAAAACATGTAATGGTAGAAGATATACTTAAAATGTGCACCAGATAATGCATGTAAATAATTGACCAAGGGGTGTTTTCTGAAAACAAAAAGCTGCTGCCTGTCTTGGCCAGGTCTCCCTTGGAAAAGAGGCTTTTAATCTTAATGGGACCATCCTGGTTTAGTAGAGGTGAAAAAAATAATAACTTTTTTTTTGTACAGCAATTATGGCAAATATCAGTTACAATATATTATCATGCGGACTTCCTGTTAATTATGTAAAAAAAACACAACGCAAACAGGGTCTTGGAATTAGACATTTATAGCTACTTTTTATATTTTGTTGTTTGAATTTAACTTTTTTGTGGCATGCAATTGAAGATGATTCTTTTATGGGATTAGAATACTCTACTGCATTTTTTATCTAAATATGTAGACAGACTTCTTTATGATCCACGGTCCGCTACAATAAAGTACCATTATGCGACAAGTGTTGTCACTGGTGATTGGCTTACCTTTTAAACTATCTCGCCAGTCAAGACTCTTCATTCCTGTGCATTTCTCATAGTCAGCATTTGCCTTCACTAAGTCGCTTTGATGCTTTGCAAATTCAATCTGAAAAAAACAACAACAACAACAAAAAAAAACATTGAAACCCTGTCCTTTGTCAAATCACAGGGCAGTAAACAAGATCGAGGAAACTAAAACTCCTCTTTCTCACCTTGTACAAGTATAGCCAATTCCAGAAGATACTGACAATGAAGCCAACAAAGAGCATTCTGCGAAACTGTATAAACCTGGACACTGTAGACCACAGCTGAGTGCATATGATGGCGAGTATGACCAGAGCAAACATCCCTATCTGAAAGATGATCAAAGAGAAAGTTTACAACTTGACTGGTTGAAATAGGTGTAAATATGTGAACATGAAATTCTTGAAGCTACTTAGCAGTAGTTTATTATTGAACTTTTCAGAAAATAATTCAAGTGTGAAAATGATATACTGAATGTTTGGTCTCTCTTTTCATACTGCTGCCAAATGGATACTTTTCTTTTTCTTTTAAAAGTGAACAGGGAAAGTCATCAGATGAACAACTCAGCTACCTTCAATATTGTGTCAAGGTCTACGCCAAATGTGTCCTCAAAGCGCCACTTCCAGGCTTCGTAGTCATGAGGCCTGAGATCCACCAGTATTTGACTGATGGCATTGTCCAGAGCTCCTGTCCTCCAGCTTTCCTCACCCTCCAAAAGGTTCTGAATCTCCGCCATGGCTTGTGATGACAGTTTGATTTTGGCATCATAAAAGACATCAGCAGAGTCACTGGGCTGGGGTGAAAAATCAACAGGTGTGTTAAACTTCAGGCCTGAATTTTCTGACATATTTTTCTTGCTGCTGTGTTTTTTCTTTCTTTTCTGTAATGAGTGACTTACATTTACACGTCACTATGTCACGATTAAAGCTGATGAAGTACCTTTGTTGGGCATATAATAACCACAAAGGCACAAATCAGAGTACAAAATACCTAAAGAGACACCTACCAAACCAACTCTTTGTATCTCTTTTATGAGTCTGTTCAGGAATCGCTTGAACACTGGGTTGCACGTGGGCTGCTGTGAGGCAACTGAAATCTTCTTCTTCAGCTGTTCAACCTGAATGACAGAATATCACAGAGTTTATAATGGCATGTAGATGCATTTTATGTCATTTGGTTTGCATTATAAATGTCAATGTGTAATTTAAATGTCAACTATTCTTTTGTGTTTTTCTTTTTAATCAGATGCCAAGTTTTGCAACCTGCCTCCATGTCTCTTCTGCTCTTGACTTTGTTTTTAAAAAGATGTCCTGAATATATAATGGTTAATATCTTGGGTAGACAGAGGACAGATTAACGTGTCTGCCTTTAGAGAAAACAGGAATGAATCAGTACAAAAGCATTTTCTCTTTCACTTTTGCCTTTTTGAGATTTCTCACAGTCAATTCCAACTTCTTCCAGATGTTGTTAGTCACTTTAATCCATTTGTTTCAATGTTTGATTCTAGAGAATGTAGTTTTCTTAGTTTCATTTATTTAATCATCGATGTATTTATAATTTTAAAGTACTTTTCTTTCCATGTGTGAGCCAAGGCATTAAGCGGTTATAGTGCAGAGAATGGCTTTGATACACACTTTACACATTTATCAGACACTTTACACACTTCTGTGGAGCTTCTCTGACACATGCTTCACTTTAAAACCACCAACCTGACTTTGAAGATCTTTCACTTTCGTGTCACATTGCATCTGCTCAGCTGGATTTGATTCTTCATTATACTGTCTTCTTTTGGTTGGCACATTGGGATAATTTGCAGGCTAAAAGGATGACATTCATACAAAATTTCAATTGCAACAGAGACACCCAGCAAAACATCCAGAAACATTTGCAAATAGCTGAGTGAAGAAACTGTGCAGTGTCAAACCTCTGGAGGCCTCCTCATGGTCTTGGTGCTGGCATCGTAGTTCAGCATGTCGTACGGGTCTATCCATTCATCCTCCTGCTGCTCAGAGACTGACAGTGCCAGGCTGCACATCAGGAAAATGAGCAGCATCCTGGTACAAAGAGGAGAAGACTTTCCAGACACACACACACTGTCACACACAGTGGGGAAACTAGCAAGCTACCAGACGGAGCAAGACTCCAACAAACTCAGACTGAATCACTGAAAACGTGTTTAATGACGTATCATAAATATCGTAGAAAGAGCGCAATGCTAATTTAAGTATGACTGACCCAGGCTTAAATTGTTTATTTTATAATTTGCTGGCCACGAAATACAAAAACACAATTCAGAAAAACACAGGAAGAATTCTTCTTCTATTTGGTTTTATGGCAGTTCGCATCAATAACTTGCGATTTACCGCCACCAACGGGGTTTTGATGCTATTACAGTGCAAATTTACAGCGTCTCCACTGCTCCCTTCATAAAACCCCATACACGGCCTCTCATCCTGAGATCATGCAAAAATAACCACACAGGTATAAAATACTCAAAGACGACTAAGCAGTTTCAAATCTCTTACATTTATTTAAAACACTCCTTGTCTCTCTGAAGTGAAAATTTTACACAATGGTGACATAATGTATAGAAGCCCAGTTCAGCGAGTTAAAAATATAAAAATGAAAAACTGATGGATGAAAAAACTGTCTTCTTATCTCAAAATGTCATATTTTTACCAAAAATTTTGTCTTTGGGCCACTGAAAAAAACCACTCAATTATTATTTTTTTTAAGTTTCTGAGAAAAAAAAAATCAGCATTCTGAGATTAAAGGAAGAATTCTGTCTTTTTTTCTGACAAGTAATGACAATTAGATTATTTTTGGAAATCAGTCAGCCTTACTTTCCCACCCACCCTGGGTTTATTTACTCAACGTTTTTGGATCCTTTAAGTTCATTGAATAGACCAGGACCCAGTAGTTACTGCCATGGCAGTGTATGATTGCTGATTGCAGTGTATGTCACTTGAATATCAGTTTTTGTATTCACCCTCTTCCTCATTTCCCACATCTTATCCCTACTTGTCCATCCTCTAGCAGAGGCACCAGAGAGGGGCCTTTTTAAATGGTCGCTGATCCCACATTCATCATCTCTGATTGACCTGTTTTCTTGGACCCTTCTCTAAAAAAACTTAGTGAACAAGATGAAGGAATGATTCAATGACTCACTTCAACAAAACATTTACTGCAAAGACGTGTATATTGTATAGACCTTATCAATAACAGTTTAAGAGAAAACATTTAGGATCATTTTATAAGAATTGATTCAGCTGTTCTGTGAAACTCAGGTTCACAGAGTCCAAGGCAGATAACCTACATCTTAAAAAAGACATACACAGACCACAAGTGTTTGTACACCCCAGAAAATGTTGTAAGTCTCCAGAAGTTGAGGAACCTTTGCATCTGTCACTCACAAGGGGCTGCCAGGTGTCTGTTTGGTCACCGTGTCTCATGCAGGAGCTCAAAGGGTGGCTGGCATCCAAACTCACAGAGTACCACAAATACTCACTTGAGACATGAGCCCAAGCGGTGTTTAATAGTCTATGGGCAAGACTGTCAAAATGTTACAGGCTCAAATTTATCGTCCTTTTCGCCCCTTTCCGCTCTTCATCCCTCCTCTGCCACCCTTTGAGTGTGCTCCTTTGCCTTTGCCACCCTTTCCTTTGCCCCCTTTTGCACGTTGTTCTTTCCTCTGCATCCCTCGCATGTCTTTCTTCATGCGACTGTCCACCACTTTGAACGCTCCCTTCACACCAGCGGGCCGTCTCACCTTCTTGCCAGCTCCCTTTTTGGACACAACGTATGTAACTTCTCTCTTTTCTTTCCCCAAGCCTGCTTTCTTGTAGATACTGAAAGGAAGAGAAAAAAATAATTCAGTTTACTTTTTATGTAATTATCCAATGTGAAGACATATGTTGAGTCAGAAATTTCAGTTTAAGCCCTACAGGTGTGACTTCATACCTCTTTAGCTGAGACATCTTCTCCCTTTCTGAGATGTCCACAGTGTTCACGACAGCTTCAGCTTTCTTCTTGGCCTGCTCCATCTTCTTTAGCATCTGGAAAAGTCAGAAAGAAACAAACATTTAAGACATTTATCAACATAGAAGCACAAATGTCATGGTTATAAAACAAACAATTGTCCATTTAATGTCTCATTGTTTTGATTTCCCCAAACTCACTCTTCTCTTCTTCCTGGCTTTAGCCTCGGCAACTCTTTTGATTGGTCTGGCATCAATTTCCTTCCATTTTTGTTTGTATTCCTCCACCATCTCCCTGGTGACTGGCACCGGTTTCTTTCGGTGCAGCCGCTCATCCTCCAGAAACCACTCAGGTACCTCCCACTGCTCCTCAGAGCTGGCAAACCTGCAGAGGTACACAGTCAACTACGGAATTGCTAAATACCCTGTTGTATAAATTAGAGATAGCTTGCCATTGAATAATTTTAACTATTCTTAAGCTGACAGTCATAAAAACAGCATGCTACAGCACACACACACACACACACACACACACACACACACACACACACACACACACACCTGTGAAAAGAGCCATCAATCAGATCTCTTGTTTTCTTCTTAGATGTAGCGATCTGAGCTCCTAAGGCCAGGCCCTCTGCATCTAGGATCCTAGCTTTCTTGCCTTAGGAGTGCAGAAAGAGAAAATGTCTTAAGTGTTACACGTTTGCTTTGCTGCATAAGCATATAAAAACAGAGCTTTGTTTACATTCTGGAAAGTGAATGCAAAGTTTCTTTGAAATAATGACTCAAGACATGCTGTTTTGGTTTTGTCAACATGAGTTTGGTTTTTAAAAAAAGGAATGAGTAAAGTCTTTATTTGTCTTGAGGTAAAATTTCCACACATTAAAGTTCAATATTTGAAATATAAATACACTGACTGCTTGGTGATACTCACTGGTGCTCTCTACAGGAACAACCTGGAAGTCATCATCATCAGCCTTTCCTGAGATCCCACCAGTCCCTTTGGCCTTCTTCATCTTGCTTATCTCTCTAATAGAAAAAGACATGTTTCTTGTTTATACTTGTGTTGGTTGTTAAAGGTGTGAAAAATTGAGTTAAAAGTCAAAAGAATGAGATTTTACTTCTCATCATCGCTGCTGTCGTCTGAGTCACTGTCGCTCTCCTCTCCAACTTCTTGTGTAGGCACCTCCTTTTCCTCTTCTGGTGAAGCAGTCTGCTCCTCTTCTTCATCTTCAGCTTTCCTCTTCTTTCCTTTTTCTAAAAAAGTCAGACTTCAATTAATCTAATGGTACCCTGAGAGTTTTTGAAGAATGAGGCATCTCATTTCTGAAAAAGACTTGAATGTGAATGAAGAAAGTTGGAGGCCGTCACCTTTTTGTTTGCTCTGAAGCCACTCAGACTGTTGAAGCTCGCTTTCTGCATCACCCTCCAGATCAATCTCAGAGAAAATGCCCTGCAGAGCGGGATTACAGAAACCATAGAAATGAATTCATCTGAAGAAGAGAGTAGCCATGAGCTGAATATTTTAGTAGATGAGCAATTAAAAACATTTTGTGTAGTTCCAAAATAAACTCAGTAAGTGTCAGGTTATAATGGCAAATGTGTGCAAACCTTGCTGAACCATAGGTCAGTTTCTCGCTCTTTCTTCTCGTCCTTTCCCTCAAGTTCCACCAGCAAGCTGCTTTGCTGTCCTTCATCATCATCTACCTCTTCTTCTGCAAATTTTACTCTGGGAAAGAGGAAAAGATCAAGACATTCCTAAGATAAACAAGGACACTGGAAATTGTTTGAGTCTGACTCTGGTCATGGCCTCCTCAAAGTTGGAAATAAAATCATTGCACTTGACACAACAGCGGTGACTGTGGTGAAAGTAGCCACTTACTTCTTCTTTGGTGCTTTCTTCTCCAGCTCTTTTTGTCTCTGCTCCACCTCTTCCATGTCTTCATCATCTAAATCAGAAGCCAAGGACATTTTATCTGCCTCGTCATCTTCCTCATCTGAAAAATGCAGGTCATCATCTCCATCCTCAAGATCATCTGCTGCCTGCATATCTCCCTTGGATAGGTCGACCAGAGCCTGATGGGAAAAAAATGTGTACCAGGGAACATAAGTACAGGTGAAAAGATCCAACTGTGGAAAATAGGAGAAATGATCAAGTAGCTCAGGTTTGATGTCATATTTGTGCCTGTGGTGCTCACCTGCTGCTTCTTGATGGTGGCGAGGGAGAACATTGATGAGTCCCCAGTATCTGCAATAGAGACACCCGGCAGGTCCATCTTTAGCGCCACCCTCTCTCTCTGCTTGCGTCGCTCCTTCAGCAGCTTCCTCTTCTTCCTGAAAGAGCATCACCACTTTAAAGCCTAATTTTTCTGAAAAAATATTCATGAAATTATAGAAACTAAGAGCCTGATCAGACAGAGTGGTATTCCTGTCACACCTTTTCAGCTCAGCCACCTCCTCAGCTTTTAGTTCTGCCAGTTTCTTCTCCATTTCTTCCTCTTCCTTTTCGTCTTCATCCTCTTCGTCCTCTTCATCCTTCCCTTCTTTACTCTCCTCTGGTTCCTCCTCTGAATGGCATTTTTCTTCATCAGAACTTAAGCTTAACACACAACAAAGAGGATGTTATTTATCTTTCTATCTGTGATGACAATCAGTCCTGCATTTATTCTAATAATTGTATGTTTATGTGCTTTAAAACATTTACTCTATCTCTTGTTCCAGTTCTTTGGCCTCCCCTCTCAGTTTTTTGGCCAAAAATCTCCTCAGCTTGGACCTCCAGCTAAGCAGCAAGCTAAAAATGAGACAAAAAAGGAAAGTGTAAGTCATTTGTAATGTTGCATATATTTTTCTAGAAAAAGGCAACATCATCAGGGATAATTAATACATTAAAAGTGAAAAAGAAAAGACTTACCGGAGTTCCTTGCGACCCAAAACTTTGATGTCACGACAACACTCCTTGATCTCAGCGCTGGTGGATGAGTGAGACTCCAGTTCAGGATTGTCAAAGGCAATCTAAAAGAAGATAGGAGAGCATGAGTAGCAGTACAGGAGGGGTTTTTTTCACCATTTGAGTTGTTGCAAGGCCGGTTTAAGAAGTTCTCACCTCACTTGCTTTCCCCAGAAAGTCCACAGGGTTTTCAGCTTTCAGAAAGGCAGTCACAGTGAAACTGTGGTATAGTGTCAGATCACCATCTGCATATCCCTCTGCCTGAAACAGAGCAGCAGCGGATAGTTCAGTCAGAGGAGCATCTGGAGTCCTCAGAAGTTAAAAGAATAATACTTTTGCAACATGAACCTTTGATGTTAATATTCTCATTAAAGACTCAATACGAATGTGTATATTGCCAACCCATACACTGAGACATACCTTTGGTTTCTTAACAGGAATAAGATCTCTCACAGTTTTCGCCTGCACCTCCACCTCTTTAAACGCATGTTTGGGGTCAAAGAACTTACTGTCAATTTTGTCTGGAGCAAGAAAACCTGCAAAGAGAAAAGAGTATACACCGTTCAACGTTCAGGTGTATGTAAATAGAATTTTCGACTCATCAGAAACAATAGAGTTTAGCTGCCACTGACCCTGACAGATGACGAAGATTTCAGCAGACTCATTCCTAGATGCTTGAGGCTTAGTAGCCTGTACCTTCTTGAAAAACTGTTGGAAGATCCAGAGCAGCGGCTGGTAGTCTTTGGAGCGGAAAACCTTAGTGACAAAAGTGCCACCTTTGTTGAGGAAATCACAGGCCAACTTCAGGGCCATGAGGGTCAAATGAGCTGAGGAGGAAGTAGGATAAATGAAGTGAGTCTGAGAGAAACAGTATAAATGAAAGCTGGTCTGAATGAGTGATAGAGTAGATAAAGGTCAGACAATTTGTCAAACTTCAACCAAAATGCAAAAAATATTTGCTTTGAGAATTTGGGATGCACAATACTTGATTTTAGGCTAATAACCGATTTGCAGATATTGTACAACTCATTTAGACGATTACCAGTATTTTTTCTGTGCACCTAACTGCAGAGATCATCAACTCTCCTCTGCACTGGAATTAGTGTCAAGTAATATTGTGCATATTCTTATCACATTTGGTATATACTATTCATTTTATGTGCAAAATATGAGAAAAAATTAATTACTTGAAGCTCACTCTTTTAGCCAGTATTGGCCGATACGGATACATGCGATACATATCGTGCATTGCTTCGGTGCCACTTACCTTGTGAGAAGGCATCATGCTGCCAGTTGGCTCCCACATTTGGAGCGCCGTCATTTAACACAACATCAACTTTCCATGTTTGCAGCTCTTTTCGTAATGCCTGCAAAAAAAATAGAAAGTATCTCAATAATGAACTCAAGCTAAGAATAAATTCAAAATAAATCTTATCCTTGGTAAACAATGTAGTTGTCTAACCCCTTAGAAATTTATTTTTGCAAGATTGCAAAAAAATTATTCAGTGTGTTTCTTTTGATGCATCTGACTCATCCTCTGAAGCATCAGTCTCACCTGTCGACATTTATCTGTAGTGATGTCTTCTTGCAGGGCTACCACATTAGGTATGGGCCTTATAGGAACCAGGTCAACACCTGACAAGAGAAAACACTTTTCAAATAGCTGGTTTTGCAGTGTGTCATGCACTTAAAATGAGTATGTTGTCATTCACAGTTGGTTTGAATAAAAACCCAGATGACATTTAACTCACCAATGATGAGACTTGATACAGGCATAAACTTGGATGCCACCTGCAACCTGCCAAGAGATTTCAGTGTGAGTGTGTTGTTGTTTTCTACAGTGAAATGTTTAAGTTTTGATGAGCTCACCATCCACCAGGAGCTGCGCACAGGTCGATCAGAGCTCGAGCTTTCTGTAAAAACTGAAATTTACGGTTGAGCTGGATCAGTTTGAAGGAGGAACGAGAGCGATAACCTGAAAAAAACAAAACAATAAAAAAATGTTAAACTTCCAGATCATGTTACAGCTCTTCTTCTCTTAGGAACATGTGAAAAGGTAAGCAATGGTGCTAGTGTTGGTAAATGCCTCCACGTTTGGGTCTTAAACTCGTTTACTGATATTTTACCTGTTTCTTTAGCGAGGTGGTAGAATTTATCTTTTCGGGTTTTTCCGACTTTGAGTTTCTTCCCCATGTTGGTTTATTAGGACGTACACTGAGCCCAAACACTGACGAGAATCAAAAACTCAAACGTCCATGAAAACAACACGTGCGACTGGACTCGACGCTAATGTTTCACGTCACACCATGGCGTCACACAGTGAGTGGTGTTTCTTCTTCTTCGTTGGATTTTCATCAGTGGAGTTTGGTTTCTGGCGCCTCCTACCGGAATCGTGAACCATGTCCTGGGCTATGGTTGTACCACAGTCTATGGGTTGTACCAAAGTCTGTGACCATGACAAATGGCCTGCTACAATATCCTCATGTGCAGACAGTGCAATATTTCATTCACCTCAAATGTGTCAGGATACCAGATACTTTTTTTTCAATAGACCCCTAGTGTTGCTCAACCCTGCTCAACAAACTTGTTAAAAAACACTCTTGCAAGAGCAACGATCTATGAAGTGAGAAGTGGCAAAAACGGCAAGAAGTAGCAATAAATAATATCTTAGCCCTGTGGTGCATAGTGGTCACTACAGTGGACACCTATTTAATTATTGTTAAAATTATGTCCCATTTATTTACTCCTAAATTCAATGGTTCATGTGATGGAAATTCATATTAGCCTGTGTCAGGACATTTTTATTCTTCTTAAGGCCTGAAAAAATGCTTTTAATTTCGTATCTGAACATATATTCATTTTTTAAAAAGGTATAGGCAAGCACTTGAGGGTGAAAAACGTATAAACTATAGATTATTCGGTGTTAAAATGGATGAAAGAGGGTTAAAATGTTTTGAAAAGCATTTTGAAAAATCATTCATGAAATTACCAAAGTAAACAAAAAAAAGGAAAAAAGTGAAACCAAAAAAAGTCACATTTACATTAAGTACACACTTTTTTATGTTGAATGCTCATTTACGAAAATTTGAAAAAAAAAATGGAAAACTTTTTTTCATGCCTTAAGACAAATAAAAACACTCAAGGGAAAATTCCTGATACTGACTTTCAGAATTCATGCATCAGAGGGTTAAACCTGGTGTTATGTAGATGCTTTGCCTCTTTGTATTATTTTTGGCTTTGAATCATCCTGCTGGATTCTCTGCCTCTGTCCCACCTACAGTTGCAAGAAAAAGTATGTGAACCTGAGTTACATGAGTTTATCCATAAATTGGACATAAAACATTGTCTGATGCTCATCTAACTTCTAACAATAAACAGTTTGTTTTAACTAATACATCCACATGAGATGCTGTGTCATGGCAAGAGGGTGATTTACACCAGACATCCCGAGTATTGCTGAACTAAAACAGTTTTTCCAGAGAATGTTCCAGAGTTTCTCCTGACCAGTCTGATCTGCACACAGGAGACATTTGGTTAAGGTTATTGCTGCCAAAGGACGGTCAATCTATTGTGAAATCCAAGGGTACACATGCTTTTTTCCACCCTGCACAATGAATATACATGGTGTGTTCAATAAAAACATTAAAAGATTTTTTGTCTATTGTTGTGACTTAGGTGACGTCCAGAACACATTTTGAGAACCAATCATGCAGTAAACCTGGTAATTCCAATGGGTTGACCTGAGCTTAATACTTCAATACTTTAAATTACTTAAAAAGAAACAGTCATTTTTGATTCATGTCTTATTTATTTACTAATTTCTTGTGATTACAGCCGCATGAATGTTGGGAGGAAGTACAGCTGTCAGAAAGGCCTATTTCTGGATCGTGTGTTGATCAGTCCCAGGACAGAGAAGGCGCTGGCTGCTGCCGTCACCAAACTGATGGCCCCAATGGCCCGCGTAGCCTGTGGGGACAGAGGGACAGGACTGAGAGTTACTTTTAACAAACAGGAGAGGTCAGAAGAAGCACAAAATCTTTGCGGTAAAATTTCAAAAGCTTGTTTGTGGCTCATGAGAGAAGAAGGACACTTTGACTACTCTGGGGCATAATCTTATAAATAATGGTAAGGCAGCAAGGACACAATGGCAATGGCAAGTTTTTGTTTTTTTTTAAAAATCTGTTTATCTTTACCTAGACTCTTAAATTCAATGTAATCCAAAATTGAACGAGCCACACAGGTTCAGTGATAACTAAATACTTACAGGTTAGTTTACCATGCTCAATTTAAATGACGATAAAAAACAACCTGAGTTAAGCAAAAATAACTTTTGAGTTTGTTTAATCATCTTGTTTTGGCAAGAGAAAGCCCAGAAAAAACATTAGTATTTAACATAACCGAGAACAAGTAGTCTGTGTTCAAGTCCAGAGAAGATTTTGATATTATACTATTGATCCGAACGTAAACCATCAAATTTAAGTGGCAACCAAGCAATGACAAAGCTGAAACAAACATAAAGAAACAAAATGGAGTCCAAAAATGAACACAGGCCATTGTCATGTAAATATTGTTAGATTTATTCATGTAGGGTTTTTTTTAAATTGCCACTGT
Organism: Thalassoma bifasciatum; assembly: GCA_008086565.1. Lineage (NCBI taxonomy): Eukaryota > Metazoa > Chordata > Actinopteri > Labriformes > Labridae > Thalassoma > Thalassoma bifasciatum. Next base: position 204,459 of record RPOG01000587.1, on the reverse strand, counting down.
GGCAAAAAATTGCCACAATTCCTAAATGTCCTCTCCTGATCTGGAAATATGCTGAACAGCAAAGCTGTGGTGACATTTTCAGTCACATCCTGTGCTATTTCGAGTAAAAAGTCTGTATTTTGCCCTGATGACACATGAGACAGAAACAAAGCAAACAGTGAGAGACCTGCTCAGACACCCCCTCCCCGTAGCGCAGGAGGGTAACAAAGTGCTCGCAGTTGCTCCCCAGCAGGTCGTAGGACACCTCCTGGCCGATGAGGACTTGTGCTCTCTGGATGATCTCAGAGACGGGCAGGGGCGTGTGGTTGTGGTCATACTTGTTGTTGACACGATAAGAGTCACTTCCCACCACCTCCTTCAGTAGCTGCATGCGCACCACCGCTTTCCGGCTGAAGACTGACTTCACGCTAGACATGGCGGCTGCTTGGCTCTCATCTAAGGGGACAATGCCAACAAGTTTAAGAAAAAGTGATTTTTCAATTGACATAGACCAGTGGTTCCCAACCTTTTTGACCTGTGACCCCAATTTGGCATCACAAATTTCTGGGGACCCCAGAGACATTTGTTTCCTATTTTTTTTCTACATGTTTTTACTCTGTGATGTAAAAACAGTACAGCCAGAATTGTACAAATTGTACAAAGTGACTTTTTTTCCCCCTGATCAGTATATAAGCTTTACTCAAAGGGAACTTTCAAATTAAAAAGGCTTGATTTATCTTCACGGGACAATTAAGGCACAAAGAGCAGTAAACAATTCAAACAACTGTGGACAAAGATTTAAAAAAAAAAAAGAAACAGCGCAAAGTAAATTTAGCTTAATGCTTAAAATGCTAAAATACCGAATCCAGGATAATGGGAATAGAAATTAAATTGCTTGGGTACTAGAAATACTAAAATACTCAATAATAAAATTCTAAAAATACTTAATAATAAAACACTTAAAATGTTGAATCTCTTCCTAATAAATCACTGAAATACTAAATAAAACACTAAAATACTACTTAAATACTCAAATACCTGAAAATAAAATACTATAAATACTGAAATACTTTATAATTAAACCCTCAAAATACTAAAATACTTAAAAAGTGAAATGCTAATGAAATACTAAAAGATTCAGAATATAGTTGTTCATTGTGCTGGGTCTGAGTTTTAAAAAGAATAACAATTATTGAAGAAAGAGTTATTATCGGTAATTTTTTTTTATCATTTACTAGACATTTCAGGTGATTCCGTTTAGATTCAAGGCAAAAACTTGAGAGATTCTAAATATAAATAGAGAAACAAAAACTGGCATCTCTTAACAAAGAAATGGGTCGACAAGGGTGCCGGTTTGGCCTGAAGTTTAAACCTCAAGCTCTATGTACGGAGGTCTTTGTGGTAAGGTCTTTTATCACATCACTCCCCCCTTGCTCTCCCATCATTCTCTGTCCTAATTTCTCAGTAAAGGCATAAAGCACCAAATTTAAATGAAAATCAGAAATTTGATACTGAACATTTGAAGACATCGATTGGACTGATACTCAGGTTTTGTGTTTTAAACTGCACCAGGTATTTTTAAGTCAAAGATATATAAAGATCTCACATCTCAGACACATTTAAATTGTTTCAGGGTTATTAATATTTGGTTGTTGGTTTAGCTCCGTCGTAAGACTGTGAGCCTCATGTCGCTGCCACCCCATGTTTGACCCCCTCACTCAGCCCTTGGCTGTGTAACGACACAAGCCTTTTCTGCCCACATGCTCTGTTTCTTTTCAGCCAAATAACTTTTTTGGTGTGTCAGTAGCAGTTTCCTACTGACCAACAGGAGTCAAGTTGATGATGTAACCATCCCCCAGGTAGAGAGCCCAGTGCTGATAGGCTGGTCTGAAGATCTCAATAAGGTCACCAGGCTGCGGGTCACCAGAGAGGTCAGAAAGGTCGGGGTCATTAGAGGCCATCTGCACACACAGAGAAACAGAGAGCGAGAGAGAACAGACTTTATCAAAGGATTTTATGCCATAGTCAAAATATTACTAGTTCAACAATTCAGGCCTGAAAAACCTAAACGTCTACACATTTGACTACTTTTAACTGGGAGTTTGAAGTAGATGATTTACTTGTTTATTTTATGATCATGATTTAAGTGATGTGAATTTTTAAATGGGAGCAACTACAGCTGTAGAGAATAATATCAATTGATTCAAATGTTTTTCAGGTCATCAGTATCACTTATACTTCAACATGTTTTACACACAACACCAGAAACTTGCTGCCAAATTTCAGGCAATACTGATGGCCCCAAGTCAACTTACAGTAGAGTTTTGTTGTTGTTTATCCATCCCACATCATGCTTCCACAAATTCTAAAAAGAAAAGAAAATGCAGACAGAAAAAAAAACACAAACAAGAGCACTACTTGTAACCATCTGGCAAGTAGCTACATATGAATATGAGAGCTAAGAAACAGCAAAACTTGAGACCAAAAGCAAAAAGAAAAAGCTAAATTCTTAGAGAAAGAGAATGCTAGACAGGATGGGTCAATGTAAATGGAATCCATACATACACACACACACAATACACACCAGCTAACACACAGACAATACACATACAAGCACCTGTGTAGCACAATAGCATCAACACAATGAGGAAGCTGACAGAAAAAAATAGTTTGAGCCCAGGTTATTTTACACAGAAAATAAACATCCAAGAAAAGTTCAGTCTAATTCTGATCAAAATTACACATGTGAGATGTAATCTATATCTGACTAGGAGAGCAATTAGTGAATCCATCTCATTAACAATGTATGATGCTGAAGCCATGATGAAAAAAGAAAGCCTCATATTATTTTACCACAGCACTTTATCAGTGGGGTCACAGAGGTGCTGACAACATGAAAAGATGTGCAATTTTTTTCATAAAAATGTATGCTCTGTAAACATCATATGTCACTGAATACACAAAAATTAGAAATACTTTACAAAATGAATACTCAGACATTATATAAGTCAGTTTAATCTTGGCTAAAAGACTTTTTGAATGCATGTCAGTAGCTGAGGCACTCATTCATTATCCGAACAGGTATGATACTCACTCAAACACCAGCAGCTTTTTCTTCCTCACCATCTTAATTCTCCATCATAAATCCGCACATAACCACAGAAATATCCAGTCAAAAAAGGGAGCCAGAAATAGAAAATTCCAAGAGTCTAGGATGATTCAAAAGCTGTAAAATATCCCAAAGGCAAACTAGAGGCTGGAGGTAGCGTTGGAGGTATTTTAGTGTTGCTGCTCTGACTGATGACAGTTTCACAGTGTTGCTAAGGTCACAGAGGCACACACACTCACAGAGAGCCATTGTCCCATTCACAGGCCACCACACTGCTCCTCTGAATAAGAGTTATTGTGAGTTTGGAAAGACGAGCTTCATTTAAATGCTATCTGATCTCTTTGCTCTTTTAGAGTTTGCATTAGGTAAATAGAGGAAATCAACGTTTACATTTTTTTCTCAGCTAGTACTGATCATGTTTGTGTCTGTCTGTGTTTTTTATTCTTTTAACATTTTGATTATTATTTTTAGCCCCAAACAGTTATTTTATGCAGTAAAAGTTATTATGACTTATGATTATAAAATATTATTATGATCTTTTTTTAAATAAATCTTAACAAGGCTGTTGCATTTTTCAGTTTAATTTGGTGTGATAAAGCTTATTTTCTTCTATGGTCTATGCCACCTATATTCTATTCTACCCATTTTAATTTATCACCATGGCATCCAATTTCTTTATTTTTCTCTCTACCTGAGATACTCCCATTATTTTTTTTATCTATTTTTTTTAAATTCTATCTCAATGTATTTCATTTTATTTTATTTTATTTCTTTGCTTTTGACTGAAATGGAAAACTCAGAGGCTGGATACATTCTTTGCTTGGAGATTGGCTAGAGCCCTCCACCATGCTATGCCGCTTGTCTCCTCCCTCTTTATGAAAATTGTGTCAAGACAGCGGTGATAGTAAGCTCCATGAAGTTTCAAAATGAAACAGAAAGTGCAGACAGGCGTCAGTCATGTCAGCCTTATGAGTAATTAGATGCACACTTCAAATACTGAAATTACCAAACAGTCACAACACAATTGGAGCAGTAAGGCACATACATATCTGACACTCTCTAACATCAACACCAGATGCAGGTCTGGATCACAAAAGTTACAGCTAAAGTTATAGGATTTTAAAGTATGTCTACCATGATGCCTACTACCTGTATAGCTTTATTCAAATACATATTAATTTGGATATAATTAGATTGTTCAATCATAAACTCCACTTGCACAGGTTATATGGATGTTGTCTAGTGTAGTTTCTTGTAAATCCTGCAGAAATATGATGTGTAAGAGGGCAAATTTCTGCAGCCTTTCAATCCAAAAATAATTGCACTTATTTAGGGTGACCATATTCTAAAAACCCCAAAAAGAGGACCCCCTACCCATCCTCTTGGAAATCCTGCAAGAATACCCCAAAATGCTCAAAGATAATAAAGTAGCTTCATAAACCAAAAATTTAATTAAAACATTCTTTTTTTTAAGGAAGTAAAAATTGTCATTTTATTTCATCCATTTCCACCAGTTAATACAAAATGAAAAACTTACTTTGCAAATAATTTTCCTTTCCCATATTAAGTTGAAATCTTGGGATAAAAAAGTCAAACGAGGGTGATAGAAAGTCAAAATATCAGCTTTTTATCTAAAAATTTTGACTTTTTAGCTCAACATTTTCCCTTTATTTTCAAGAAGAAAATTGCCTTGATTATTTTTTAATTTTGACATGTTTATCTCAAATTTTTGACTTTTTAGCTCATTATTTTTACTTTATAATTTCGAGTTTGAATTCCATCATTTCGACTCTGTACCTCTCTCTCTCTTTTTTTTTGACTTCTTACATTTTTTTACTTCCTCTCCAAACTTCAACCTTTCATCTCAAATTTTAACTTTTATCTCAAAATCTCGATTTGTATTTTATCATTTTTATTTTCTTCAGCTGAAATTGTATCAATTTTATTATTTCCTCTCAGATATGAGACATTATTTTACGACAAAAGGAGGACGTGTCTGGGCAAAAGAGGGCGTTTAGCCCCCCTAATTTTGGTGATGTGGGAGACGGGTTTAGTCATGAAAAGCGATCCCATGCTTATTTTTCACACTATTTCAAGTCCTCATGGAGCAAAGCACCCATACACTTTAAGCGTCCATGAAGGTTTTGGGTCTTTTGAATGGAGATTGTGGATGGTGTCAAACCATGTCAAACACTGCAGCGCAGGTCAATCTGTCTTTTATTTTGAAAGGGTCCCGGAAGTGTATCTTCATTCGCGATAACCTTTTGCCTTTACCGATACAAACAGAAGGTTAGCCAGACTGACAGCACTTATTCCTCCTGCTGGAAAGGAATACCGTGGAGCTTTGCCCGAAATAAATGTTGTTTGTGTAATGACAAGGGGACACGGGCCGTTGTAGTGAAGTGGTAAGTAAAATAACAGCACAGTTTTCCTGCTGCTCAGATCACAAACGCGTTGATGCCAATAATGTTAGCGAGCTAAATCTGTTAGCTTGTTTGGCAGCCACATGCGTCCTGTCGAGTGCAGTTTTAATATATGGTATTCCTAAACATTTGCCTAATTTCTTTGTATCCACAACATTGTCTGTATAGAGTTACTCTGTTTTTAAACATGTTGTATGTAACATTTCTGTGGAGCACGATGCCCCCCTAACTTCAGTGTTGTGGTAAAAACAGATAGTGAAAGCTCATCTGCATTCCTGAACGGTGTTAGCTAACAAACATGAAAAGTTATACAACTTGTGATCACCATCATTCACCCAACTGGATCTAATTAGTATTATATCATAGCTATGATGCTAACGTTTGTGTCCATATCCACATTCAGAGTTGTCTCTGCCTTTTTTTTTTTTGACCCTCTGTGTGTCTCTGTGTCCAGACTGAACAGCATGGCTTCTGCCCCTCCACTCACACGATCAGATTCAGCTCGGGGGGAGTTTTCTCCCCTGAAGCACTTTGTTGTTGCTAAGAAGAAGATAAGTGATGTGTTTGAACAACTACTCAACTATGTGACAGAGACTTCTGAGTTTGTAGAAGGTGAGTGTGTTTGATATCTTCAAATCTTCTCACTATGTTCCTTGAATACTTGTATTTTTAATCAAAAATCAAATTCATGAACAAGATTTTATGTCTGTACCCCTTCTAAATCCCTTTATGTCAAAGAGAAGCTATTGAATTAGATGTTTGTTATTTGACAGTGAGCTCTCTCTGACTTTTTGTATGTTTTTTTATATATTTTGAACAGAAACCTGTGGGAATAAAGCGTTGGAGAATATTGCAAGTCAGGATCAGAAGTTAGAAATTCAGTCATATGCTGACAAACTTGCTATCATTAAGGAAGTGCTGGCACGAAGGCACATGAAAGTGGCCTTTTTTGGCAGGTAAATATCACTCTGAACTTTGAATTTTACTGTCTAATCAGTTTCAACTTAGACAATACATACAGTGAAAAATATACAAGATGAGATTTTGTGTGTATAATCCAGTATTAAGTTGCTGTATCTTCAACCTCCTTGTGTAATCAGATTATCACATTTTATGACTGTCAGTAGATGTATGATTTGAACATTTGAATGTGGCATCTTTGGAGTATGCATGTGTATGCTTAAATGGTAATTTAAAAAAATCTGTTCACTTCAGTTCATTCAATGACTGTCTTTTTGGTTTTTAGGACCAGTAACGGTAAAAGCACAGTAGTCAACGCCATGCTCAGAGACCGTGTGCTGCCCAGCGGTATCGGCCACACAACAAACTGCTTCCTGAGTGTGGAGGGTACTGATGAAGACAAGGCGTACCTTAAGACTGAAGGCTCTGATGAAGAAAAGAGCATCAAAGTAAATATTGAATTGCTTTCTGCTTGTATGATTCCTCAAACCCAAGCATACAGCCATGTTGATAGATACAGCTATTAAGAACATGAATATAAGTGTTGTCTTCTTTCTTAGATTTAATATTTGTTTGTCTTTGTCCTCCTACACTTTTAAATAGTTCTCCTGTTGCCTGTCCATGGCTCATTTGTAGCCATTGTCAACCAAAGACAATGTTAATGTAATGAGATTACTGATACAGTAATGTTTACTTAATCAGTTATTTGCAGCCATAACGTCAGCCTCTGTTTACTTCTCATCTGCAGACTGTAAACCAGTTGGCCCATGCGCTTCATATGGACGAGAGTCTGGATGCCGGCTGTCTTGTTCGTGTATTCTGGCCAAAGACCAAGTGCGCTCTACTTCGAGATGATCTGGTGCTTGTGGACAGGTAACAGGATCTCTACATCAAATGTCAGGATTCTTTCATCACCAACATTTTGACAAAATCCTTTTACCTAAATCAAAATGTATATTTCCTTTTAGTCCTGGGACAGATGTAACAACACAGTTGGATAGCTGGATTGACAAGTTCTGTCTGGATGCTGACGTCTTTGTGCTTGTGGCCAACTCTGAATCGACGCTAATGAACACGGTAATGCCCTCTTAGCCTCATTAAGCCTGTATGCCAAACATAAGGTTTAAATTTAAACTTTACTTTGACTTTACAATCCTAACTTTGAGTCTCTTGTTCCACAACGATATCCAAGGTTAGTTTTATACATTTACTTTGCACTGTCACCAACTTTGAGAAGTGAAAGCGTCAGATGTTTGATCAGTGTCATTAATGTAGGTGGGTATAGTCCAGAAAGCGCCAGTGTAATTTTGTTTGCAGAGTATTGTCCTACTTTCCATTCAGTCACCAATGAATCTGATATTTTTAGAGGAAAATATTCATCGATGAAAATGTGCATTCAAGTAATGACATGAAGAAACATCAGTTGGTTTCAGTATATGTAAAATACAGCCATAATATTGAGAAAATATAAAGTCAGTTATGTCAGTCACTTGTTTACTTAAAGGGCCAGAGTGGATGTTTTCTATGCTGAGTGCAGAGAGTGGTTGCTTGCGTCTGTACTCTGCCAAAGAGGCCTCACTCCTAATTCGCTCAGCTCTGGCATTCATGCAATGTGAAGCTGGACATGAAGTCAATCACTGAGTTCACTAGCCCAACAGCAGCCTGCGAATAAAAGGAAACACACATCCCCTAAGAGCTATTCAGTGGAAAAAGCCCACACATTACTTTAGTAATGTGAGATAGTCAAGCGGAGTCAACATGGCATTGTTCAGTCAGAGCTAAGAGTCTGACTGATAGTGCACAGAAATGTTTTTATCCAAGTTTCAACATGAAGATTGCTGTCTTGGTCGAACTGAGGCTGAAAAACAAAAACAATGTTTTCTGAAATGTAACCTCATTCTGACTGATTCCTCCCTATGGTTTAGGAAAAACATTTTTTCCACAAAGTAAATGAACGTCTGTCAAAACCCAACATCTTCATCCTCAATAACCGCTGGGATGCGTCAGCAAACGAACCGGAGTACATGGAGGATGTAAGTCAACCATCCATTGGTCGCATCATGTTGTGTTTTCATGCCACAAATAGTAACAGCTTAGTTTTTTTGGTTCCACAAACATTTCTTCAGGTCAGGAAGCAGCATACAGACCGTTGTGTCAACTTTCTGGTTGAGGAGCTGAAGGTTGTGGATAGAGATCAGGCACCAAACCGCATTTTCTTTGTCTCTGCCAAAGAAGTGCTCAACTCACGCATGCAACGGGCTCAGGGCATGCCGGAAACAGGTGAGCCTTCAAAATAAAGCTCATGCACTCTGACTGGAGGATGGAGGCCAGATGTTTTGAAAAGATCATTACACATATTATTATGTCAACATTTTTAACCTTTTGGTTAATTAATGCAGATCATGATAAAAATAGTGATAATGTGAAAGTCAAGGGCTCTGAAGGCCCAGTACTGGCAGAAACGGTGTATTTCTGTGATCATAGCAAAATTATTTCTCATAGTAACCTAAAATTTGATAATTTTCTCCAATAGGTGGCGCCTTGGCTGAGGGTTTCCAGGAGAGACTGAAGGAGTTTCAGAGCTTTGAAAGGAGGTTTGAGGTCTGTCTGTGTGCATGAGTGTTTGATTGTGTTTGTGTCCTATTCATACCTTAAAGAATTTTAATCCTACCAAGAAAACTCTACTTTGTGTGTGAATGCCAAGAGACAGGCCTTGAATTCAGTGGAGAAGAAACAAGTGTAGTGTTACCAGAATTACATCTCACCAGTCAAACCCCTAGGATCAGCGTCATGTTTGTGTCAGGCCAAATGAAACAAGCTATACACTAGTGCAGATAGAGACTGTAGTTGGTGATTCAGAAATGACTAAACATTTCTTTTCTGTTAGCTAATGCTGACAAGAATGAGCAACAATAACAGAAAGTTCAAATTTAAAAAGAAGGGCTTCCATTCCTTTCAAGACCCAGAGATTCAGGCAGTGACTGCAGTTTGTAACCTTAGCCTTCTTTTTTGTGATAGTAACAAACTCTCGAGAGGAACTAACGCTAAACTCTTCTTAACCTGAGCAGTCAACAAGTCAGTCCTGACGTAGTTGGTTAGCGACAGCTGACCGATCACTGTGCCTTTCCCATCAACCTGCGTCTTCATTGCTGAAGTCTAGATTCACTAAGGCGAGGGCATCCATTTGTTTCTGTTCCACTTTTATTCTGTTCTGTCTTCACCATTTAACCATCATTTATTTCTCTTTGTGTTTGTGTGTTTTGTTTCATCTTGTTGATATTTTTCTTGAAATAACCAGCTGTATTTTTTTCAATTGTTCCAATGACATGGGATGACATAATGGAATTAAGATTTCATAATTTCTTCATTTAACAAATTACATATGCCATTTCCCATGGCTTTTTGAAAATCTGCTTTGACAGGATTAGAAGAAAAGCTTGTGTATTTGTTGGAAGTGCAGCAAACAAACTAGAGTGTTTGAAAAAGAAAGGTCAGGCTGTAAGTAGTTTGACACAACAGCACCTTTTGTTTCCTTTTGCTACTTTACCATAAAAGCTAATGTAGCTTTATTCAGCAAGAGCTTTATTTTAATACAGTTCTGAAACATTGTTTTGAGAGCACGTATTTTCTATTCATGTTGAAGTATATTATTTTGAACAGAAAACAGAAGCCTTAAAATTTCAATTTTTAAAGTTAGATTTTAATTCATGTGGACTTCGTTACTGAGGTCTCCTTGGATCCAGGCAAAGAACAGCATCTGTCAGGATATACATGCTCCATCTGTTTACCCTCAAACAACAGAGTGCTCCAAACATATGATATTTTTCATTTTCTTCCCCTTGCTTTATTTGTTGTAAACATTTTCTATATGTTTTTTTTATGATTTTACCATCCACACATTACTGTGACATTACAATATGTGGGCTGTGAGACACAAGACAAATACTCTGCTGCTGTCATTTTCACATGGCCATGTTTTTTATTTCTCACCTTCTCATAAGTTCAAGTAGCAGGTGTGTGTCTTGTCCTTTTTTTCGTCCCTGGTCAGCGTGTGCTCACACACCCTCACCAGCAGCTGCCCCCATGCCCCCAGAGCTGTCACAGTAACTTGTGTGTTATGGCCTCGCAGGAGTGTATCTCGCAGTCAGCAGTGAAAACAAAGTTTGAGCAGCACACTATCAGGGCCAAGCAGATCACAGAAAAAGTCAAGAACATCATGGACGCCATCAACATCGAGGCAGCGGAGAAGAGGTGAGTATCCTGATACACATGTTTTCCCTTGTTATCGCTTCATGGATCTCTACAGTCAGTGCTTAAAAAGGTGATCAATGAAACTTCTGAGACAGTATTTATAAATGTGTGAAAACATTTCGCTGACACCCTGTGAGTCCTATAAGGTTGCATTTTCTGACTTCTCTTCCTCTTGGTGGGGCGGCGTTTCAGAGTGGCAGCACTTGAGGACAGGGAGTATCAGATGGACCGGCTGGAGTTTGTCAAAAATCAGCTCAACTTGTTGATTAATGACATCAAGAAGAAAATAAAGGCTATTAGTGAGGATGTCGAGTCCAAGGTACTGTGAACAATGGCAGGGTTAAGAAAAACCAAATACTCTTACTTGCACAACCATCTCTCAATAAGGGTTTGGATCACTGTTTTGATCATATCTATTTGATTAAACTGGGCTATGTATCAGAAAATTAAAAATACCTGGGGGCTTAACTTATACATCAAAAAGACAAAACAAATGATAATGAGATGCTAAAACAGCTATATTTGAAGTTTATGTTGCCATCATAACTATTGCTTATCTAGTTTTATGCTATACAAAAAAAATTATTCTTAAACAATAAAAAAACTTCAAGAAGATAATGTAATTTGGCTTAAATAGATAAGGCCTTACAGCCAGACACTTCTTTATGAAAATTGGCATCCTCTTTTCCATCTTTTAACAAGACTTCTTGTGTGCCACCTGGTTTATGACTGATTTGTAACTCATTTTCCATTTTATCCAGGTATCAACTGCCATGGGGGAGGAGATCTGCCGTCTCCACGTCATCGTCGAGGAGTTTCGAGCCGACTTCCACCCGTCACCACATGTCCTTAAGATCTACAAATCTGTAAGTGAAGCTTCATATTCATGTAGTTTAAGAATGAAGCACGAGAGTTTGTGCTAAAACTGCTGTTGCTCGAGTGGCAGAGGGATCCCTTAGACATAATGTCTATGGAGGGATCCCACTCAGTACACGCGGTACTGATAGCAATGGCGCCTCTGTTAAGATGATTTCAAAACTTAGAGCTTGAACAATGAGAGACTCTGCTGACTTTACAGACAGGCAGGAGCGGTGGCTGTTGTCACCATTTAGCGGGAGCCTATAGCCTTCCATAGCTCCACCTCTTTATCGGTGTCATTGTTGTGATATTAAGTCGGTATTTCCAGGTGACATCAAAGAAATCTTGTTTTTTACATCCTATGCTTCATGTTTTTTGGACAAAACTTTCCTTTGCTCATTCTTCATTTTGCAGGAGCTGCTGTGTCATGTGGAGGAGGGTATGGGAAAGAACCTGGCTTTCCGCTGCTCAGACGCCATCAACGCTTCTGTCCAGTCCTCTCAGGAATATATGATAGGTAACCAGAGCTTCAGATGACAATTTAAGTTACATTATTGTATGTTTTAGCCTTAGTATTAGGAATTTTTGATTGGCAATTACGCGTGAACAGTAGTTTTACCAGCAGATATCCTCCACTCAGTTGACTGTTGTACCTTTTGGACTCATTTAAAGTATGTGTCTGAACAAAGCACAAACCTTTTGGGCACTTGAGTGATAGTCTGTAACACCCAGCATGCTGCTATAATTACCTCCGCTGCTTAATGCCAGCATCCCATGGCCTGTCAGGCACACATGCTGACAGTGAGGCTGGACAGGTGTTAACGTGCTCTTTAATGAAATGGACTCAGGTGCTGCTGTAAAACTGTGGATTGATATGTTCTACCCTGGAGGCCAGAGTAGATAAATCAAGACAGTTTAAATCAGATGTAACTCCATCAGCTACAGCGAGAATGAGTTTCTTTGCCTTTCAGTAACAGTAAAATCTACAAAAAAGAGTGTTTTTAAATGCAAACCAAGCCACTTACTATGATTATTTCTGATGTCTCTCTTGAACTACATCTTTCCAGAGAGTATGCTCCCTTTGCTGCCATCTAAGGTCCAGAACCAAATCAACATGCTGGTGCCCAGCAGAAAGTTTGATCTCAGCTACGACCTCAACTGCGCCTCACTTTGCAATGACTTCCAGGAAAACATTGAATTTCAGTTTTCACTGGGCTGGACAGCATTAGTCCACCGCTTCCTGGGATCTGCCAACGCACAGAGAGCACTCAAACTGGTAGATCAGAGCTTCCAGGTAAGACTGCACCCCATCAACGCTGTTTATTCTCTGATGTGTCGTTGCCTTGTGGAACACAGGTTTAAGGTCACTATCATTGCACAGAGCTCTCGACCTGCACTGCCTGTGGCCCAAACACCATCCTCTGGACCCCCTTCCATAGCAGCAGCACCACCCAACAGCGAGACAGCCCTGATGACCCAAGAGGACTTAATGGTAGCCATGGCAACCAACGTGGCATCCATTACCTCTCGCACTTCAATGAGTGTTGTCATCGTTGGAGGAGTGGTAGGTAGTATTTCAGTTTTGACTTTCAGTCTCATTTAGTGGCAGGCTGTTTCTTTGATTGCTTTTGTATTCGTCGCCTAAGGTTTACCGAGCAGTCGGCTGGAGGCTGATTGCTCTGTCAGCCTCCCTGTATGGCTTGCTGTACCTGTATGAGAGACTCACCTGGACCACTAAGGCAAAGGAACGTTCTCTGAAGCGCCAGTTTGTGGACTATGCATCAGAGAAGTTGCAGCTTATTGTCAGTTTTACCAGTGCAAACTGCAGCCACCAGGTCCAACAGTAAGTCCTGATACGACCTACTACAGAGCATGTATGATATATGTTTATATGTGTTGTTTGTTGTCCTCTTTTTAGCATGCTTAAATGAATTAGTACTGATATGCTGTGCCCTCTGTGTTGTCAGGGAGATGGCTACGACCTTTGCTCGGCTCTGTCAGCAGGTGGACCAGACACAGAAAGAGCTGGAGGCAGAAATCTGCCAACTGACAGTCAAGATAGATCAGCTGGAGACTGTCCAAAGTCAATCCAAAAGCCTGCGGTCAGTACGGCTTCTTTTCTTATTGGGGTCAGAAAGGGGAGAGATATTTAACAGAGTATGGGATTGGGTAGGAATTATAAAAGCTTTTAATAATTTGTTGGTTCAAATGTCATATGTTTGTTTCTTCCACAGTCATAAAGCCACAGACTTAGAGAGACAGTTGGAAGCTTTCACAAATCAGTACCTGCAGCCTCAGCAGTGAGCCTGCTCCTCTGTGCGGCTCCAGCGATTGGTTCCTCCTCATCTCTCAGACAGGTGTGGACCTGCTTTGGTCTCCATCACCTGAAATACACCAGATTTTCTGTGTGTATGTCAGTGCTATAAAGTGGACTGGCCAATCAGTCTTTCAAGGAAATCAAGAGATATTTTGATATTAGTAACAAGGAAAGTCACTTAGCCTGCAAGAGATACCAAACTGTTTGTCAAGTATAAAGGTATGGTTCTATACTCATCTTTTTTTTTTCTTCCTTTTTCTGTGTTATTCAGTCGACACTTTGAAAAGATTTTCAGAGATGAAATGGCATCATTGTTGTTTTAGACATTTTGTTGACATCAATTAAGAATAAACTGAAGTATTTAGTTACACTTTTCTGGAGTGTCATACACAACAGTATATTCCCTCCTCCACCTCTGCCAGTCAAGTGTTTGGAAAAAAAGCTTGGAAGACTTGTAAAACATTACTGCCTGATAGACCAAGAAAGTTGAACTCACAATCTTGCAAGAGGCACCACAAGGTGGCATTATTGTCTCTCAGAGTGAGAGCTACCAGTTGGGTGCTATTTTGACACTAATGTGCTTCTTACTGTGAATATGCCTTTTTTCACAAACGGAAATACAGTACGCCAAGTAGATTTAATCTACTGGTGAAACTACATGATCAGCCATACATTGGCAAAGAAAAAAATATATTAAAGGATTAAAAAAAGAGAAAAATATTCGAAGAGTGTAGATTTTTTCTGAATGGTTAGTTCAGTTGCTTTACCAATAGAAATCTTTTGAATAGAAAGGGAAAGCATGTCTTCGACATACTGTAGCTTCATGTTCTATTTTCTAAAAGTGTAAACTGTATAAATCAAAGACTTTTGAAATCCTCACATATTTTATAAAATCATATTTTATTTATACCCAATAGACTTGTAATGGGGGGATTAAACCAGTCTGAACCTGTAAGATTTCTTTCCTCTATTTTGTGTGAAATACCTCCAGGTTTTGACCTGTCACATTAAATCTGTCACAATGTAAAAGTGCTGTGTGTGCATTTGTTTGAAACTTTTTTATTTTAAAAACTCTAGTTTAACAGTAGTTTGTGAGAGTATTGAACCCTGTGAAGAAAATAATTTTGCTTCATTTGTCAATCATGTTCACACAACTTAGTTTGCATACTTTTTTCCAACCAATCACAAGGTGTCTGTGCTGCATGACAAAAACCTTTAAGTATAGAAACTTTCTAACTCTAGTTTTTTAACCTTTAGTGAAGCAGTTTAGTTCTACACATGAATGCAGTACTTTAAAAAACTGCAGATTCAAAAAGAAGTAGTCCTGAAGTTAAAACAAGCAAGTGAGTTGATACTGGCACTGCCCTCTGCAGTCAAGAAGAGCTGCTGCTAGTCAAACAATATTTATTGGTTTATTTATCATTAGTTTGTTGAAACAAACATCACATGCTGCAAAATCACTTTTACCTGATCTAAGAGATCTTTGACCAAGAAATGGAAACTAATAAGGATACGAACAAGGCGGTCACTTTCTCGTGTTCAGGGTGTCAGTTCAAATGTTGATACAATAATGTAATGTTGTGACCCAGGTTACAAGTCTTATTATGTAAATGCATGACCACATGTGATATTTTCACTGGAGTTACCTGGCCAATTTTAAGCCTCTTTTGGATTGGACAGCTTGAAGAACAAGAAATGTTGGAGAGAAATTGCAAGACGACATGCATTAAACCCTGTCAAGACCATAACTAAATTCTTTAGCCGGTACCAGAGACCCAAAATGCTCATCCAAGAAGCATCATGAGTTTCAAGCATCAATCTTAAGTTGCTGGCTTGAGGACAGCTTAAAAATGTTCACTTCTAAGTATGCATTTTCAGGTGCACACTTACAAGTGTAGACTTCAAAATGCAGTTTCAAGCACTCTCAGTGCTGCATACTCATCTAAGTGCGATTGTAAGATTAAACCTCTGTAAAAAAATGTACAGTTATAAGCGCACACTTTGGGGTATGTTTAAAAGTGAGCATCCAAGTGAACACTTTTCAGATATGTATTCTAAACTTTTACTTATAAGTGAAAACTCAGAAGTGTGCTTTCAAAGTGTAGAATTACAAATACTTGTAAGTGTAAATGATAAAGCTCTCCTGCATGCATTTTTGGTTAAAATCTACTCATGCCACCTGCGTAGAATTTGTTCATTCTGTCTGTGAGCCTCCTGTGATTTGACAGGTTCAAGGTTAAATACAAAGCTTATGTAAATTTTTAGCCACATAAGAAGAATGTATACCACGTTTTTTGGTACTTTTCATTTATAAAAATGCCCAACAAACACTTATATGACAATGAAAAATTTCTAAACACCAATGTTCATATTCGCTTTTAAAATGTTCTAAAGAAAATCAGACAAAATATTTATTCTTGGTTAGAAGCTTTTTATTGGTTACAATTACTCATGGCAACATATCAGTATCACCAAGCCACTGTACAAATACAAAAAAAAAAAAGGTCTGGTGTGAAAAAGACTATAAAAATTATTCCATAACAAGTGATTATAATTCCACACGATAGCACTGTAAGAGATTTATCATGGCACCAAGTCCCTGGTCTTAACTGGCTTAGAAACAAAAAATAAATAAAATTGAAAAAAGAAAAATGTCAGAGCAATGGGTTGTGGAATCGAGGGCAGTGCATTAGTCATGTGATGGTGCTGTTCATGTAAGGACTAATGAAAGTATCAAGGAGTCAAATGACTCATTTCTTATAATATGTGACTAAATGCCCGACAGTCCTGGGAAATGCTGCCATAAGATTTAGACGTGAATTCTTTCATGTTTGTTTTTTTAAGTGAGATGGTGATACTGTGGGTAGAGATAACAGCTTTAATTGACTGGCACAAAAACTGCCAACCATACAACTGCAACAATTCAAAATGTTGTTAGGTTCAGTACATCAGAGGTACTTTGCACAATACAGGCAGGGGTTTCTGTAAAAATACACCAATAACATGAATTTAAATGAGGTAAAGCACCTTTTTAATGAATAAGTCTACAGCACTACTTTATGAGTGAACTGCACAGGCACATAGAAGTGATACTATTCCTGGTCCAGCTGCTAATACTGCAGAATTACACAAAGAGCAAAGAAATGCTTGAATGCTGATTATCACTGTATGAAACACACATAATCTCCTTATTCAGCTGTTAAGGGCGAAGGTGTATTTTTTTTCTTCTCTATTTCAAACAGCCTATACCTGTTAGAAATAATTCCCCAGGGTTGGTAAAGAATGGTTCATCATGCCTGAAGAATATGCTCATCAATCTGGCACAGTTTGCAAAAATAAACAGCGTCTTAATGTTAAAAAATAATTCAGCAAGGAGGCTACTGCTAACTGGGGCTGGCTTAGCTTTGAAAAAAGAATGGAGACATGGAAATGGCTAGTATGGCTCCGTCAAGTAAAGCCTCTCATCAACTGCTGAGCTCAAAAACTAACATGTTACAGTAACTAATTTAGAAATATCAAGTCACAGTGTAAGTCAGCGGTGTTGTGGTACCACAACAAAGCGAGTTAGCACAAAAATAGTTGGGGTAAACGCAGTAATGTCTCAACAGTTTTCATGAAGCAAATGAAATATATGTCAGTGGGTGGCAAATTTGTTACAATTTTCTTTTTTTCCTTTTTACCTCTAGACAGTCCTAAGCTCTCCCACACTGTTTTGAGTCTTTGTGCAAAACTAACAGGATGCTGGTTGTGGCCTAGCTAATATGTTACAAACAAGTTTTTCTGGTCTACTGATCCAAACCCCTGAAAGAAAACATTGACCAAAAAAACTTTTCTTTTGACTGTGTTTTATCACATTTGACTGGGGACACATGAACACCTGATGGCAGCTGGCTAAAATACAAACTTCTCTAGAACTCACTGTCAACTTAACACATTACATACAAAAGTCCATCTTCAGGTATAAGGAGCCCACAGTTTCCTCAGACAACACGGTATAAAACCATACTCTGATGGGGTTATAATGGACGTATATGTAGAAGGCTGGCACTGGTGTAAGTGAGCAACATTTTGTCACACTGACAAGTTTTTAAGTTCACAGCTCAGGGTCTGTGGATAACATTGGCACCATTGAAGAAGTTACTCTTAGATTTATATCTTATCCATATACTTAAGCAAATCAGCATCCTACCTTACCATTCTTCCTCCAACACACACCTCAACACTGATATGCAGCACAACCTATCCTACACATCTCAAAGTACTTCTCAAACCCTAAACTAAAACTGATTTTTAAATTCTTTCCATATCAATTCATGACTTGAAAAACAGATAAAAGCAGATAAAACACTGAGAAAAGTAGTCACTAGAATCGAGGTGTGCCGGAGAGAGTTCATTCATTCTGATTAAATCTAAAGGACCTCTTCAAACTGTGGGTAGTAGAAGGCAGAATAGTAAAACACTTGCTTTAAGATGCACAGTAAAGCTACATGTGGTTGAGGTGGTTTTCTGTAAGCATGCCTTTTAGTGTTCACCAAGATCAGAGGAAATCAAAAGCAATCCTTGTCGATCAGTGTGTAAAAAGGAGGAGGAAAACATTACTGTAGTCAATGTTTTGTTTTCTTGTATGAGTTCTATTGTAAGGCAGAATGGAGACACAGTAGTGCCATATCTCACAGTAGCACAAATCCTCCTCTATCCAGCCCATGTGGGTCAAACTTTTATATCTAGAGATAGGCACCAGAGACAGCTGATCGATAGGTCCAACTCACATACATTGTGTGTATAAATCTTTTGAAAATCAAGCCTGATAGCTGAGATACAATACATGGAAGATATGTGAGGAGACAACTCAAAATCAGAGATAAAGATTCTCTCCTAAGGGTAAATAAGTCACGTGCTCAATGGTTCACATCAGCACTACATTCTGTGAGTGGGTTTCTAGCTCTCTACCAAGTGTACATTTCCATCTACCAAGTGTACTTTCTTCACAAGCAATACTTAACAATTCATAACATGTTTTTGGTGAGGAGAAAAGAAAATGCTGAAAGTGTTAAATCCTTTTTTTTCTATAAAAAGTATGTTTTTTCTTTTCTTTTGTTTTCTACAGGCTTATGGTGGCACTGGTGTGAGTTTTGGGCAGCTAACATTTCAGTTCCATGCAGTCACCCAGTCCACACCTTGCTGACATTTATAAGTACTTTTCAATCATTCATTAAGAAATAAAAGAAGATTAAAATAACAATGAACAAACATCTTTCTTTCTCTCTTCATTTTTCCCATGATCCTTGGGGGTTTCTGACAGAATCACTGCTCCTTTATGGTCCTTCAGTTAATCCTCTAACATTTGTCCATACAGGCCTCAGTGGTGTTCCAGCCTCACAGGTTGAAAGAGGTTTCTGCTTGGAGAGAACAACTCTCTCTTTCTGTGATGCCCTTCTCTCCATCAGTGTTGTTTGTATGAGCAACTTGAGTTTCAACTTAGAGGTTGCCTCATCAGGTCTTAGGCAGCAGGGATATCATGATAGGAATCCCCTGTGTTTAGGACCATTACTGGGATATCAATCATCACATAAAGCTGTCAACTTGCATGGAAAGAATGTGGTCTTCAGATATTTAGCATCTGATAATATGAAGCCTCTGTTGCTTTCTACTTTGGATCTTCAACTGAATCCAATCTTGATGACTGCAAGGCGTTCAGCTTTGTTAAAAAAAAAAAAAGATAAAATTGAATGACAGCTACCATTCACATGAGTGCAGCAGGTATTGATACAGGATTGTGCCAGTTGCCTGTATCATGAAGACAAACGCACTCATGCATCAGAGGAATGTGAGTTTAATTGGCCAAATCCCAGTTTGATTTCTTCTTTATCTACCTTCTTTTGATGCTGGATGAGAGA
Organism: Thalassoma bifasciatum; assembly: GCA_008086565.1. Lineage (NCBI taxonomy): Eukaryota > Metazoa > Chordata > Actinopteri > Labriformes > Labridae > Thalassoma > Thalassoma bifasciatum. Next base: position 184,665 of record RPOG01000587.1, on the reverse strand, counting down.
GCTGGACTAAATCAGATGTATCAGAAATTTGTGAAAATGAAAGAAAACTTTTCAGGTTCGATTTGAGGCAATGCTACGTCTAAATGATCAACCTTATGATATGTACATTTAAAATAAACATAAATCATTTTCAAAAACTCAAGGGAAGGAAATTAACTACAAAAATATATACATACACATTATATATGCATATATGATGCATATATATACACACATAATGCTATACATATATACTGTCTTTTTATATATACATTTACATTATGTATTACACACCATTGGCATTAAGTTGGTTGTCTGTTGTGATAACAGACATGTTTTATCACCTTCTTTAAAAACTATATGAGTAAATTCTTCCATTTATCGTAATATTACTTGTTTTTTTGGGGGGGTCAATTGGGAACTGCTTAAGGGTTCTAATTTTTGTTTCTTTGTAATAGCTGGGTGAAAAAATCGCCACTCAGAAAAGGTAGAAAGAGTTGGTACTTTGTCACAGGTCGGCTGGTCAGGAAGAGTTAGGAGTATTTCGGCTGACAATTGTGGTCCAGCCCAGCCGATGAGTCATGATGTAAGAGGTGACTAGCAGGAAGGGAAGTTGGCAGGCAGTGATTGAGCAAAACAGGGAAGAGGTTTGTTTTAGTTCCAAATTCGGAGGAAACTGTCCCAGGAACCAGTGGCTACAGCCATGCCGTCTTTTGTCACACCTAAGCAGCTCACTCTGTTGTCATGGCCTGCTAGCACACCTGCAGATCAAAGAAAACACAACGATCAAATGTTTTTTGTTTTTTTTTACTAAAAATACAACCTGATGCCTCAGTTTAGAGCTACTGTGTAACATAACATATTCACCTCTGTCATGATATAGTTTCCCAGTTTTAAAAAAAAAATGATAACATTTAGTGAATGTACTGAAGGTGACAGATGTCTCCAATAATGTAAAATTATGACTTTGTTACAAAGGTGCTGCTACTGCAGGGGATTTCAAATTACAAGAGATGCCGATGCAAAATTAAAACAGCTTCTTCGTGTGGGTCTCCTTACCTTGGATTTCAAATCGTGAAAATAGAATAAATGTTTGCCTCTTACCAGCTCTCTCGCCTTTCAGAGTGTCCCAGACATTACAATTGAAGTCATCGTAGCCGGCCAGGAGTAGTCGGCCGCTCTTGGAAAATGCCACAGAGGTGATTCCACAGATGATGTTGTCGTGACTGTACATCATTAGCTCCTGGTCAGCACGCAGGTCAAAAAGCCTGCAGGTGGCATCATCTGAGCCTGTTCCAAAGGCGTTCCCATTAGGGAAAAACTGTGAGAGAAGGAATTTTACAATTACACAGAAGGAAGGTAAAGGGGGGTAAAATACAAAACTACCGTTCTGTATTTTAGAGCCTCTGGGGGAGACTTGATTTCTAGCTTTTTGAAGTGACAGGAAGTTTTCTGCCATACGGGGACAGCAGTGAGATGTTTGTGACGTCAGTACTCACGGCCACAGCGTTGATGTCAGACACATGGCCGGTGAAAGATTGCCTGCACATGCCATCACGGATATCCCACAGCTTGGAGGTGGCGTCACAGGCTCCTGACACAAATGTTTTGAAATCTGGGCTTAGAGACAAGCTCATCACGTCCCCTGTGTGGCCTGTGAAGCTAGTGGCCTGCTGGCCTGTCTCAATGTCCCACAGTGCACTGAAAGAAAGAAAATAGTGGTTTAAAAAAAATGTCCCTTGAGAGACAATGATTGTTACTTGTATTTGTGCATACGGTGCTTTGAATATGTTAACAGGATAATCAACTGACCTTTTTTTGGTTTATCATTTTGATCTACAGAGATGATAAATTATGAGAGGACAGTTGATACTTACCAGGTGGTGTCACCAGAGCTGGTCAGGATCTGGTTGTCATCCAGGAAGCGACAGCAGGACAAGTAACCTGCAGATAAAGCAGAGGTTCAACAGCAGATAGGGAGAGCCATACCCTGACTCATCAGCACCCATGGGTGAAGCACCTAACTGTTGAGTGGTTCACTAGGTCACCCGCAACAAGTAACTATTTGGTGTTTTTTTGCTACATGAATATGGAGTCCATGCTTTTTCATACACAGAACATTTAATTAAAACTACAAATCTTGTGGAGCACTGATGGCAAAGTGGTTTAGGCCGCGCTCCATGAGGTTCAACCTCATGCCAGCAGCCTGGGTTTAAGTCCAGCCTGTGGCCACTTTCCCTCATACTCTTACCCCCTTTCCTACTCTAACCACTGTCCTCCTCTATCCCATTAAAGCCATGAAAAGCCCCCCCAAAAAATTAAAAAATGTAACTCTTATTCACAACTCCAAGACATATACAACTGTTGTTTGAATATTTCTTCTCTGTCTTTTCTAAAGTCAGGATTTACTGAAAAAATCATGCTCATAAAGTACTGCCGTTCTGAAATAAAACCTGAATATTTGAAAACTAGCTGCTGAAGTTAACAGTCCCAAAAGTACAGCCAGCAATAGTTTGAGTTTTAGTTCTCTTTGAATATATGTATTCAATCCGGCTCTGTGTTCACCTGTGTGCCCTGGTAGCTCTCTGGTGACCCGAACGTTGCCTTCACGGGTCTTCAGGCTGTATATGGAGCAAATGTTGTCCAGCCCACCGCAGGCCACATAGTTCCCAGAGGGGGCGTAAGCACACGTCATGACCCAGGAGGAGCGCAGTGGAATGGCATGCATCTGAGAATGAGACGATATGAGAATCAGTTGTTCATAAAACACAGTAAATAATGTTATACTTCTGTGTTATTAAGGACTAAGGGGTCAAATGTTATTTCTGTAAAGGATTCAAGCTTTTTCTCTGAACAACAGAAGTAAAAGGACGTTTTCCTCTGTGTGTCTGGATTTCAAAAGATGAGGTTTTCCCCACACAAAGATTATTACATCAAAACAGCTGTGATGAGAAGATGGCACAGAGTGAGCACAGGACTGTCACAGGATTTATTTTCTCTTCTAAAGATGACTAAATATTGGTACAGCAGTGCCACTATTCAGCCTCGGTACAGAAGCTTACATGGCCAAAGTTGCTGGACATTTTCAAAATAGGGAGGCAAATTTTCAATTATTAAGTTATTAACACCTCTTCTTTTTAAGGAGATACTGCATCATTTTGGGCAGAATCTGGCAGAGATTGGTTAATATACTCCAGTCACATGATTGATTTGGGGGAAATTAGGTGGTTAAGGTTGTGTTGTATGATTGACTACAGACAAACATACCTTATTTGTTGTGTAGCTGTCCCAGATTATTAGCTTTCCATCTTGTGAGGCACTGACAAGTAACCTGCGAAAATGAAACAGAACAGCATTAACCCAGACTCACGTTGATACACAAGTGTTTGTAAGAAAAGAAACTCTATGAATGAAACTCTAGTACATGCATCTGGATCACTTCAAGCAATGAAAGACAGCTGCTTTGAAGACTGTTGTGCTACACTCTCTGAACCACTATAGAAGCATTCAGTTTGAGCTCCACGACTACTCTCTGCTGTTTTACATCTTCACTCATCTTTCTCCCCTCCTTCTGGAAGCCTCCTTATTGAGGGAATACTGAATAATGTCTGCTCTATCTAATATTTATTACACAGTTATGTAAAAGTCCCTGCTGTTGGGAGGGGGGTCTTAGAGGTTGGGAAAGCACCAGAAAAAAGCTGAGGTGGGGCAGCGAGGAGGGTGGGAGCACAGAGAGGAAAGACATAAGAGATGATGTAGTAGAACAGTGACCCTCCTCACCTCTTCAAATCAAAACTCAAAACACTTCTTTTCAAAGCTGCTTTCTCCCTCAAACCTCACTCACCCATTTTAATCTTTAAGTTACTTTGTCGTTTTATTTATTCTTTCTCTGCATTTAATCTTTACCTTTTAATCCCTTTGTAAGGTGTCCTGGAGTGTGATTTTAAATAAAATGTATTTTTATTATTATTAAAACCAGTCAGCATAGGAAGAGTTAAGATGGTGGAGATGCAGAAACAGCTGGAACCCCTTCCCCCTTTCCTCCCCCCCTGACTGGGTGTTTCCTTCTCTCCAGGGACAGGAAGATGACGGTGCTATGCTACAATCAAGAGGAGTGCAATCATGCTCAAATGTCAGTCCCTATATACAAAATAAACACTAGCCTCCAGCTGGGTCACCTAGAGGGTGCTTGGTGCACAGATGCATACGTTCACTTCAATACACACACAAACACACACACAAACACACACACACACACACACACACACACACACACACACACACACACACACACACACACACACACACACACACTCACACACACACAGAGGAGACCCTGGAATAAGACGCCAGAAGTCTATCAATCAAATTTTAACAGTGGTTTGCTTTTAATTAAAGATTTTTTGGTAATAAATGTATGTTGTAAACTGAGAAAGAGAAAATACTCAACTGAAAGAGCGTAAAATCTCTACAAAGGGGAACTTTTAGAAGTATTTCTGTGCTTGTCTTTGTGCCCAGTGAGTGTCATCACTGTGATCATAGTGAGGGTGCAGTACAGTGTGTGCACGCAGGCAGTTTGTGTGCAGTAGTGGAGGTGACAGCAGTCAGTTATGGTGGGATTAGTCTTATTAGTAGAACTGTAGTAGCAGAAGTAGTATTCATAGTAGTAGTAGTGGTAGTGGTAGTGGTAGTAGTACAGCCCCAGACCTGGGACTGCCGTCACTGCCCCAGTGCATTGCATTTGGAGACAGATGGACAGAGGGAAAGATCAAGAGTGACACAGACAAAAAACTCAGAGGGAAATTAGTGATTGGTTACCATCTTTTTTTTTAGGATTTAACCATTAACCATACCATAAAACCAACACAACACTGATAATTACATTCTAAATCTCCTTCAATGTGACAGGATATATACTCCATCAAGATAAAACATGATTAAAAGCAGTATTTCCTATTCAGTCTGTAGCATAAATAAACTACCTGGAGTCGCTCCCCCAGTGCATTGCATAGATCTTGGCCAGGTGGCCCCTGAGAGTGCGCCGTGTCCGCATCTGTATCCGGCCCACTGAGTCCAGACCAGCTGTGATCTGCCAAAACACAGGAAGAGGTGTCAGCAGCCACACTGACACATCAGTTTTCACCACAAACACACACAGAAACCAAATCAGTGCACACTTATAGAGACATCAAAAACAGGTCAACATCACTTAACAAGGGACATAACATGGTGTTTGTGAATAATGTACTTGGAGAGGTTTGTGTGAATTCAGTTTGTTTGTTCAGTAAAGTTAAAACTTACAAGCTACAGATCTTAGAACGTGAATGAAACCACAACAGATATGAACTTTTTATGTAGTCACTAAGTGAGAGTCACTTGGTTGAAACTTAATAAATGGCTACAGCAAGAATGTAACAAGCTGTGTGGTATTTACCACTTTAATTTGATATCCAGAAACTATCATATCATTATGCATAAACTATTAGAATTTGGTTTGAAGTCAAACACTCTCCTTTACTTTTTTCCTCTTATATAATTACTGGTCGTATACAATTAGGCATATATCGCTATTTCGTTCCCAGAATTGATCTTACCTGTGACAGAGTTGAGTCGCTGCAAGCTTTCCTGGCATCCTGCAAAAAAACAAAAAACTTCAACAACTATCTTAAGCATAGATAAAATACAACCTGTAGTTGAAATTCTGCTGGAAATAAGTGATCACAACTGCTTCTAAGAGTCATGCAAAAAAAGCATGATGCAAAAGTGTTTGAGAAACTGAATCTTGCAGTTGTTGCAAAACAATCACCCAAGTTCCCACAACTCAGTTTGGTTTACAGGAATATTCTGAGTACATCGGTGTCTAATCTCAAACTGTGTGAGTCTAAGCTTGTACAACCCCCACATACACACATCAGTGTAAACACAAGTGTAAATTTGTGCTCTACCCGGATCTGATTGCGTAGTTGCTCGGCTTCCTGCCGCAACTGTTCCAGCTCGCTCATTGTCCTTCAGTGATGTTCAGGCCACGCTCCGTTCCAAATACCGACAGGGCCGGGGAAAACCACACGTGCCCCAAACACGCACGCACGCACGCACACAAACACACACACGCTCTCTCTCACACACTCACACTCACACACACACTCACACTCTCCCACACACACACACACTCACAGGCTCTTTACCAGCTGACACCTGCAAGACAGAGAGACAGAAATACGATAAGAGTGAAGGATGGGGACTCTATCAGACAAACACAGGTATCCTGTATGGGCTCAGACCAAAGGAGGGCGCTGCATAGGGTGGGGCTGGGTGGGGGCTCTGAGGGTGGCCTGGCTCTTCAAACACCCCCAGTCTGGTTCAAAAGGCCATATGAGCCAGGCTCTGACCTTTCCTGACTCAATCAGGCTTTTATGTTGTTGCACTTTGCTGTTTGTTCGACCCGCCCAAAACCAGTGAATGGCTGTGTGTGAGTGTGGACAGATCTTCATATAAAAATGTCCTTTATAATTGAATCAGAACAGTGAAAAAAAATTGTTGGAAATACCATCATTTCATGCATTAGACTTAACATCTGTGTTATGTGCGTGCACATATACATATGTAGGCTGCCACTTCCTTTACCTTGGGGAGCCTGAATGTGGGTCACAAAGCACTTAAGACACTCCTCAGAAATGTTTGGATCACGCCCCCACAACCCCCACTTCATTTTCCTGGCTGTTTGACAGTCTGCTGCTGGAGTCTACCCCTAAGAGATTAAATTTTCAGTTCCATTTTCTATAATTCAACAATTAGACTGAGTATGGCCCTTCCTCTCTACAGGAAATCATGTTAATATGCGAAGGAGGTTGTTTGTGCCTCATCCTTTTCTTTTTTTTGCAGAGGTTTCAAAGCCACAAGGGCCAGATTATCAATTCAGTGAGAAATAAAACTCCATGGCTTAAAGCAGATAATTAAGTAAGACAATGATTATTATTTTAATTTTCATGCTGCTATGATTTATCCAAGATGCTGTAAATGTGTGGAAACTCCTCTTGTAGACTCACTGTTCACTTTGCTTGGCTTGTGCTTTGCTTTAACTCACAAATGTAAGGATGGCTTTGACCGCTCATTGTGGACACAGCCAAAGAGATGTTTGACAACAATGAGGCATCAGGGACAGCAAGCGTTACAATGCTTTCAACTGCCCAGGAGTGAGGTCACTCCCTCGTCTGAATGACGCAACTCCCCTGAAGAGGGGCCTTCAGCATCAGCTCGACTGTGATGTGGCGCTGCCCTATGACTGTGGTGGATCTATTCTGCTGTATAACTTTGAACTCTGCCACATCACTGAAACAACTGGGTACACATTTTTCAACATTTGAATCAAGACTGAAAATGGATGATGAAGGTCTGACAGAGAATCGCACTGAAACAAATTCACAGAAAAGTTCTGATGAATTATTAGACTGACAACCTTGATTTTGCCATGCCGTGGCAGTCATTTTGCAATAGCCCCACATTATCCCTTAATCCACCACAAAAGAAGAAATTTGTCATTTAGAAACCAAAACAGAACACTGATCACTGTTTAAGAAATCATCTACAAGTTACCGCAGCTATAAAAAGCTTTCATGGTCCACACACACACACACAAAAAACAAGATTATCGATTTATTGCCAGATACAAAAGTAAGCTGTTTCTTTGGGGTCATGCAGACAGACAGCTAAGCCAAGAGGCTCAAAGGGGCCACAAAGACAGAGCTGTGTGTTGGAGCTGCCTATTGTTTAGTGGCTGCCAGCTACAGTAGATGGTGCTGCTTGGCACCACCACAGTTGGGTCTCTGAAATGGCAATAGTGCCCAAATATATGCCCCACTGGCATAAAATAACCAACAATCATCTCAAATCTTAATCCTCGTGCTTAAGTTCCCATATCTGAACCGAAACCAGACGACTGCAGCTTCTTCAGAGCTGTAGCAAAAACGCATTAAGACAGAATCACAAAAATGAAGTTGTTGAGCCTAATACTAATAATTTGAATGATTACAACCAAAGAATATTCAGAGACAGAAAAAATGATATTGTAGTATTTTTGTTTCCTGTGGTACATTGGGATATTTTTTAAAAAGTTTACTGATTCACTCTGTTTGGCTAAATTATCTCTGACTCTCCCTGAAGTGATGATGACAGACTCTGAGACAAAGTTGAACACAGATCTGGAAGCCCCTTCTCTTAACCCTGTTCGTGTTGAATACAGCATCTCATGAGATATTAACTACAAGCAAACAATCATATTGTCCAAATACCTGCTAATGTGATTACAAATACATATACAGCCTGAATAACAGGCTATACTATTAGTATAATAGGCTGGATTGCACTGAAATAATCTTACAACTATCTTTGAAAAGAATTGATTTAAATCAAAAACAACAACAACAACAACAAAAACTAGAAATTAAATTAAAAAAAAATGAACAAAGACCCTGCTTGCAGTAGAAGTTGGCAGATATTACATTGCTTTTCATGGTATACGATTCAAAGATAAAACAATTCAATCGTATCTTTCATTCCTCTTTGCACATTACAATCTAATATAGCCTTCTTTCTTAGCCAGTACGATTTTTAAGATAAATTGCTAATCAGTTTTAAGAATTTAAATTAAAAAAACTACCTTCGGTTATGCAATAGATTACGGAATATTATGTCAGAAGCAATAACAAACTGCATGTTTTCTAGTATATAAAAGTCAATTTATATTGGCCGATAGGGTTTCATGATTTTATGATATCATTTAGCAAGGAATAATTATTTGGAAAAAATTATGTGATTGATAGAATTTATGATTGGCCAACAGATTATTTCTCTTTATTTGTTGCTGTGTCTCAAAAGTTAAAAAAGTGGTATGCTCAGCCTAATAATGAATCAGATAGCTTCTGTTTCCAACCAGCGTCTATACCAATTAGCACAATAAAGATGTCAGCTTAAATTCCAATTTTACAATCAAATTTCTGCACTGTAAAGAATTTTTATGAATCAAAAAGATAATTCCAAGGGCTTTTTTCTTGAAAAAGAAGTAGATGTTTGCACAGCTGGGGGTAGCTGATGCACTTTTTAACAGTGAAGTTGAATAAAGTTAACAACAGCTTTAAAACTCTTTCTGTTTTATAAATCTTTCATATCCTCTAAAACATACAGAGTGAGACAGACACAGGACGATCACCTTAACTTTTCCTTAACAACATCATTTTCAGGTATTGTCAATGAAGCTTAGACCTACTGTCACACACTACATACAGGAGACACTGTCCCTTCAGTGTGTTTCTGCTGACTCAGTGATAGTTTGTGTTTAACAGGAAGTATCCAACCCAAGGACAGTAAATGTTTAATTTGTCAAAAAAGAAAAAGTTCTTTTTAGATAATCGAATTCCTATTGGACTTTAGTTTGTAAATGAGCACCGCTTTTTCTGCCCAACTCACTTACAGTTACAAGTCAGTCACATCTGCCTCTACCATGATCTAATACTGGTGAACAGAGCAGCAGGTGGTCCAGGCAGTGCAGCTGCACCCAGAGCCACAGGGGCCCAACAACATGAAATTGTCAGGAAGTTAAGGAATTGACATTATGAAGAGCCAGGTCTGAACAAGGTCTTACATCATAGTCAGTTGTGAATACATTTTTTTTCATTGTCATGAGCATGTTGTAGAGGTGGACACGTATATTCTTGTATCAAATAGAAAATTAAAAGATTCTGAATTTGAGTTAACAGGGAACCTTACATCTACTGTGTACACTTTCTGTTCTTATTTACCCAGTGAGCTATCTTGATCTCAAATGTAAGGGTGCATGAGAATGAGCATGAACTTTTTAATATTGACTTTACTTTTTCTTTTCTAATAAAAAACTGACTTCAAACCAACTACCATTATTTTCTCTTCTCGTTATGAAACATATGCCCTTGAAAATTCTGAATGTGACACAATATTTGTCTGATGATTGATTACAAATTCAGTCAATTTTGTTTGTTTGGCAATTTCCAGAGCCATTAGTTTCTTTTCTTGATGTGGGGAGGTAAACGTGTGCCGGAAACTTTCTCTCATTAGTTTTGTATGTGAAGAAACTGAATGCAGCAGGGCTGCTCTACCAGGTGTTAACTTGTCCAGGTAACCTGCTATCTATTCAAAACATTCAGGGAATGGAGGAAATACTTGGTGAGATTCCAGCAAGGTAAGAGGCCAGGTTTCTTCCTTACTGTCAGCTGTATTATCACACAACGTGTTGTTTGTGTAACTGCTAGTATTTCTACGAAAATATCTGCTGTAGAAATGAAATCACAAAAGTCAACATGTTAGCAGCATGTTTTCAGCAGTCCAGCATGTAAAAAACAACTCCATTTGACAGGTGCTTCAAAAAAATTACAGTAATGTATTAAAGTATGGCTGCGCTAAAGCTACAAGACCAAAATTTAGTGAAGTCAAGGATATTTTAATTAATTTGTCATACCAAAGTAAAACATGATCCCTTCCCCTGCGCTTCTACACTTCCTGATAATCTAATCTCTTTCAGTCATAAAAAGGTGTTATTTAACCACTGTCAAAGGGCAGTTTCCATGAGATGTAATGTGGGTTTGGTAGCACTGGGCTACTTTTCAGATATTATCCAGATAAGTCTGATTCAAATCCAGTCAAAGACTATTCTCCATTTGTATGACTTGCAATGAATGTAAAGCAAACACCAAATAACCCACCCTTTCCTTTTTCACATCACCTATAAGTCTAGAGTACTGAGGAAACACTGATTCATCTGTGTAATTTTTGTAATATTTGCTAGTTTAATTGACTTTAAAGCCACAGAAATCAGTGAAATGGTTTCATGATCTTACAGAGCCTAAGGGTGATGGCTTCGAAAGGTTTGACTGGCATGTCTCAAGCATGTCTCGTAACACTTTCACCTGTCTTTTGAGAAAAATATTCAACAAGAGTCCACACCCAAAAGAGTGAAAATCAGAGTTTTTATTGTAGCTTGATATCTGAAGTATGATAGCTTACTGTCAGAATTCTTTTTTTCTTCTGTTTTATCAGGCTTTGGGGGCTGTATTGAAGTTGCAGTCTGTAGTGCTCAGTGTTATTTGAAAATATTCACATACATGGTTCTTACATTTTCAATGTTCTATGAAGCTACTGATACTCAAAAACCCAAACTTTTTACTGATACAAGCAACAGTTCATTCATTTACTCATATTATACAGAAAGAAGGGCTACAATGATGGTGTAATGGGACTAGGTGTGGCACCAATACCAATCCTACTCTTTGACTACATAAAAAAGTATACTTGTCTTTAACTCAGATTTTATGCATGGAAATACAACATTTAAACAAGCAGTTTACAAACAGAGCATTTTATTGCCTTACTTATGACTATTTGATGATAAAGAAAAGGACCCTGAATTAGAAAAGTTCTTATTGCCAGGCTGTCCCTAAATACTAATGTTGATAGGATATGACTACCACTCTTGAATAAAATCTAACCCCCTTGGGCTGGGCAGTTAATTGCATATTAGATTAAATCCCAATATGGCCTTGTGCAATATTCTAATCCCAAAAGGTGCAATATTTCCATAACCTGAAATGTGTCAGAATACCAGATGAAAAATGTTACACTTTGTTTTATACTCTACCAGTGTTACTCAACCCTGCTTATCCAAAGGGCCGGATTGTTGAAGACTACCTTTGCAAAAGCAACAATATAAGTGGTGTAAAGTGGCAAAAATAGCAAAAAGTAGCATTACAAATAAATGTCACGTGGAAGATATGATCCAAAAGCAAGAAAATTGGGAGAAAACGCAGAAAATAGCCAGACAGTAGCAAAAAATGGTCCAAACGTGTCAGAAAAGGGAATTAAAAGTGACTAAAATGGGCAAAAAAATGTCATGGGTTGTTAAATTCATGCTATAATTAATGTCAATGTTCATTTCCAAAAATGTTTTGGTTCAACAACAAATAAGATGTGGAACCTAAAAGTTATTGCACCATAAATCGTTATTACAATATAGGGAAAATAATTGTAATGAGATTATTTTTGTAAATTGTTCAGCCCTAGTAATCCTCTTTCATTCCTAATTTTCTTTGTTCAATGTTATACAAAATATTTTGATACATATTTTAAATCAAGCACAGAACTGCTCCTCTTTAAAAGGATTTAAGTGGCAAGTGCAAGCCAAAGCTATGTAAAAAATAATATACAGCAGGCTACGACTACATGAAAGATGTTTACAAACTTTGAAATAAAATGTGTTACCCATTCATGAAAGTTATGTAGCTTTTGTTGCCAAAATCAGCTAAGAAAGAAACTTTATCTTGTGATTTATCGCATGGAGTAAGGTTCTTATTATTCCTAATCGGTGATTATGAATGTTTATGAACTGATCTGAGTTGACACTGATTGCTGTTTCCAGCAACAAATTGCATGAGCCGCGCGCCCCCTGAAGTCACCAGTTGCAGCTCGGATAAAGGACTGACATATATGTGTAATAGTAAAGAAAAAATGAAACCAAAGGGTTTCATGCGACCTGAAATGGGAGATCTTAAGCATACAATAGGAAAATGTGATGAACGTCAACTACTGAAGGATTTTTTTCTCTAGTTCCGCCTGAGAATCGTTTGACAGCGAGTAAAAGGCCGCGATTGGTACAGTAGAAATTTTCCAGTTTAGAGAGGAGAAAAACATTGTTTTAACAGTACACAGAGAGCAGTACTCACACTGCTGCTCAAGACCGACAATATGTCAAACTTAAGAACATTTTGACTTTTACTCCCTGCGTAAAGCAAAAATAACACCGCCGTAAGTAAAGCAGGAAATAGCCCTAAAGCCATCAAAATATCAAGACTTCACGTCCTTACCTGAAACAGGCTTTCGGGCTCTGTCTGTCCTTTCAATCCGAGTTACACCGGTGTGTCTTCAAACGACAGCCATACTCCTTGCAGTAAGAGAAGTCATAAAGAGAGAGGTCTTAATTTTATAAAAAAATTAATCGGTTTAGTGTAGCACAAGCAAGCGCAACACGGGTCGGATTAGACTCAAATTTTTCACCAAGCAAGCTAATCACCACACCCATGAAAGTGGGAACATGGCAACAGCCTACGCTAAGGGGTGCGCGGCCGTAAATGCACTCATTATTGCATTATACAGCCATTATAATTACATTTTACATACAAAATCTTAATCATAATTCATATATATTTTTCAGCACTCCAAAACAATCACATACAACATTATTTTGTACTACAGTAAGTGTCTGAAATAGGTTGTGTACCCTGCTACCGAAATGGTATCGTCTGTCAGCCCCTTCAACAAAAAGGAACCGAATGGGATACAGGAAACAAATATTAGACCTATAAAACCCGTGGTAGTAGTAGTGATAGTAGTCGGAGTGACTGTATTTTTACAGTTTGTAACCCAAGATTGCAAAGCCACACTTAAGGTTAAACAAAATCCACTCTTTGGTACACACGCACTAAGTCGTTGAGTAAACCTAGAACAGCCCTAAGTCAACAGTGAAACTGTTTCAGCTTGTGGTGAGAGAAGAACAATATTGTTTCAAGTTTACTACAACTGTGATTTAACTAAGGGAAAAAAGCAGAGGCATTGTATAGTTGCCTGATTTCTTTCTATAGATATTTTGAATGAAAAAAAAAAAATCCTAAAGTATTTTGTTTAATCCAACCATCATGAAGCCTTGTTATGTAAATGAAAATTTGAGTGCCACTTGCACTCAATAAATTGCTCAGTCTATCAACAGATGGTTAACCAGGTAAAATGATATTACCTCACTTTTCTCTTGTTTTGTAAGGTTCAGAGTAGAGCTGAGCATTTTCAGGGTAAATCCAGGTTAAAGAAACGCACAGCCATGTTGCGATTTTATCTAATTTGTGATTAATAGTTCAGAACAAGACAGGTTGCATCTTTAATTATTAATTTTATTTTTGCTATGGTAAACTAACCAGTAGTGGGTTTTGTTATTTTGTTGGGCCAAGAAACAATCAGAATCAAAGATGTCATTGCGGGCTCTGGAGTTGTGAGATGGAAACTTTCAATTCAAGATTATGAGGTGAGAAATGGTTCCTACCCAATGAAAAAGGCAGCACATTGGTGGCTTAATAAAAGGCTTATAACAATAATCTTTTTATACCACTTTCATAAAATGATATAAATTATAACTGAAAATTAATGGTATATACAGTACCCCACCTATAAAACTGTGAAAATGAATTATTTTCAAAAAGCCACTCAGAAGCAAAACTAAAGCTGCTGGGGTTTGGATTTTGCCAGGAGACAGCTGTGCCAAGTGTCATCCTGGCACACCACAGTTGGTCTGCATTTGGCTCATTGAAAAGGATCTCTCTCCATTAGGACAGGATGAATTTTTAATGGAGCCAATGAAAGGGAGCAGTGGGATAGGCTTTTCCATATCTCTGCACGAGCCACAATCAATGGAGGGAAGATGAAAGTTGCCCAGCCCTCGGTTTCCTTTCGGAGTGGTATGGGGTCAGATTAAGTCTAATTGAATTCACACACACACATACAGACACACAGAGCAGTAGTTAAGGTGTGTCAGACCAATAACCCCCCCCCCATTATTAGGATTAGGATTAGCATGATGGCAGAAACATATGTTGTAGTTAGTTTGTCATTGCTGCTGAGAAATGCGATACAAAAATATAAACAAATAGTCATCACAGCAATACAGAGTGTGCCAAATTCATATCTATGTGGGCACTTATTCTTAAAATGTGTATTCAACCCTCTGCAGTCTCTAATCTACTCAAATTATCTGATGATATCCTCAGAATCTAAAGAGCATGATGATCCTTCTCAAAGGATAACCACAATTCTGCCCCTTGACCCTTTGTTTTCACCATAATTACTCACCATAATGCTGTCATCATTACTATTGTTCTGAACTATTATTGTAGGTAACACGATACAGATTTATCCAATCAAAAACTTTCTGATTCGAAGTTGCTCAACCCCTTAGGTGGTTCCTCAGTTGAGTTTTAAATCATACATTGCACCAATATTTTACTCTAACATAACACTTCAGTTTAGCTGCTAATTAACCAACCACTGCAATCTTTTTTTCTATATAAGAGCAGGGATTCAATTTTTGATATAAAATACCTTATACAGTGTCACTATTAATTGTTGTTGTTACTGTTGATTTCCCTGTGAACTAGAAGGCTAAATAAATAAGCCAGCTGAGAACCAGAGTCAAGGTGTCGAAAAGCACATCCTTAGCCAATCGGGTCCCTTGGCCCCATTGCTTGGCAACTGAGAAGAGAGGGAGGGAGCAAATTGACACTGTAAAAATAGCACATCAATAGCCTGGTGTCTGAAAAAAAAAGAGAGGCACACATGTTGGTGGGGCTATAAATAGCCTCTGGAGCCTGGAACAGGTATTGTGTCTTAATATCGTAACTTCATTGTTGCTCATGTATGAGACAGTTTTGCATTGATGCAAATTCTGTTCGAAATACTGTTAGAGTTGTATAGCCAAGTGAAGTAATTTGAATGTGAAGGCAGTTTCAGGCCTGAGGGTAAACCACAAGCTCAGTTCATCATGTCCATTCATTATACTGTAAAGGCACATAACTAGGAACAGTTTTCCATTTGTTGATTCAGTTCTGGTGTTTACCATCAAATGTTTGCATGGATGCAAAATGACATTGACGTCAGCCAACAATGGGTTTTACTTGTACATTAACAAGTGCATGGAAAAGTTTGCATGGCTGGAAACTTATGGTTTAATGGCTTAAATAAATTACTTTAATGATATTTGGTCTTTCCTTATTATCTAATTATTATAGCTGTTTATTTTTCAGAGGCATCATAAATGATAATAATCCCATGACTAGATTTTGCATATCTTATCACAACTTGGTCATCTTTAGAAATTAGTTGAACACATCAGCTGCAGCAGATAAGATGAGAGAGAAAACAAGTAAAAAATAGTGTTATCAGAGCCAATAAAATTTCAGAGGCGTTCAAAAATGAGCCCAATATGTGGGTGATTGAATCAAGTGAAGATAATTGGATGTGAATCTGGAGCAGTATCTTGTTTTCCTATTTTTATCTGCTCGTTCCAACTCCCCCCTCCAACCAACACATTGGGACCCACCTCAAAAACCTCACTGTAATAATTTTACTTCATCAAAGGCAATTAAGAGGTGTAGCAACAGTAGAACCTTAAAGGACTTTATCAGGGCTGTCTTATCCACCAGACATCTCCTGGGGAGGCTGGCCGTTGCTAGGGTAACCCTCACAAATGGCAACTGACGTCAAGAAGGTAGGAGAAATACCAGGGAGAGCCAGAGCTGCTATGCATAATGGATTATTGAAAAAAAAGGCTATCTTGGAGAGTGCAAAGTAACTCAAAATATGTGTGTCTTGCTGGGCTCTCTGGCGCTTCTTCCTCTGTGTGAGATGAGGAAAGTAAAAAGTGATAGTGTCCGGATTTTATTTAGTGATTGGCACAGTTTCAGCCAGATTCATTTGGTACACATAATCTATCTCTTCAATGACACATTATGGTGTTCTTCCTCAGATAGGAATCTAATGTCATATGGCCCATAGGCTGAAGCTATGCTTTGTTTTGAGATGTTTCTCTCTGGATAAACCTCCCTTTACTATGCTTCTAAATGAAATAAACAGCTCCCAGCACTGCATCTCACCCGACCCAATCCAAAAAAAAAAAAACAGTGAACAGCTTGAACTTCCAAGATGATCCTTTCTTGGTCATGTATCAGCGGTTTACTCTGTCCTTGTGTCACGTTTTAGTCTAATCTCCGTGCTGTCTTTGGCCCATGAGAGACTGTCACATTTGCAGCTTGCTGAAGAGCCCTCTTCATCATTTCTCTGATAATGCCTCTCATGCTGTGTTGAAGTCACGCTATCCACAATCAGAACACTAACAGCGCAGAAGAAGGAACATGCAAAAGTGAACCGACACAGTCCATTTGCAGCCAGATTAGGTATTCATAGCATTTAACTAAAACCTCATATTTTTGTTTGACTTGCTCTGACTACAGCTCAGATTAGAGCATTATCTTCCATGTCACTAATGAAATGATGTGTCATTAACTCAAAAACAGAGCTTACCATAAGAATATATGTGTATATAATCAATACCACAGCTGTCAAAAAACTATTCATTAATGGTACATGAATGAATGGGCCTGACCTTAAATCTTAAATGTGATTGAGGGAGAGGCTTCAGAGGAAATGTGTAAAGAGAAGAACTGAGAGTGTTTCAGAGCAGGGGAATCCCAGACACTTCTGTAAATCAGGGTTGCAGCAAGTAACGCAAAGCATTAAACAAGAAAAGTTTCCCAAGAAGTGAATCACACAAGTCATATATGGGAGAAGAACCATTATAGGAAGTGAGGAACAACCCATATGTGCTAATGCCACAGTCTTTCAAATGGCTGCTGTTAAAGGAGCAACACTACGACACCAGATGATCATCAATTTGTGACCATGAGCTTACAATTATTTTCGCTTGATATTTTGGTGCATTACAGTTTTAAAACATTAGATAAAACCAAGGTACTACTGCCCGTCCAAACACAACAAACTGTTTTTCTCAAGATTGGTTTGTCAAGTTCCCGTTTATTTCTGCAGCATTAGATTTACTCTGAGTTAAAATTCAACACCAGTCTATGTTTCGATCACAATTATGCTTCCAGCGCAAATATTAAAACTTCCTGAGGCACTTAATTGGTAGTAGTAGTATTTATTTTTACTTTGCATCTAAATTTTTCAAATTGTACCATTAAACCAGAGGAAACATGTGGCTCTGGATCATAGATGACTGAAATCCAGATGAAAACAAAATAAAACAAACATTTCAATTTACCTTTTTTTTCCCAGGGAAGATGAATAGCAGAAGAAATGGGCGTTGTCTGCATACGTCCTAAACAGCGTGGATCAAGTCGCACAGAGTGCTGTGGTTTCAGTTCTTCCTCTCTGTTGTTTGTGTGTGTGTGGATGCTACTGGGAGGAGGAGCAGTGAATGAAGATAGAGAGAGACAGAACTGGAGTATGAGGTGAAGAGCAGCTGGGGTGTGTGTGTGTGTGTGTGTGTGTGTGTGTGTGTGTGTGCGTGTGTGCAGGGGGACACATGGGGAGGATGGGTGACGGTGTAGTATTTTTGTTAAAGGGCCAGAGTCTATTTCTGCAACACCATAGTGATGACATTACTGGGAGAAGAGACAGAAATTGTTTTTCTTTTGGCAAACATGTTGCAAAAAAGACATCCTGGATGGGTATGGGATAAAAATAAAAGCATACATGTCAATTTGATGTTGCTTCTAATATGCATAGGCCTGTTTCACAACTATTAAATATTGAAGCGGATTATGTTTTTAACTTTGATTTCTAAATGAAACGTTTTTAATTGGAGCCAGTGATATGAAATTTTGTATCCAAGCTCAAAGCAAGGTTGCACCCTTTTCTTTCTCTTTTTTGACTGTTCCTTGATGTACAATAGGGAGAATTATTACACAAACAACAACCACACACTGAGAAGGGCTAAGTCTACTGAAGGTCTGAACCTCCACTACATGAAGTGACCGCTGTTTTAATTTTTTATCTCTGTAAAGATTGACAATAAGTAGGCACACCAAGTTCACATCAACAGGAATTGCTTTATTTATGGTTTTATTGTCAAGAAAGCACAGTTTGACCCTTCCTTAAAGGTTGCTCAAGAATCAAAGTACAATATAACAATGCCATAAAAGAGATGAAAGCAAAAAAGTGTATCAGAGGCTGCATTCTCTGAGCTTTAAACTGCAAATGATTTCGTTAAAGTTTCTGTAAAAGGAGTTTGTGTTTAATGCAAATCTATGACACAGTGATTGTCTCTTCACATGAAAAATGTTCAGTCCAGTTGCTCTTTGGAAATAAAGGGCAAGATTTCTTTAATACAGTATGAAGTATCATTCATCTAGAACTCAAACCCCAATCCTTGGTGCTTGGAGAAAGGTGCTGGGGGTCATTACAGTGGAGAGTTTTTGACCTTTCACAAAAAACTATTTCTCAAAACCTTGCTCCAGACACCAGAATTAATTTCAAATGCAACTACTATACAGATACAGATTTCACAACAAAAATATTCAACAAAACAAACTTATCTTAATTTCTGGATTTGAACTGACCTTTCTGAATGCAAAAATATCTAGCATTTGCCAACACTGTATTTAGTGTTTTCTGCTGGGGCTCATCATATTCTCTTAAAAAAAACGACAAAAACCACCAGACCCACCAAGGCTCTACTCAAACTTGATTCCCTGGGCCAGAGGAAGATCTTTGCTGTAGTTAATTGTGCACGTGGAGCGCCGCATATACTGCTTCCATGAGTCACTGCCAGACTCTCTTCCACCTCCTGTATGCTTCTCCCCACCAAAGGCCCCTCCAATCTCAGCTCCACTTGTGGGAATGTTGACATTCACGATGCCACAGTCGGATCCCTTGGGCCCCAGCCAACGGAAAACCCGACCAAGATCTTTGGTGAAGATGCTGCTGGACAGACCCTGCTGGACCTCGTTGTTCCAGGCGAATGCCTCCTCTTCTGTCTTGAACTTGAGGACGTACAGTATGGGGACGAAGGTTTCTGTATGGACGATGGGGGCGTCATGAGCCAGACCTGTGATGATAGTGGGCTCCACATAGTTTCCAGGTCTGTCCATCACCTTCCCTCCGCAGACCACAGTGCCACCCTGCTGCTTGGCCTGCTCAATGGCTGCCAGATACTGGTCCACGGCTTGTTTGGTGTGCAGAGGTCCATATAGGGTGCTAGGGTCCCAGGGGTCACCAATGCGAACTTGTTTGTAGGCCTTGGCAACCCTCTCCACCACTGCATCATGAACACTCTCGTGCAGCATCAGCCTTCTGGTAGTGGTGCAGCGCTGGCCGGCTGTTCCCACTGATGCAAAGACAGCAGATGGCACCACAAGATTCAAATCAGCATCCTCAAAAACGATGATGGCATTGTTCCCACCAAGCTCAAGCAACTTTCGACCAAACCTTTCTTGGACCATCATTGCCACCATCTTGCCAACATGTGTGCTTCCAGTGAAGGACACAAGATCAACACGCTCATCCTTCGCCATGGCAGTGCCAATGTCAGCACCTCCACAGGTCATGGAGCAGATAGCACCTGGCAAGTTGTTTTGCTCAAGTACCTCAGCTACGATCTTGGTAACTGCAACACTTGTGAGAGGTGTGGTGGGAGCTCCTTTCCAGAGGCAGACATTACCACAGGTCAGAGCGATGGCATTGTTCCAGCCATAAACAGCCACAGGGAAGTTAAAGGCAGTTATGATGCCGACAAGACCAACTGGGTTCCACTGCTCAATGAGGGCATGGCCTGGTCTTTCTGAAGGCAGGATGGGTCCCCCGATCATTCTGGACAGACCAACTGCATAATCACAGACATCAACATATTCCTGAACCTCCCCGACTCCTTCAACATAGATCTTGCCCATTTCTAGAGACACCAAGCTGCCAAGGACTTTGATTTTCTTTCTGAGAGCATCTCCGATCTGCCTCACAATCTCTCCTCTTTTGGGAGCAGGAATATCTGCCCACATCTTCCAAGCTTCTTTTGTCTTCTGAACCGTTTCTTCATATTCTGCCAAAGTAGCCTGGGTTACTCTGGCAATTGGCTCATTGTTGGCAGGGCAGTATGACGTGATGACCTCTCCGCTGCCTCCCCAGCTGCCGTTGTAAACACCAGGGTTGTCTTCTGACAGTCCGAGCTCTTTAAGCCAGGAGTATTTGGGCTGGTTGATGAGAAGACCTGACATGGTTGCAGCTTGCTGGTAGTGAACTGACCGAAGTTTACTTCTTAAGATGAGCCTGCTGTGCCGGGCAAGGGTCAAAGTAAGGCAGTGCTGCATGGCTGCTGGAGGGAAACAAAGTTAAACATTAATTTAGCAAGTATAAAAATGTCTGCAGAGCACATAGAAATAAGCACTGGCAAAAAATAAAAGAATCAAGCAGGATAAGATTATTTTTTCTTTCATTCCATATGATGAAGAGTTGAAGTATTTACTTTTAATATTTATCTGCTAATTAAACTATCAATTGTTTTAAGAACCATAACAACCTTAAATGGCAGAAAACTTGAATAACACCCATTTTAGTGGTGTGCCATACTGCCAAATTTGGAACTGATTCAATACCAAGTAAATATAGGGCCAGTATACTTTTTACATATAAAAGCACCAGTCCAAATTAATCACAGATAACACACAGCCACTAAAACTTAATTTTCTGTCCATAAATGAAAACAATTAATTAATTTTTCGACCAAAAATTAACCATGCGCTTGACTTTTTTCTCTGCTTTGTACATTTGAACATCCATCTAAATCAACAATGATTATGTTCCAGCATGATATGTCTCATTTTGATCGAACATAGTATGCATACTGGTAGATTAACTATTACAGAAACGTGATAATATTTAGGGTATCACAAATAAAATTATGTTCTCATGATGTAAGTATTGATCATACTGACGCCTATGCTGGCATCGATATGTCCATATGTCGATATTTCAGGTCGATCCACCCACTACTACCCATCATTATTGTCTGGGACATACACCCTAATGGTCCAATTCTTTTTGATTATTTATAGCTAATCTTCGATAATGGCGAAGTGAAGTTATAGTGATGTAAAGCTGACAAATTCAGCAAATTGATGAGATTTCAAATCACAAACTACTACATTCCTTCAAACAACAACTACTTCAATCATTATCAAACTCGAAGCATTTAATAAGTTTTAGTTTCCATTGCAGTCCAATGGTTTGCTTCGTTGCTTTCAAAATTAGTCATTTTAGAAGTTGCATCTGCCGTTTGTTTATCCTATGCAGGAATGTAGTAAACATGAGCAACAGAAACTGAGAACAGTCAACAGGTGGTAGGACTGCTAGGATAAAAATAGGAGCTTTTTGTTATGGCCCCCTCTCTGTGAAACATTTAATTTGCATGAAGGAAGCATAAAACGTTGTTGTTATAACCTCTGACAAACTACACCGTGGCAAACATCTGGACGAGTCCAGACAACAAAACACCCCAAAAAAAAAAGAATTAAACAAAAAGCAATAATATGTTTATGCATGCTAATGTATGTTTAAGAGCTGTACTATGGTACATCTTCAAAGTCCTCCATAAACTACAATACATTTAGAACTCTGCCACATACCTCCTCGCTCCCACCTGCTCCCATGACCACATCACCCCCATCCTTCAACATCTTCATTGGCTCCCCATCACCTACTGCATACAATTTAAAATTCTTCTTCTCACCCACCTCCATAGCGGCCCCCTCCCTCTGGAACTCACTCCTCACCCATATCCAAAAACTGCTCTGAACTACCAACTTCAAATCACAGATTAAAAACTCACCTTTTAAATTAAGCTTTTAATCTATGGTTGTACTGTTCTTTTGTTTTGTTTGAATTATGTTCCTTGGTTTATGCATTGATCTTGACAACTGTTAAGTGTCTTTCAGTTTTGAAAAGCACTATATAAATAAAATTTCTGATTATTATTTTTTTTCATTATTATTATTATTATTATTAAAGCACTTGGTTAAAAAAAAAATTAAGAGTGGAGCTCAAAATCTTCCGTTAGTTATGCAACAAGCGAGATCTTCTTGAACTTCCAGATGGCCAACAAGAAATAACTTCACCATATCCACCCCCCTGCGCTTGCGCACTCAACTCAACTTTTGACAACCACGAGGCTTCCGAACCTCTCAATTAATTCATGTCATAAACAGAAACACGTATATTACAAACGTCAATATCACTGAATTTGACATCTGTAGGCTTGTGTATCAAATTAACTGCGTTTTTCATTACGTCACTCTTGGCTCTCATGCAGCGCGGTGTGACATGGTTACCAAGATCAGAGTCAGTGTTGAGTCTTAACGACCGCAAGTCAAGGTCCGGCACTTTACAAGCTTTCTTATCACCACCCTGCAATACAGCCTGCAGATACACTATCTGCACATCACTTTAAAGCAATCACAAGTCTCTTAATGCTACTTTAAACATTACTTTCCCACTCACGTTGATAGAAAGTTCACAGGGCCACGTCCACTCCACGGCAGGGAAGTAATCACGACTGTCAGACACTACGTCACAGCTCTGTAGCGGAAGCACTACTGCGGTGCTGCTCTCTGATTGGTCCGCTGCCTCCACACAGTGGCGGCGCCTGCTTTGTTAGATTGGTCCATGCTAACAAATTCTCTTTGTTGTTGTGATAAATCCCTCAGCGGAAACTATTCTTTTGGAATAATCCGTATAAAGTCGATCTTAAAATATAACAGAGGATGAGTGGCGGAGTGTATGGAGGAGGTAAGAGGAGTCTCGTGGTCGTAATAAGAGAAACAATTGTCCACGCGCTGTCGTTTCTGTATCGTCGGCTCGCTATGCTAGCTCTGCTACCCATTTAACCAATACTATGACGATTTGTTATATTTTATTTACATAACGCAAAATGCCACGATTAAACACTTGTGAGCTTCTCCAGCGAGTTGCATCATGGCTTAAATCTTGTTTAACTTTGCACTTTATAGTTAAATAAATCCACCGGTACAGGTAGCTCGCTAGCTGACACCGAAATGAATGAGAGAGAAGAATTGCTTACCTTTTAGACTTTAACAATGTACAGAGCAATTCAAAAATAAGAATCAAGGGAAAGGATTTTTTTTAATGAAAGCGGTTCATAAGGTCTATATATTAAACCTACTGATACTGTATGGTAAATACTATATTCATAAATGCGAATGGTCTACAAAACCACCAAAAAATACAACACTACATTAGTACTCTCTAAAGTATGCAGGAAAAAAGAGCAAAAAGAACTTCAAACTAGTTTAAGGTATTAAACATGTCTGATTGATTTTAGTTTGCCCCTATACATAGTACATAATTTTATTTATTGTATAGATTGTATATATATGGTGCTGTGCTGTAAATACCCGTTATGGGTGACGCATTCAATAAATTGAAAAAAAAAAAGAGAGAGAAGAATTGCTTTCCGATGTCAGCATTACATTATGTGTTTTCATGATGGTCCATGCAGCCTACCGTGTCCAGTAGTGGTTAGACACACTTGTTGGTATTTTTACACGACAGAGAAGATGACAGATTTGTTTTTATAATGAAATGACATGATAATAACTATGCATCATGTGCATATAGTATCTATAGATCTACACTTTGTCGTAATTGGTTGATAAGGGTAGTACAATATCATTGGACTTGAAATGTTTGACTCCCATTTATAGACTTGCGTTTTCACACCACACACCTTTTTTTGTCCAAATTAAGAGGTTTGAGCCCATTTATTGTTACTTTGACCTCAAAATTTAAGTCAAGTGACCATGAGGGATATTTGTAATTTCCAAAAAGAAATGATTTTTTATTTAGGCACTATGATTTTCACCGATGATTTTTTTTCACTTTATTTACATTTATCAGGTTAATCACCAGTAGTTTTCTTAACACAGTGATGAAAGCAGCTACATGTTTGCTTTTTATGCTCCCAGCCTCCTCTGTCTTGCTTAACATGTACAGTAAGTTTTATAGCAACAGCAAAACTGATGGCTGGACATGACCAGACTTGAATAGGTTTCTCAACCTGATATTGCAAGCCAAACTTGGACAATACCTATGGAAAATGTTGTAGTTAAATGCTTCAGTCAGTAACCAAAGTACTTATAATAGCAACATAAATGATCATTTATAGCTCAAAGACAATATGAAGTGTTTAAAATAGTTTACAAAAACTACACTAATTAAAAAATGTAAATGGTAAATTCAAAGAATATACAATGTTCACAATTTTTGTTCAAATTACCAATGTAAAAAGTGATTACTTTTGCAGATTTGATTTCACATAAAATGCAATCATTACAACAAGTCTGCCATCAGTTATTTGGTTTTTTTCTTTATCATTATAACCCCTACTATTGTTGATTCCTGTTCAAGTTGAATAACCACCACATCTCTTCTTCTTCAGATGAGGTGGGAGCTTTGGTGTTTGACATTGGCTCGTACTCTGTTAGAGCTGGCTACGCAGGAGAAGACTGTCCCAAGGTAAGTGGATCACTCAAATGACCTGATTAACTATGTGTTTTTTCTTCCTCTGTGCATCTTCATCTTTCCTATGTGGGTCCCCAATGTCTAGAAATGAGGGCTGTCACTTCAGGGAGACAGCCAACATGAATTGAGTTCAGATCACTCTAGAGTACATGGCTTTGATTGGATTTTTCTGTGCTTTATGTTCAGATTGATTTCAGAAGTGTACAGATTTGTGATGGAGCGATAAGTAAAAGGCTAGTTTTACTCAGCAAAGCTGTAATCTTATTAAGCTACATAGTAATGCTTTTTTACTACTGTCACTTATGCAGGGTCAGTTCCCTTAAAACACACACCTCAACTATTTCTTGTAAATTATTGTCATTTTTAATATTTGTTCACTTTTCACACATTTGTGCACAGTACCCATAAAAGCACCCAGTTGATGGACTGCTCTCATGACACCTTTTCTTGAGTAAATAATATTTATTAATTTTCTATTATAAATGGCAAAAAAGTGCCATGTTTTATGACTGATGTTCCAAAACTGACCAGAAGCCAAAAACTTGGTTTTATTTTAGAGTAATTTATAATAGTATAAATACTGACATTTAAGCCATAAACAACAATACTTTGGTTTTGTTCATTATAAAATCACAATTAGTTATGGGTTGCCAGTGGTTAAAATGTATAGTCTATTCAAAGAATGGTTTTTAAGTTTAACTCCTGTTTCTGCTTCAATCATACTATCAAATTGCCCTTCCTGGTTTGATCCAGGTTGCTACGATAGGCCATTTTAGACATGTTACTGTAAAATCAAATGTGTTAAAGATACAGTTCACAAAAGATGGGTTCCACTTAGCTCTGTCTCAAACCCTTCAAACTATCACACTGTAATGACTAACCATGGCCTCTGAGTTAAAGTGTGGAGGTTAGGGCTTATGGTTCTTTTTTTTATGTCAACAAATCCAAAAAACAAAAATGAAAAGTGCCTGAGTCAGTCCATGCCCCTCCTGGTTCCAGGGTGCAGACACTGTTGACGTAAGATGAATTAGTAAGGACAAGTCAAATAACTGCAAGATAAAATCAGGTACTTTTGAACATTGCAAAACAGCTGTGATCAGTGTTCTTAGTAAGTTAGAAAAGCAATGCATCACCTCCAATATTTTGCAACAATGGACACTGCTACTCATTATTTTAAGATAAAATGAAAAACACTTCATTATTCCCCAAAGATACATTTCAAATTTTTAAAAATAAATATTTAAATTGTCTCCTCAAAAAAGGTTCTTCAAAACTTAACTTTCTGTGATTGTTGTTTGTTGAACGGGATGGTGTCTTGACATGTATCTTGATTTGCCTTCTCATCTTGGCTCGATTCAGGCCGACTTTCCCACGGTGATAGGCGTGACCCTTGACCGAGAGGATGGCAGCACGCCTATGGAGACAGATGGTGACAAGGGAAAGCAGAGCGGCACCACCTACTACATTGATACCAACCAGCTCAGGGTACCCAGAGAGAGCATGGAGGTCATGTCTCCACTCAAGAACGGCATGAGTGAGTGTTGAGTCATGAAGTGGGATATTCTGCATCAAAATCTATAAAGCAGTCATATTGTAGACTAAGATAGTCTTGCGTCTGGTTATGTCTGTATGAAAAGAAGCATCATAGAAAGGTGACATTTTGTTGAATCCAGCTGTAATGAGATCATCAGCTCACAACATAAAGATTTTTTGGCTTTTAAAATATTCTTTTAATGCATGTATCTACATGCATTAAAAGAATATTTAGTATTTAATTTAAATGTAAGCTGTCTAAAATGAATCTGTTCTGGTAAAGCAGTGATCCTTTTTTATTGAGATTTAAATCCAACCACAGCTTCACAGTTTGTTCCCTCCAAATTTAACAGGTGTGTTCAAGTTTTCTCATCTCAGGAGTGTCAGCAACAGCAGATCTGAATAATGCCTGTTGAATATAGCTTTAGTTAGTCGACCTAGCTATTCATGCTCGTTAGAATCTACTGTGCTGGAGTTTGGCCATAAGGCTATTTAGGGTTGAGTGTGACACCAATCTTAATTGCAGCAGAACAGAGCTGTGGGACCACTGACTCCCTCAGAGGGCTGACCTGAAACACCGGTGCCGGCTGCTCAAATTATTATCTAAAAATGCTCATCTTTGCTCTATTTTCCCCTCTATCCGGCCTATTAATCAGGATAAAGAAAGATACACATTTTTGTGATGTTGGTTAATTTCATGCGGGCCCTCGACCACCAATACAGAACAGACAAATGTCACACCCTTGTTTTCACCTGTACAGTATTTAAACTTGAACTCAGCTGAGATTTGAGCTCTAACAAGCCCTTTTTCTCTCCTTTGCCCTGACTTACAGTTGAGGACTGGGACAGTTTCCAGGCCATTTTGGATCACACCTACAAGATGCACTTCAAGTCTGAACCCAGCCTGCATCCTGTGCTAATGTCAGAAGCATCAGTGAGTCAACTTTTAATGATTTAATAATAGTTTTATGTGCACTGGAGTCTAAACAACCCTGGCTAATAGCCAACAGTTTTAAACTGCTGACTTTGAGTCTTTCAAAAGTCAGTTTTTTGAATTTCTGTCACTTTTAGTGGCTAGTGACAAGCTGTTTGCTATAGCCATAAAAAAAAGAATAGAGTAGATTTAAAGTTAATGTGTAATTTTTTTCTGGTCCTGCTAACAATATCTGATGATGTGTTGACAATGATCTCCTGTTTTTATTTTGCAGTGGAATACTCGAGCAAAACGAGAGAAACTGACAGAGCTGATGTTTGAACATTACAACATTCCTGCCTTCTTCCTTTGCAAATCTGCTGTGCTATCTGCGTATCCTTTACTTTTTCACTTGATCAGGAATGGACGTGATAAAGAGCGAATAAGCACCATCTATTTGATCCATTACTGACCAGTAGAGGTCACAGAGTACAATTTCTCTAGAAGTCTTTATATGGGACTTGTTTCCTTTACTCCAAGCACCTCAGCTTTGCTAACGGGCGTTCTACAGGCTTGGTGCTGGACAGTGGAGCCACACACACCACAGCTATTCCAGTACATGATGGCTACGTCTTGCAGCAGGGTGAGGTTTTTTTTCATGAATGAAGAGTTTTTATTCAGTTCTCTTGCAAGTGCTTGTTGTTTTTGATTCATGTTGCCATCTGCTGGTTGCAGTTGGTGCCTCAGTCTTGCTTGGCCTGTACCCGCAAATCCTAAAAGGCTCTCTTCCACTGAATTGCAGAGATGTTGTCCTCTCTGTTGAGTGATTTATTTATTTATTCTCTCACAGGAATTGTCAAATCTCCTCTGGCTGGAGACTTCATGAGCATGCAGTGCCGGGAACTTTTTCAAGAATTAAGTGTTGAAATTATTCCCCCATACATGATAGCCTCAAAGGTAAGGTATTGTATTGCTCAGGTGCATTTCAAAATCACCAGTTGCACTTATTCTCATATTATTACTTAATTTCCATTTCCATGTTCATTTGTCACTATAGGATGGAGTAAGAGAGGGATCTCCTGCCAGCTGGAAAAAGAAGGAGAAACTACCTCAAGTCACCCGCTCATGGCACAACTACATGTGCAATGTAAGCAGAATTCTTTCAGACTCTTGGTATGCAATTTATTCTGAAATTGTGCTAAACTTTTTTCTTCATCTTTTCAGTGTGTGATTCAAGACTTCCAGGCTTCTGTACTGCAGGTGTCAGATTCTCCATATGATGAACAGTAAGGTTTATTCCTGCTGGGTTTTTTTAAGTTTTCTCACCAGCTTGATGTATGATCCTTACTGTCCCCTCTCAGCTTAGACTAGAAGTACTCACCATCTTGATGTTTCAAATGCCAGCTTCACCTTGAAATAACAGTCTATGGTTAACCTTGTTTCTGTAACCAGGGTTGCTGCACAGATGCCCACGGTGCACTATGAACTGCCAAATGGTTACAACTGTGACTTTGGAGCTGAGAGGCTGAAGATCCCAGAGGGGCTGTTTGACCCCTCTAATGCCAAGGTGTGTACTCATATGCTGAGGCAATAGAAGGTTGAAAAGAATAGCAGAATGTTTCATGTACTGTCTAATACAAGGGATTGTCCACTGTGAGAGGTTGTTTTTTTGTGTGTAGTATTTGATAGTTTTGTGAGAATAAAATTGTTTCACATTTAATTAAAAACAGGGCTTGTCAGGAAATACAATGTTAGGAGTTGGCCATGTGGTGACGACCAGCGTGGGAATGTGTGACATCGACATCAGACCGGTGATTATCAATATGATTTAAATTGAGCTGGAAATATGGTTGAAGTCATTTGAAAAACTGGAATTAAGTGTAATGTCTTTTAGGGTCTATATGGTAGTGTGGTTGTGACGGGAGGGAACACGCTCATTCAAGGTTTCACGGATCGACTGAACAGGGAACTCTCTCAGAAAACCCCTCCGGTAAGTGAACTATACTCCTTGTGTTTTGTAGTGTACGTTATCTTCCTAAGCTGAAGTTGATGAACTGCTGATTAAAAATACACCACTGCATGTTGTCACCTGGGAAGACATTGGTGCTTTTTAAGAACTTGATTCATGGCTTATCATAAGTGTTCATTCATGTAGGGTTTCAAACAGGCCTGAAAAGCACTCCACTTACTGACAGTGTCTGTCTTGTTCGTCTATGATTTGCAGAGCATGAGGCTGAAGTTAATTGCCAACAACACTACAGTGGAGCGCCGGTTCAGTGCCTGGATAGGAGGCTCGATCCTGGCATCTCTGGTAAGGACATGCAGCATTTAAACTGTGATTTAAGAACAAAGCCATGCTCTAATAAAATTTTGTATCTTAATGATACAGAACTGTTTTCCCCCTACTGACCCACTAACCTAGAATTACCGGCAAGAGGTTGTGAGGCTTTCAAATATTATTTGGGAAAAGCAATTCTTTGCAGTCCGCTTACTGCTTCATATCATACGTAATTTGTTAAAGTGGTGCCAAAAACTTGCAAAAACTGACACTTTTTGCTTTTTCCCCTCTCTTCCTGTTGGAAACTAGACGTTCTCAGACTAATCATGTTTTATTGTGTCTGCCAGGGAACCTTCCAACAAATGTGGATCTCCAAACAAGAATATGAAGAGGGAGGAAAGCAGTGTGTGGACAGGAAATGTCCTTGATTTTCCACCTGACCCTCTGTTACACCATCTTTGCCAACAGCTCAACATCACGAGTCATTCACCTCTGACCCTGCACTCAGGAACGCCTACTGATGATCTCTTGTTTTGTATGATTTGTATTTTTAAAAAAGAAAGTTGTCCGTAAGCTGCCTGTCTGGGATGTCTTGTGAAATCAGACATGTATTTCAGCAATGTGAACTTTTCATGATGATGATGAAAGGTTGTTTTAGTCCCCTCAACATTTGGTCTCTTGCCTTTTTTTAAGTTGTTGGTGTTTTGTTGGGTAATTGCATCTTTTAGGACTTAACAATGTCTGATGATCTTACCACTGACTTCTTATGTATTTTTTTCTAAACTAAGATGAGAACCAAACCACAACATCCACTTGAGGCAAGGTATTCTGCAGAAAAATATTTGTCAAACATATTCTGATATTGCATATTTAGAAAAAACAGCAGCTTGAGGTGAATGTCTTTTTGGTCATACGCCTCTTTTATTGTGAAGTTCAGTCATTGGCGAGGGTCTGTCTTTTCTTGCCTGTGCTTATGAGTGTCAGCCCAGATAAATCTGTATTTAAGTTTCACTTTTGTTATTGGCTACATGTGGGATTCAAAAAATAAAATCATTTTTGGTATATAATGATTAATGAGTGTGTAATAAGCACGCTAAAGTCCATATGACTATGGCTGTGTCTTTGGTATGAAACAAAACTATTGTAAAGTAAATGGGTATATTATAAAGAGCCCAACAATTTCTAAACCTCAAAACTCCCTGTGACGGTAGGTAAAACATGATGGAGAAAATGTGAAATATGAGATGTGTTTTAATACAAAGAATAAAACAATGACCATGGTAATATAGCATAATTTATCTTGAAGGACAGCATAACATTTGCACAAATACACTCAGAATCTACACAAAATCATAGTTTTTGACTTTAGTTATTACATGTCAGGGGCCTTGTAGCTTTGTCACTGTCCAAAAACACCAGTCACAAGATTTGCTTGAGTTTCAGGATGCCGGGACTTTCATCTGGGGAAACTTCTCCTGGAGTTTGGCCAGAGAATGCCTCTTCAGGCTCGCTTTCCTGGCCCTGTCTCGAAGATGCTTCTCTATGCGCAGTCTGCAGGACAGACAAGTTTAGAAAAAGGGTATCAAAATCTGAAGCAATGTGTCCAACTTTGCATTTCAAAAAGCATGCTACAATCTAGTCAAAGATTGTGATTTCCTCCGTGTGCCAGATCTCACCTTATATGTGGCTCAACAAACTTGGGAGTGTAGAACTTCTTTCGCTTGTACCTTGTGTTCATGTACCAAGGAATAGCGTACTCTTTGAATCGATACCTGAAAGGAGAGCGCTATGAGTGTACCTCAGTTTCTAAATTCAGACCTTTCTAAAGTTACTGAAGGCATATTATGAACCACTTCAATAATTCTAAAGTCAGCTTTGCTTACACCAATACAAAAAAACACTGTCAAAGCTCAAGCCAGGTTAGGGTGGTACCAGGTCCAATTTTTTTTTTTTAATTATAATTTATTAAAAAAAAAAAAAAAAAGAAGAAAAATGGAATCTAAATCGCAAACAAGTGTGTCCAAGTGTATACAAACACCTGACACTGATAGTCAGATGTAGTTTTCTTGCATGAAAACAATTCATTGTAAGTATTTGAACACTCTGCACCCACCAGTAGACATATCCAAATAGGTTCTTTCTCCAGGCTCCTGGTCTGCCTTTCTCTTGTCCTGTCTGCAGCAAACGCAGTGCTGTCTCCCGCTCATTCACCACTGTCTCCAGTCTTATCATCGACCGCTCAACCTGGGTGCAGGGAAAATGGAAACATTTACTTACATTCACAACCTCATCTAAGCATACTTCTTATTTCTATGGGCTTCCCTAAGCCTGAGTTGATGATGAGCATGAGATTTGAGGTTGAGCATTGCACAAACCTTCCTTAGTCTCTCTGGGCTTGGCATTTGAACCGCCTGCCTTTTTGCTTCCTGCTGAATTGTGAGCAACATGTTCTTTTCTTTCAACAGAACATACCTGAGATAAAATCAGAGTGTTAAATGTAGCAGATTATAAATGTTAATTGACTGAATCCTGATCAATCTCATCACATTGTACCAGAGTGCATGTAGTTCTTCATTGCTTTTCGCCCTCAGGTGTCTGGCGGTCCATGGGGCACCTGAAGATATATGAGAAAGCCAGATGAGTAAAATATGCTGCCACCACACACTTTCTCAGTAGGTTTGCAAATGAAAAGTGCTGCAGTAACACACACAAAAGTTCTCCAGTGTTTACCTGACTTCACAGTTGATTCTCCCCAGTTCTCAGGAAGGTCAAAGAACTCTTCCAGTCCTCTTCTGCTGATGCTGGTGTGTAGAGCTCGACACTGGGACACAGAACTGAAGGAGCTGGACCAAGACTGAGTCAGGAGTGGAGATTGTTCCCTGTAGCACACATTTTAACAACAATTAGTCTTCATATTTTCATTTTGCGTTTTAAATAATTTTAAAATCTGACAGGTGCTCAACCCTATGGCGTCTACTGTGAAGAATGAAGCATGGTAGAAACGATCGATTTTACCACCAAAAATGCGACAATATGAACGAAATCATTGACATGAAAATTTCTGGTTATCTATAAAAATATTTGAAAGGCTAAAACGAACGACGAGAAGCAGAACTATCTTTAGCCAGCAATATGATGACTTTAACGCAGCTCTTAGCTCATGTTTCACCGTCGCGACAACGCCTTACCTGTGAAGGTGAGAATGGTATTTGCTCAAAATGCCAGTATTTTTCTGAGCATTTATCGCAGGGGATATCTTAATAATATTTTGAAACTGTTTGCAAAGAGTCAAAACGCGTCCTGCCGAAGAGGACGCCGCCATCTTTTCAGAGGTCCTTCCCACATTACCCATGATGCACTGTCAGTATAAATGTAAACATATTTATTTTTATCTTTCTCTGTAAATATTTTGCCTATATATTACTTTCAAAGTATCTTGGTGGATACCCATGAAAAATGTCAATCAAAGCAGAATAAAAGATAAATAACTTCCGTGCCCTCATTAAACATGGCGATCTTAGCTTCACTCTTTTATCAGCCAATCACAGACGCTGTTGTAGAAACGTCCGCCCTCAGTAACGATGGTGGGAATGAGCGTCTTCAGGTCTGCTGCTGTGTTTGCAGCCAGACTGAGTCCTCTGAAATATGGGAATACCACCGCAAATTTACTTGGCCGAACGATCCAACGAACTGATAAAGGTAAGAGTCATTCACGCTGTTTTTAGATTTGAGTTTTCGGCTTTTAAGGTCGTAAACTCTTGTTTGACCTTGCGTCGGGCTTTAGCTTTGAGCTAACTAGCGTGTAACCCACTATCAACATGAACGACTTTACTGTATACTGTATTCCAGACCCATAGGTCCATATATATATACACTCACACATACAAAACATAAAAACCACTATCTCAAGAGCGTTGATTCTAATAGTGTATCATAGTTGTCACCATGAAATCACCTGATGAACTGTAGGTTTATGTTAATAACACTGTATCATGTTTTGTTTTGCAGTGGCCGTTCGCTGGGGCAGTGGAAAGAGACTGTTTCTTGTCAAAGCCTCGCAGTTCTATGACAGCAGATTTGTCAAGTTATTGGTAAGTGCTGGAACAAACTCTAGGTCATTGGCAGTGGGAACTGCAAATTAGGGGGATGAATTAGGTTTGATTTAGGGAGTGCTGTTGCGAGAGTTGATAATATTAATGCACAGAGCTGTCAGTCTTCATAAACTGTTGTTGGTTGAAAGTTGAGACGTCAAGGGGCAACATAATAAAGACGTGAAGGGCTACACTACTGAACTCGGCTTCCCAACAGTTGCTAAAATTGTTTTCACTTTTTATGAATTGTAAAAAATTGGTGTCCTAATCTATGTATTTTAACAACCAATTTAACACTTAAATACATGTGTATTTATTTAATGTCAGTACAAATGCAAAAGGACTTAAATTTTATTTTAGTGACAAGTTGGTACACTTGCTTACTTTACAGTCGCCTGTATGTGGAGCATTATCCTGGAGCAATAAATGATAAATAAAAGTTCCAGAAAAATATAAACAACACTGAATTTAAATTAACAGTTATCCCTGGCACATTGGAATGTTTCAACCTCTTGTATTTTTCACAACCTGAGCAAACCAGTTATAGTTTAATGTATTTTTTTTTCTAGAAATTCTACATCGCCCTGACAGGCCTTCCTGTGGTTGTCTTGATCACTGGTGTGAATGTCTTTGTGGGTAAGTGAACTAAAGATAAAAAATAAAAACTTGTTTTAGCACTTTATTGGGGTCATTAGATGAGGATTCTGAATGTTATTATTTATTTTAATGAAAAATTATAAGTGACTTTGATTATGTGCTGGTTGTGTTGTGAAGGTGAGGCAAAGCTGGCTGAAATTCCAGAGGGCTATACACCCGAGCACTGGGAGTACTATAAGGTATGTTTTTAATGTGTGTCACTAATCTGTAGCTTTGGCCAGTGAAAGGTGAGGTCTTGCATGTTCACTTATGCCCTGGACATAACATTATTCATATTTTTTAGTCATTTTTAATTTAACTGGTTATTATGTTCACTTGTATTGTCATTGTTGAACGGTTCGTACTTCATACATATATACTGTGATTGATAAAATAAGTCTTTCTTATCTGTGTTTCTGCCTTTGCAGCATCCCATCACGAGGTGGATCGCAAAGTACTGCTATGATTCACCTGTGAAGGACTATGAAAAGATGCTGGCTGCAATCCAAATGGAGAAGGAAAAGGGAGACATGAGGTCAATACTGCACTTGTATTTTGAAGCTTTTGTGGGGTATACATGCAGTAGTAGATAACTACAGTCAGTGTACTGTCCCTTTTTTAAGTGTAAATGGGCCGTCTGGTGGTGCATTGATTAGCACTGCTGCCCCACAGCAAGAGGGTCACCAGTTTTGGATCCCAGTTTAGACAAGATGGGCCTCTCTGTGTGGAGTTTGCATGTTGTCCTTATGTATGCGTGGGTTCTCTATGGGGACAATGGCTTTCTCCCACAGTTCAAATAACATGGTTAATTGGTGATTCTAAATTATCTGTAGATGTGAGTGTGTGCATGAAAGGTGGTCAGTTTCTGTGTGCCAGCCCCGTGATTGACTGGGTGTGGTTCCAGGGTGTACCCCATCTCTCACCCTAGAGATAGGCTCCTGCCACCCACAACCCTGGAGGGGACGGCAAGATGAGCAGAAATGAAATGAAATCTGATCCAATTGTCAGTTGATTAATGAATGTCTGAATTCTTTAGACACAATAATCTGAGTAGTTCAAATTTAAGCTTGACTGCTGTAATTCTAGTTAATGAAATGAAGTTAACAGGCTAAAGAAAAAGTTTGATATTTCTTCAAAAGAGGAACCATGTGATGGTATTTTGGTCTACCTGGCTTTATAAGAAGAAAGATAAAGTTTTTGTTTAACATGCTATTTGAGGATGACAAGTTGCTCTTGTTTTACATGTCTAAAGCACCATTATATCATTTCTCTGCCTTTTTGTCCCAAAACAGACTGGCTCAGCTGCAGGTGCGTGAACAAATGAGGAAGAAGGGAGATGGCCCCTGGTTCCATGTGGAGACCGTCGACAAGGCGCTCATCGACTACTCCCACAAGGCGTCACCTGACCATTAGATTGGATGTAAATGCCATCAGTATATTTTGCTGATAAAAATATCTGTTTGTAAATTTTTCCCCTGATTACATAAATAAAGTATCTGTGTGTACTATGATAATTTGGTCTTCCACAACTTTTCTTGTGTCATCCTAAAATTGTTTTAAACTCTTACAGTTGTTTACATTTCTTGCAGCTTATGCTACTGGCTCATTGTACAACACTATGCCTCAATTTATCTCAGCCACTATTTTGTGTCTGTTGTACTGAAGTGCCCACTTAAAGTCAAATGATGAGCAGAATAGCTAAGATCCTGATTATCTTATTTAAAAAGAAGATTATGAAAAAACCAAGAGGATTATTTCTAAAAAGTAATCTGCCCGGATAAGCGATGGATGTTCTTCCGAAATGTTTTGTCAGTCAGGTGAGCTTTCATTACAGAGACATTTATCCTAGATAAAAATGTCCAGGGTAGAAATTTGTGATGTGAAAATGGGGTCACTGCTCAAATAAGGTCAATTTTCATGACCTCCAGTTGGCATTTTACCATGTGTAAATTATGTCGCTGGTGTAGATCATGTTCAAAATTATCTGCACATTTTCAGTTTCTGTCAGTTGCTCTCGGAAAACTCAAGGATCTCCAGTGTCACTAAAAATTGGACCATTTATAGGCTACTTGTATAAAGCTAAAGATCTGCATAATCTGCAGAAACTCACAACTCTTATGGCTGAAGTTCTTAAAGGAACGCATTTACACTGAGAGTTTAAAGAACACATACAAGGACACAAGACCAAATTTAAGATATGAAAAGGTTGAAGAAAAGACAAAAGTTGATGTATTAACAATGGCTCAGAATGCAGGATCAGAAATACTTTGATCTTCTTATAAACAATCATGATAAAGTCAAGATCCCAATCCTGCCATAAAATTATGACATGTTTTCCCTGGTAAAGTTTTATCTCATAGGCCTGTAATGATAGCACAAGCATGTTTGACTGATTTTATTTTACAGAAATCAATAGAAAGGAAGAACTACCCAGAAGAGCATTCATGTAACTTTAATTGTTAATAAATATATCAGTAAGCTGGCCCATGGTCATTTTCAAAGTATCAAATGTGGCTCTTTTCGAAAAAGTTTGGATGTCCCTGAACTTCACTGTGGTACATTGTTGCAAGTCATTTTAAAGTGTTTGCAGTTATCATGAATGTCCACTTGGAGGCAGTATTTTGTTATTATTCTTGGACAATACAAAGAACCTTTTTGTTATGGAAACCCCAAAATGATTTTACTGGGTGCCCATACGATGTTAAATCGGCACAAGCAGGGGGCTCAGATTTTATTTCAGTTAACAACCTATAGAGGAATTAAACTGTATGCTAAATCTTTATTCTCGGTGTAAGATTTTAATTGCTTACAGAAAGATGACATCTTTAGTTGGGCTTGTAGGACGCTGAAATCAGCAGTTTTATGAAGAACATAATGTCATACTTTAGATTTTCCTGGATCCTAGAAGAAGAAACATGGTGTAGTAAGTGTGGGTGGCTTTGTGAATCATGCTCGGAGGTGGGAGGGGCCCTGCTGGTAAAACATCCCTGTGTGTACAGAGAGAGGAGGCTCGGCACAGCCGACGGTAACGCTGTGATATCTGCGCACACCAGAGCTTTTTATGGTGGAAAATAAGATACAAAAAAACAACAGAAGAAGAGTAGCCCCTATGCGCGGCCAGCCCTCTGTGTAGCAGCCTCCAGCTAGCCTCCACCCCTCTGTCACTTTATTTTTATGTATTTTAGCGTCACATCCCCCTGGCCGGAGGAATGTAGAGACGGGGAGCTTTAAAAATAGCATCCTCTCCTCTGACAGCGCTGCTCCAGTGGCTCCGCAGCACTGTGGTGCGAGAAGCAGGAATGCGAAGATGGCTACAGACCTAGGAGAGCTGCTGGTCCCGTTCATGCCCACTATCAGAGTACCCAGGACAGGAGACAGGGTTTTCAAGAGCGAGTGCACCTTTTCCTTCGACACTCCCGTAAGTGCCAGTCTGAAGACACATATTGCACACACACACGCACACACACACACACACTGCACATACACATTCAGTGTGAGCGCGTCTCCA
The DNA here is from genome assembly GCA_008086565.1 of Thalassoma bifasciatum. Lineage (NCBI taxonomy): Eukaryota > Metazoa > Chordata > Actinopteri > Labriformes > Labridae > Thalassoma > Thalassoma bifasciatum. The sequence continues at coordinate 146,563 of RPOG01000587.1, read as the reverse complement.
CCAAAAAACACTGGTGAACCATGAGTGTTATTTACGTGTCTACATGGCCGCCTTTTTCGTGAACTTGAAAGCAAATTAAATAATTAAATGTTGTTTACATCTAACTGGGGAAGCATGGAGGCTTTCCCCTGTGTGCAGGAGGGGCAGACTGTCCATTTCACAGACAGCACACGAATAGCATATAATCACACCTGCTTTTCAGCTGTTTATTGTTTCAAAAAATCTGGAGCAACACTGGTTAGCCTCTGCTGTTACATGTGACTTTACAACCACCAAATGACATTTCTGCAATCCAAAAATGTGCCACAGAAAATGTCAGGCGTTCAGTACTAGAAGTTTGTAACGTAGCAACCATTTTCGTCCTAATATTTCAATTATAGTGAATGAATGTAGCCTATTTCTGTGTTTATTTAGCCTTGCAGCCACCAACTTATATCATGGTAGATGGTTCAATCCACTGCTTTTAAAAATTGGATTCACAATGACAAAGCAAATATTCTTTGCTTCTATTTTGTCAGCCTGGTGTTCTGTTTATACACTAAAAAGTGAGTCTGTGAAGGCCTTTACACAGAGTTGTGTGAGTTACTAGAGAGTGTAATCGTAAAAATGCCATTACTCAAATGCAAAAGGAAGTTTTTCATGATTTTTTTTCAATATATTTGGTGCCCCTTTTATGAGACAGTAGAGGAAGCATTGAAATATGGGTTATTTATGATGTAGTTAGCACCGTTGGCATATATTTTTAAAAATGTTTGTCTTATTTTTAAATTCCCATTGACCCCCTCTTTAACTCCTCTGTACTTCTAAGAATTGATTCGTCCTGGAAAGAAATCCTCAGTGTTGGGCTCTCTACACCTCATGCACTCGAACAAAAAATCCACTTTCTCGACTGAAACTGTTTATAAAGGTGACTCAGCTGTCTGGAGTTCATCATGTTGGCTCGAGGACTGGTTTATTTTTACCCTTGCTCTGTTGAAGCTCGTATGTCACTCTGGGCCACTTAAAGGTTTATCACAGGGGTTCACAGGGGCTGTACTGATTGTAGATTTAGGTGAGTTTAAGGTGTTTTTCTTGATGTAGTATTTTTCTTCAACAATTTTCTCATGAAAGTGCATGTACTTTTTTTGGTCACAAAAAGGAAAAACCTTGAAGAGGCCGTGCTTGGTTTATCTTTTGCATGTTAAAACACCTTTGTTGTGTTTCACAGGTATTACACAGATCCTTTGAATGTCAACAAAATAAACAGTATGATTTTTGAAGAACTTTTTCAAAATAAAATTATTTTCAAGCAGCATCTGCATATTCCTCATGCTAGAAAATAAAAAATACCATCTCATGCAAAGTAGCTTGATTTTAAGCAGCAGACATTTTCTCATAAAATTGTGATTTTTGTTTCTGTGCAAGAGTTTCTGGCGTAAGTTTCTGGCTGTTGATCAAGAGGCAAGAAAGAGACTGTTTGGACAAGAGAGCCTTCTTGGAAAATGTGCTTGTCAAATTTTTGGCACAAATGTCTTACCATCCTGTCTTATTTGCATGTTGTGTTAGGTCTCAAAAACAGTGATTTCAAGTGGGAACCACAAAACATTTCTCAAGGCTAATGACCCTTCAAAATACTGATGAGCTTTGAAGATTTTTATCATTCTAGTCCTATATTTGCTGTGAAACCTGGAGTGATGCATTAGTCTGTGTGTAACACATAAGACAAGGCATCAGAAATCCTGGATGCAATATAACAGGCTTAATTATGTTTGCAACTAGATTATGTATCAGAACATTTTTCCAAAATTGAGCTTGCTTTACAATGCTTGATAAAGTTTAAATTTGCTATTCTGTTGATGGTTTCTGGCTTTGTGTTGTGCTGTCAGTGGTGACTTTTTTTTTTTTTTTTTTTGCAGGAGTCGGAAGGAGGCCTGTATGTGTGTATGAACACATTCCTTGGCTTTGGAAGAGAACATGTGGAGAGACATTATCGCAAAACAGGACAGAGTGTTTACATGCACCTCAAGCGACATGTCAAAGAAGTAAGTCTACACCGGACATGTATTTCCATGTATTTGCACCCTGCTTTCACAAGACTTTTATTTGTTTTATTTCCTAAGAATTCACTTGGACAACAATACATTGGGTAGAAATTGACAAGCTATGTACATGCAGAATTTAGTTGGGGTTTTTAATCAGATTCTTTTCAGGCAGCTCTCAAGAGCATATAAGATATGCTAAAATTAAAATCAGGTTTATACTTGACTTGGATATGTATACAAACTTTATACCCTTTTAGGAAATAATAAAATGTATGAATTATAACCTATCTCACAGTTAAAGAACCATTCATCCATCTTTTTGTCTAAATTTCTGGAATACATGCTAAATCCTGCAAATTTCACACATGCACTACATGAAATCTTGGGTTGTAATACCATTGTTTGCACTGTTGGTGATTCAGTTGTGCCTAACTGTCCTGCACAGAGAGAGAAAGAGAGTTGGGGAACGTGATTATAATATTTTCATTAGGAAAAAGATGGGAGTTTTTTTTTTCAATGGACTCCCTGCTCTGACCTTCAGACTGAAGCCTGTCTGAGTGTTTGTGGCTAACACTTGATATGTTTTCAGCTCTGCACTGTATCTGAACTGCTCAAATGACAACTCCAACCTTTTATACCCTTATCTTTGTGGCAATATCTGTGACCTTTGATGTTCTATGGTAAATTGGTTATGCTGTGTAAAAATGAGATGGATTTCTATTTTACTAAATTTAATGAGGTTAGTACTGTCTCGCTAACTCAAAGCGGAAACCTGTGGTGAAAAGGATTCCTAGGTAAACTGATGATGGCCATAAAAATACTTTTATACTCCATTAATAAATCAGTTGTAATTAATTCTCAGAGAGACTTTGTGTCAGTGCACTGTGCTATATGTCACCTGAACATAAACATTGTCAAGTCTTGTATAACTGCACGACTTGATAGATGATAAATATCAATTGAAATTAACTGGGTAATATCACTTTTCAAGAAAATACCTTGAAAATGATACAGTGATCCACAAAATACTTTTAAACCAAGTATTTCTTATACCTTATCAAGAAGTGAAAATCAAGTTAAATCAGAGAAGTAAATAAATGAATAAACACTGAAAATTCTCAAGCAACAAACCCAGGTGGTTTTCGGCTACCATGTTTTCTCTTGGGCTCTAATTGCCCTCAGATAAGCTCTGCTTTGTAAAGAGCTGCTATTTCCATGCCTGGATCCAACCAGAAACAGCTGCTCACATTCTGCAGGCTCCTGTGTCTGCTGTTTTTTTCCCATGAGTCCACTCATCTCAGTCTCTAGTGTATCAGCATTCTCTGTCTGTCTGTCTGTCTGTCTGTCTGCCTTTCACCGTGTCCTGCTTCCTGCAGAGTGAACAGGAAGCAGTCACCTGAACCTTCGAGGGTTCATAAGACACCAGGCACTGAGATGTTTGGATACCAGCTAACAATCTAGTAGATTTACGTTTAAGTGGATCTAAAGAATGTACTGTTTTGATCTTTACATAAAGGTTTGAAGGGCTGAGGTTTGTTTTCCACAAAGATCTCTGGTTTCTATAAGTTTGCTGAGTCTTGAGAATACATGTGTGGAAAAAAGTGAGGGATGATGACAGACTCTAAAGGCAAAGACAGGCCCAAACATGCTCAATACTTTAAATGATATCTATCCAAGTCCACATCATACATGCAACTAAAGCAGGTTTACGTATCATTCTTTAATTTTGACCCTGCCATGGTCGGGGCTTTCCCCCTGGTCCTGTAACCTGACCAGGCAACTGGATCACCCAGAATCTATTTCTAACAAAATGACCACCATCTGGAGAGTAGAAAACCCCTTTCAGCATCTTACAAAGAGAATCATCAAAGGTGTTCAGAGATTATTTTAATATGGTGAGGGTTCTTTGATGCGATTTAATTTCCCCTGTCCTGTTTCCCGCAGAAAGCCACAGGAGCTGCAGGAGGCGCCATCCCCAGACGAAGGAATGGAAAAGTGTTTCTAGGTAAGTGCGTTTTCCAGGTCAGTCAGGACACAAGGAGAAAAGATGTCTTTACTGAAGCTAAATTACCTTCCTCCAACCTGAGGGCCCTTTTTGGTATATCACCCTCCTCTCTCTGGGTTCCCCGCTCCATTCACTGCTCTATCCAAATGGAATAAATCATGAGTCCAAAATATAACAACAAAAACAAGAAACTTAAATAAAACAATGGACTCTGAGTAGAAAGTACAATATTCCCAGTGTGGGAACAAGACTTTAAAGAAATTAAACCTCACTTTGAATGTGTTATATACATAAGTTCTGGTCTAAATGACCTTGATCGAGATGCGAACTGAGACATCCATCATTAAATAACTGGAAACAGCAGGTTTAATTTACGTCTTATACAATAAGACGGTTTGGACTTTGAGTTGTTTTTAATGTATGGAAAAGACATTGTGCCTTCTGGGAGTTTTTACAGATAAAATGAAAGTGTTTCAAAGAGACATGGTTTAGCCTTGTTGCATTTTTGTTTGTTACACTACAGTGACCCCCTACAGCCTTCCTTTACTCAAAGCGTCAAATACTTCCCATGATGAGACCCCTCCTCTTCCCACTGCCCCTCCTGTGCTCCAAATATAGTCCATTTATTTGTATATGTGGCTGGTAACTGCTCTAAATCAAAGCCTCCTCCTCTGCATGGGGAGGGGTGGGTTTGTCGCCTGGCCCTCAGCTGCCACCACCTGTCATCCTCCCTTTAGGCTGACACACTTCTACTGCAGCTCTGACGCTGCTCTTGGGGGACCAGGTGTCCTTCTCTCCCTCCTTTCCTCACTGTTTCTCACTCCTGGGCATGCAGGGGAGGAATTCCTTCCACCCAGCTTCAGTGTAATTAATGTTCCTGTTTTCTTGTTAGGACTATTTCTTTTTACCTATTGTCTTTGATCTGACTGCTGTACAACAAGTCAAAACTCAAGCCAACTACCTCCCCTCTCTTTAGTAAACATTTTTCTTAAGATGTTCTTCCCAGGATGTCTTAATCTTGTCGTCCATTTTAGATGTCTGATGTGACATTAGGCATGTGTGTTGCCGCCGTCATCCCCATACCAGTCCAGTGATTTAATAAAGCCTTTGTGTGCCAACGTCAGATGTTACCATGAAAGCAGTGGGCACAATAACAATGTCAGGGATAACCTGTGATCCTGTTTCTCATGAGTCATTACACAACTTTAGGCTGGAGTGGAAAATAGATGACTTTATATCGAGAGGGATTGTACTCATTAGGCGTTTTTAATTTTGTGAGGATGATTTTTGAGACTCAACTTTAGTTTAATAAAGTATGATCTGGGAGTAAATAAAGATGAAGTTTGTTAATAGTTATGCAGATTAATTTCGGAAGTATTTGATTCATGATTCAGATAAAAATCAGCGGGGAACAGGTTTAAGTCAGCCAACAACTGTTCCAATACAAATTTACATCAAACTGCTCGAACACTGAACCATTGAGATTAAATGAAACACAAAGATTAGAAATCTATCTTGTTTAAGATAACAATATTTGCTGGATATTCAACCATATTAGTGTTATAATGCTGCTTGGTGATTTATTAGCTTACAGTAAATGAAACTGTTTGGTTGTGGATAGTAAGAAAGATGTTTCATATAGATAGTTTTGGACATTTTGAAGAACAAGTAAATAGTTTGTATGCATTAGATGAATATGATATGAATAACAACAGTGCCACAGATACTTGGAAGAAGCTATCCTCAGTCTTCCTCAGTAACTCTATAAGTTGCTGGTGATGAGACTGTGCGATGATGACTGCCTATATTTAGCTCAGCATGAATAGTTACCAAGCAAGAGTCATCAGGATTATATGAAGTTGTTCTCTCTCTGTTGTAATAAAAGATGCCATTGATGGTTCACCGGCTAATTAGGTTTGTTTGCACTGCCTCCTGAGGCTGCAAAGATCACAGCGCAGACTAAAAGTATGAGGAACAGAAAAAGAGAAAGAGCAGAACTCACTCCTTTAAGAGGAAAAGGACAGATCCTAAAATAAAAAGTACAGAGAAAATACTGACACACACATCATAATGTCAATCAGTACTGTCATTAGCAGCTGACTGGATGTTTACTTCCTTTCCTGTAGATTTAGAGCTTAACCGTGATTTTAACGGCGAGGACTATGAATACGAAGACGAGGCCAAGCTTGTCATTTTTCCAGACCACTTCGAGATCCCCTTACCAAATATTGAGGAGTTGCCCGCTCTGGTCAGTGAGTTGGTGCTGCATGAGCTCTGTGTGCTTACCTGCATGTTGGGGGGAGTTTACACACAGTGGTTCCCCTGTCTGTGAGTAAGTTAGTCACCGAAGACACATAAAACCTGAAAATAAGACTTTTCGTATGCTTTCATTTGCACAAGTTTTCTTTTCCTTGGCAAGAAAAGATTCTGGGGAACCACAGGTGCAGATGTCACTTGTGTTGTTGCTTGTGTCGCTGCTTGCATGGAATCCAGAAATTAACTGTTTGTTTGTTTTATTTTTGCAAGAACTGTGATTAAGTCAGGATTGTGGTTTGTAATGGTGTTCAACAATGCTCATGCATGATACTTTTACTTTGTGTTGGGTCATGTATTGCTTGCCTTTGCACTACAGTAGCAATGCAGTACTGCTCTGTCCTGTTTCAGATAAACTGCTTAGTGAGCTTCAATTTGCATAGAATACATCTGGCATGTCTACTATTGTCTCTTCATTTTTCTGTTATTTACCACTTAGAGCAAGGGTTAGTTTGATGTAAAAATTTTCTTTTAAGAGCAAAAAGGATTTTAAAAAAAAATCAGGCCCATCTATGCCCACTGTGACCTCACACACATCATATCTTTGAGGAGTAAATTCTCTTTTGGCGGTTTCCTCTGATGTTCAGGTGACCATAGCCTGTGACGCAGTACTTAACGCACCATCAGCCTACAAAAAGCAGGAGCCTGAATCCTGGGAGGAGGAGATCCAGGTATCTAGACATGCCCGGAGCCTCAGACAGCTGGACAATGGAGTCCGGATTCCACCAAGGTATGGTGGATGCTGAGCACCACTGGTACATCACAGTTACATAATAAATGAGCTTTAGCAAGAATATTCATATTCTTTAAATTTCCTTCTATGAGATCAGGTTTAAATCATGAGATATCTCCAGGAATTTTCTTACAGCCAAGAGTTTGTTGATAATAACTTTGAGAGGAAAGCAGTAAATCCCAAGGCAGAAAGACAAAGAAAGGCTATTACAGTCCTGCTCAGGTGCCTTCTATTAATTGAACCATTTTTCCCATATTTACTTAAGCCTCATTCATTAAACTAGAAAAAATTACCATGTTTCAAAGTTGCTGTCCGTTTTTGATGGTGTCCTTTTGTGAAAGTTACTCAACACCTGTGTGTGTCTCTCATTACCTATAAAGATAAATAGAATATGAATTAATAAGAAAATAAATATTATGTTCTTGTGGTCTTTGCACTCAGTGGCTGGAAGTGTCAAAAGTGTGAGATGAGGGACAACCTGTGGCTGAACCTGACAGATGGAGCAGTGCTCTGTGGGAAGTGGTTTTTCGATGGGAGCGGAGGAAACGGACATGCTCTGGAGCACTACAGAGGGACCAACTATCCCCTAGCTGTCAAAATGGACACCATCACACCAGATGGAGCAGGTCTGACAAATAATGTGGCTGGCGAAGCTGTTTCATGGATCAGAGTCCAAGTTATTATGTGGTGTTTGTAATAACTGTCCTTCCACTGGTTTTCATTCACCAACTGAGGGAACAACATTTTTGAGAAACAGTCTCTTGATTTTCTGGCTCATTTGGTATCAGTGCTGAAATTAATTTGTTTAAGTTCTATGGAAAGATTGAGTTATTGTTTTATTCAACTTATATGTTCAAGTACTGCACCACTATTGGTTTGTTTCAAATTGTAATAAGTACAGTTTCTTTAATTGCCTGTGGTGACCTCAGAGAGAACTGATGTAGACACAGTTTTTATGAGGCTCTTGAATGAGTTTAAGAGAGCATGGTTTTGTATAATTGATCCAAAATTTGCAGTTGGAAACTAAGGCTATTAAAAGTCTGGAGTATATGCTTTCAGTTTAACCCATTGTTGTAACTTACTGATCTTTGGCTTTCAGATGTTTACTCATTTGAGGAGGAGGAGGCTGTGTTGGACCCCCACATATCAGAACATTTGTCACACTTTGGAATAGACATGCTTCAGATGCAGAAAAAAGTGAGTTGTTTGTAAACTTTGAGCTGAAAACGACTAGAAAAAAGCCAAAATATAAAGCTTCCACATTGAAGATTTCATACTGGTCTCTCCCTCTCTCTCAAATTCCAGACAGAAAATGGTCACCACACAGACAATAGTTCCCGGCTGCGGGCCAGTGAATGGGAGGTTATCCAGGAGTCGGGAATGAAGCTGAAGGCGGTGTTTGGTTCTGGTTACACAGGCATCAAAAACCTGGGAAACAGCTGCTACCTCAGCACAGTGATGCAGGTCCTCTTCAGCATACCTGACTTCCAGAGGATGTGAGTACACCTCACTTGATGAAAAGAGAGCACAATATGTGCTTGTTTTTGGTGAAAATCTTATTTTTTTTCTCCCACATATTCTTCATAATATTATCCGTAAATATATTGGGTCTTCAGAAAACCTAAACGTTCATTTACAAAAGGTATTTGGATCTGTTTGTTTACAGTTATCCAGTGTTTGTGTTGTTGTCCCATGTGCTTCCTCCGAGGTGAGTGTATGACTTGTATTCTGATCTTTAGGTATGTGGGTAATCTTCAGAGGATATACGACTATTCACCTCTTGACCCCAGCCAGGACTTTGCCACACAAATGTAAGTGACTCCAGTGTTACATGATGCAGTGTGATAATTCATAAAACAACGGACGCTTTTTCCAACTGCTGCATTTGGTACTACATTAGGTTGAGAAAATGCTTTTGCTTTGTTGTGAAATTTTTATATAAACACTGTTTTGGGTATGTTATTACTTTTTAATAACTTTTGATTGCTTTTCAGCAACTTTTATTAATTCTGTGGGCATCATGTCTATGAATTTCAGTGAGGCTAAAGCAATAAATATTTTGTAAGTTTCCCAACTGCAATCTGGTAAAAGGTGTTGCATTTTGTTATGTAAGACTGTGTTGCAAGAGGGCAGCAGTGCTGCAGTCGCGATGAAAGGTAAGAAGGGTGTCAGCAAAGCAGGGGATAAATATCAGTCATGTGTAGCAACGGACATCTCCAATTTGTAGGCACGTTGCCAGATAAACATGTTTATAACCATTTGGGTGTTTGATAATCTGTTTGCACATTCAGGTTATTCTGAAAGATAGCCCATCTGTTATAGCACCAGAGGCACAATATGATAACATTTATTCTATGAATGTTATCATTTTTGTATTCTGGACTTAATTTTGGTGACACTTCTGTTTTTAATAAGGCAAAACTTAATGAGCTTCAGTATATTAATTTCATTCATCATCATTGTGTCATTTTGTATGTCATCTTGTTTTTTTGTGGTTACATTTAAGTACTTTCCATGCTGTCTTGAAAAAAGGAAACATAAAAGAAAATGTTTTAAATTTGGCAAAATAATAGTTTCATAACATTTAACACAGATCATACAGATTTGTAAATATCTTTTTTAGGAAAAATAAGACTTATAAATTGATCTAAAAATTTGGAGCTTATTCTTTCTTTACAGTTAATATTTGTTCTAGTGGATTATAAGGACATGTTTGTATGATCTGTGTGTACTATTATTTTAATGTAGAGTAATGAAGTATGAGCTGCATTACCCTTAAGGATAAGAAGTTAAAAATTTTAGAGAGAAACTAATGGTTGGCCATGGCATATATGAGGGCTTGAAGAATCAAGGGGTTTCAGAAAAAGACTGAGAAAAGTAATATATTCCTGAAGGGTTTCATACCACAGTTGTGGAGCTTGGACTAAACAGGAGCGAGCTATATGCGGTGAAAAATCAGGGGTTAACAAGTAAGCAGCTTATCCAAACAGACCCTGGGTAAATTGTCCAAATGTTTTAAAGGTTTTTGAAACAACAAGCAGAAGTATGTTCTGTTTGTTCGCAGTGAATAAAAATCAACAAACCAAACTAAAATACTAATGATAAATTTTAATGAGTTTCCTGTGTTTCTGTCTGACAGGGCCAAACTAGGACACGGACTGCTCTCAGGCCAGTACTCCAAACCACCCATGAAATCTGAGCTCATTGAACAGGTGATGAAAGAAGAACACAAGGTATTAAACTGGGTATGTCCAGCTCCCAAACTGGGTCTATAACTGACATAAGCATGCTAATACTGAGTTTTAGTAAAAGTACTTTTTCTTTTTATCATTAAATCTTTGTAGTTGTCAAGGCAAAGTTATAACTTGACAAACCAAAAGTGAGAGGGCATGTCATTATGCACTGGATAATAGTGTTAAAAATAAATTATGATAGCAACAGCTGGAGAGATATTGATCCCAACAACAGGTAATTTGATTTCAAGAGACAATGTCAAATTTTCTCTGCAGTGATTTTTTTCACCTGGTCTGAAAATACTTGTTTGGCTGCTGTCATAAATACAAGACTCAAATTATTTGCGAGCCCCACTCCAGGAACAGCTCCAGCACTATACATAGCATTAATTTCATTGCTTTTTATAGCCACTTAAATGAGCTGAGATTAACGACTTAGGCTTTTTATAGAATATTTAAAACAGTTACACAGACTTGTAAGTTTTTTTGTGTCAGGGAGACCTGCTTTACAATTTGAATGGTGCTAATATCACCGATGATAATAGTGAAAGTGCCTTTGATTTTTCAACCACATGGTACACAGCTGCAAAGAAACTTAGCTGAGAGGAAAATCATTAAGGAACCAGCGCGAGCTTTCTAAGCTCTGGGCTTCTTCTAAGCTTTACCAGCCACAGTTGATAGGGTAAAGCTGTGACCCTAGACTTACAAATCATGGTGGAGTCAGGCTTGGATTCATGTTGACAGCTGCGAAGATGCGGGGAGGATATACCGTAAGCTGGCAAGCTATGGTCAGTGAAATTAATATTATCTTACAAAATCACATCGGATGTTAAGAAATTTTATTACTTCAGCATATGATTATAGAGAGAGAGCTGGCTTTTCTGTCCCAAAAATGGCAGATGGAAAACACACTGTAATGATAGGAGTATATCTAAGCAAAGCATAATGCTCTCCTGCTGAAAATTTGTTGCAAACATACTCATTATAGTAAGTAAATGAAATTGGTACGTTAACCTCTTTTGCTACTTTTGCCACATTTTCTGATTTTACCAGTAAGTGTCGGTTTCTGTTATAAAACCTGCATGATAAACACGTTGGTTGCTTGTATCTCCTAAACTAGCTAGTCAATGTTAACCCAACTAACTTTACAGGTACAGAGAACACTCTTTAGGTTGCTTCATTGTAATAAACCATCATCACGATAAAGGGACCTGTAAAGAGTCTGGCGTCTGTAGCTTGATTAAATTTATATGTAAATTTTTTTTGTTACGCTAGTTCTTCCAAGTCAGATAAGTACTAGTGTTGCCAGCTTGTGTGACACCCAAATATTCTCCTTCCAGCACCAGCAGAAAGGCGTCTCACCCCGGATGTTGAAGTCCCTGGTGAGCAGGGGACACCCTGAGTTTTCCTCCAACAGGCAACAAGACGCTCATGAGTTCCTTCTACACATCATCAACCTGGTGGAGGTGAGTGAAGCTGATCTTAACTGCAGTTCAATGTATTTTTTAAACTGTCTGCAGACTATTAGCATTCACCCTGCTTGCAGTTTTTTTAAGTTTCTATATTTTGGTCACATCAGGTAGAGCTTTCTGTTGCTTGGATGCTTGATCCATTCAGTACTTTTAATACGAACAAAGTTTCTCCACGTATACTCAAAAATATTATTTCTGCTACTCTTAAAGTGACCCTGTTTGACCCCCTGTGCTTTATTATAAAACAACTACATCAAAAATTACCCCCTGCTGGCAAATCTAGTTGTGATGAGCGTCCCATGAAACAGACTGATAGTTGATATTAGTGGCTGATGTTGGACTGATTTGATGTCAACTTGAGGATAAAAAGCTCCAAAACTATAAAAAGATGTTAAGAATTAGCAAAATCATGCAATTCTATGTAGGAAATGTCTTCTTTTATTGTAGGTCAAAAATTAAAACCAAATCCGACATAACATTACTAGTCTGTGACTAATCCTCTCTATTTAAACTCTAGTAGCATTTATGTAGCATGCAAACAAGCTACATAAATTTGAGCTGCCTCTGGCAAAAATGGTTTTCCTTTTCAGTTTTCTTTATTTTTTGACATCCCAGAGCTTTAAAAAATGGCTGGATTTTGTCTGACCTCTGGCACACATGGACAGATAGTTGATGGGGAGGGGGGGGCCTGTTTTTGAGCATACTGATCCTTGGTTGGTACATACACATGGGGTGTTCTGACATGTCTTTCTCAACTGGGACATATTAATAGCTCAGTGCTATCTGTTACACAGGGGGGCAGATAATACCTCCTATTCTGCCTCAGCTATAATACGTGCACTGACCCCAACCAAACACTTCGATCTAACCCTATTAGCAAAACATAACACCCAAACTCTCAGAGCAAGTGTTCTTTCATAGTCACATATAGAGAGCTCAGAGCTTTCTGCTGTTTCATTCAACCCTCTGGGCTCTATAGCTGTCTGTAAACCAGAGACTGATTTAGTTATGCAGACAAAGATAACGTGACTCAAACCAAATCATCAGCGACATTTTCTTCTGTCTGTGTCAGTCTGCACTCTTGGTCAGAGTTAAATTTGAACTTGTGTATTCCTGTGGCCTCTTGGAATAGAAAGACTGGGTTGCAGAAAGGCTGCAGTGCAAATGTGTGGGCTAAATTGCTGACCATCCTTCATCACTGTCTTCAGATACATCCAATATAAACTCTAATGACCCCTGCCGCTCATAAGCAGTGAGTGGACACAGAATCACTCAGGGAAAATTAATGTGCCTGTGATCTGGAAAGGGGTTACACTCTCAGTAATGGTGGTGGAGGCTAATTGAGGTGGCTCCTAAATTGAAGAATTGCATGTTCAGTGTGAATGACTGTATAAAGGGATGTGGGTCAAACAGCACATGTGTTGAAGTCATGCCAAGAGACTGTAATAGATCACAGCAAAGAACAACTTAAAGACAGAGTTACATTTAAGTGCTCAGGCTGTCAAGTGTCACAAGCTCTATGTGTTAATAGCACGTGTGGGAGCAGACAAGTTATGTTACTTCAGACTAGTTTGATCTGAATAATACTGCTTAGAGGCTTCTTGTTGAAACATCTTATTCTTAAGTTTCACATTCAAACAACGTAAATTAATTTGCTCTCTGAGGTTATTTCTCTATTGGAACTCTGCCAATTACCATGTATTTGCATAGTGTCAATCCATGCAGCTATAAAAAGAAGAATGGAGTGTTGAGTTACAGAATGTCTGCCCCTGAAAATTATATTCCCATTTCTGTGGATAAATGATGTATAAAGTCGTAAAAGCAAGGTAAAAAGATTTAATAAAACATCTTTTACAAAGAAACTTCAATTTTATGATTTTTAGGAATCTTCTTTGGCTTATGCTCACTACAAAACAAAATGTTGCTTTTCACAAGTTGTCAATATTAGAAATAAATCCCTCATCTTACCTGCTTGTTGCTGTTTTTTCTTCCAGAGGAACAGCGCAGGATCTGAAAACCCAAGTGATGCCTTCCGCTTCCTGGTAGAGGAGCGAGTTCAGTGCTGCCAGACTCGTCGTGTCCGTTACACCCAGAGGGTCGACTACTGCATCCAGTTACCAGCGCCCATTGAAGCAGCCACAAATCGAGGTAAATAAAATTCTGTACTGCCACATATTGTAGCTGCATGTAGTTAGTACAGCTGGTTTAATGTTGGGGGTAAGACGCACCAGCTGCAGGTCGTATGTATGGAGTTGACAACACACTCTTGGCTTGTGACATTTTATGATTGGACAAATTACGTGTAGCATTTTAAGATTACTTGAAGGTAGCTCAGATTATTGTAACAGTAGCGTATTTTACAGGGCATCATGGGTAGTATTTATCATCAAATGTGAGTTTCGTCGAATGTTGCTGTATAGACAAAGGAGATCTATTGTTAAATAAATAAATACCTTGAAGCTTCTATTCAAACTGAAACCTGTATTGTGTTTCTTATACTTGTGGGCAGCCTTTGAAGTGTTTGTGTGTGTGTTTTTGTTCAACCAGAGGAGCTTTTGGCATATGAAGCCAAGCTAAAGGATGCTGAGGAGCACATGCAGGCTCCTCCTGAGCCTGTGAAAGCTCGTATCCCCTTCACTGCCTGCCTGCAGGCCTTAACAGAGCCAGAGAATGTCCCAGACTTCTGGAGCTCAGCGCTGCAAGCAAAGTCAGCTGGTGTCAAGTAAGTGCAGGGCTTCCTTCTGCTTGGTTTTATACAACTACTTCACAAACTCAAAATGTTTTTTCATCATCTCTCATCTTTGAATTGAAAACCTGGTTGTGAATGAAAATAATATGTATTAGTTTCGGAGCGCCCTCTAAAAATGTTTGTAATTTTTCTCTGCAGGACTTCCCGTTTTGCTTCCTTCCCAGAGTATTTGATTTTGCAGGTCAAGAAGTTCACTTTCGGGGTTGATTGGGTGCCAAAGAAACTAGGTAAGTGTCAACCACACTTGAGGCATTGGTTAATTTTTAGTATTTGAAAATCTAAAACTTTCCTGCAGAGGGCGCCAGAAGACCATGATTCATAACACAAATCATGCAATTAGTGGAACAGCTGCTGAAGTAATTGTGGTATCCTCCTGGGCCATGAAAACACATCAAGGATTTTTACTTTCTGCCATGAGACAGATAATTTTACAAGCTGACATTAATTTACATTGGAGTTTTGTAGTCCTTTTTTCTAGTTGTTTGTAGGGAGTTAGGTGATGCTTAGAAATGCAGTACTGCCTTTTTTAACCAAGCTTCCTATCATTTCTTTTCTCTCCAGACCTTGCCATAGATGTTCCAGACTTTCTGGATCTGAGCCGGATGCGGGCAACAGGGCTGCAGGCGGGCGAGGAAGAGCTTCCTGACCTCATGCCTCCTATTGTGCTACCTGAGGACACCAGAGGTACAGAGAAATTCCCTTCTATGTTGAAGATGATGAAAACTCAGACCCATGTGTACACACACCCTTACAGTGAAATGTTGGTGGGTATGTGCTTACAGCTAAAATAGCACACTGAGATTCATCAAAAGCAGGGCACTTTGAGGACAACTTTGTTATTCTGGAGTCACTCGGGAAGATTCCCCCCTCACATTATCTCCCATGACTGACCTGCATTGATTTGTTAATGCAAACACTATCTGTCCTTGGTAGAATTTTATAACGTTCCCTCTTTATATTCAGATATAAATTAACAAAATTGGTCCATTTTATTGCAATCATGAAGATTTTGAAGTGTTAGTAACATCACTCATGAAAGGGGAATGTAATATCAAGTATCAAGTTGTATATCAAGTTGTACTCACAGTAGAGTCAGTACATTGTTGCTTTGAAATATGTGCTGCTTCACAGCTGCTGCTTGACATCCTTTTCACCAGGTGTGGGAGATTTTTGTGACAGAAACAAATGATCTGTGAAATTGTCTCCAATATGATGTTCTGCACAAAGCCCCCCAAGTTTTCTACAGGGCATATTGAATGGGATCTCAGGGGAAAGGCATGCGCAGTCAGTTACTGAAAAGTTGTTGTGTTCACAGTGGATAAGCCTAATAAGATTTAATGATTTCATGAGATCCTGTTGTAATGCACTGCCACCGGCTATGGGTAGAGCAAACTAAAGGCTGGTGAGTGTGTTTTAATTTGTGACGAAAGGTAGCTGCAACAGGGTGTGTACTGAGTGACGTTCGAGCATTATATTCTATACAGAAGAGCAGAAGAACTGTCTCCTTTGTGATTGCATTTCTTCCCCCGCTATTCCTCCTTCTGTTGTTTGCAAAGTTCAGCTACATCAACTTATCAGTGTTCCCCTTAATATTTTAGCAAGCGTGAAGCACAAAGTGTTCTGTACCGTCTCCAGCTCCAAACACAACGCACAAAAAGGGGTCCAAAGAGCATTGAAAAGGCACAGTAGCATCTGCAGGCAGGCTGTGCTGGGCTTCACACACTAACTGACTCGGGAGGAGTGTTTTTTTTTAAGAGCTTTACAGAATCATTTAGCTGGCTTTTGCTTAAGACGGGGAACTCTGAGGACAACACTGGAGTCTGAACATGTTTGTCTGTGTGTGCCTTAATATTTTAGGACTGGACGTTACATGCTGTACTTGCTGTCACAGACCTTTAAAAACATGAAATAGCTCCTTGAAGGAATGCAGTATCTGCTTAAAAGTCTGCAGAGTTTGCACATTAAATCCACGTTTGAGATCAAACTACCCTGCTCAAACATAAACACACTTCTACAGCTTACACTAAGTCTGTGCAGCTTAACTACACAGCTGCAATAAATTGATGCATAGAAATGTTTCTAAATGCTTCTTAAATTTAAGAATTCCTTTAATTAGGACTTCTGTGTATAAAGACAGAAAAGTTGTAGAATACAATCTCTGAAAAATGTATTAGTTTCACTTTATGGTAATGGTATTGATCTTCTGGTCCTGTGTATAAAGCAGCAATAAACTATCGGCCACAGATCCTGTTCCAAAAGACTTCAGTGCTTCTCACTGATTACACAGCACAGCAGGTATAGTTTTGATGGGGGATTGTTGGCAGAGAAACCTAAATGTGCTGCCCAAGAACGGATGCTAGAATTCATCTTGCAGTGGTCACTGGTCTGACTCCCTGCCCGGACCATTTACTGCGTGCCTTCACTCTTTATTCCCTCACATTTCTTGTCTCTTCCTGTTGTTTTCCTTCATGCTGCTTGGACCACCAGCAATAATTATCCACTATTCTGGTGCTACATAATTGAACAAATAAACTCAGTCCAGATTGATACCAGGGTTTGAAGTGATCCAGGATTTGTCTTTGAATATAAATGTATCAGAGTAAGGAGGAATGTTTGAAGAGTTTTACACTGATTTTTTAATGTTGTTGTCTAGTTTTTGATGTAAAATTAGATAGAAGATAAAACTCAGGAATGAAGTCATACTGAATGTTCAATAAGAGCAAGAGTCAAGAGAGAAGTGCATGGAAGCAAATGTGATTTTTTTAAGCTGAAGAGAAACAGGAAGTGTCGGGAAGACATGCCGATGGCGCCCTTTCCTGTGGTCTTCATAAAAAGTTTTCTATCAGAGGCTATGTTAAGTGACCTGTCAATTCAGACAAATGTGATATAAAGTCTCGTGGTCTCACTTAACCTCTTAAGACCCAGTGTCCACAAATTACATTACATTTCTGCCTCTCAGACTCAGTTTCTAAAACTTGACCCATTAGCCTCATTTAGAGACCCTTCAAATGTCATCTTTTGGTGATATCACAACCTTACACCCACTTTCGTGAAAATAAAACCCAGTGTTGTAACAAACAATGACACTAGTACATATAGAAACCAATGACTAACTAATAACACTAAAAACATAACTTCCTGTACAAAGGTTTAGTTTTTATACATATTCGGTCTCATTTATACCAAATAGCTAGGAGAAAGAAAAAGATGCATACCAGACAAAAGTGTGGGTCTTGAGGGCTTAAATATTGTTTAGTATTCTGTACTTTGTATTACACAAATTATTAAATTAGTTTTCAGCAAAATTAGTCCCTCACAGCTGAAAATTATTGCCTGGAGGCTGCTAAGTCAGATTGTCAGGTCAAACCAAACAAAAGATTTTATTTCTGTCTTGGTTCATTTGTATCTTATCTCTGTGTGAGTCAGTGTTCTATGAAATAGAAGTACACATAGCTAGTGATGTGTTAATAAAGAAATACCTCTCCCTCTTTTTCAGATAACTCCATGGGCTCCTTGGACTGTAAGTGTGTTTTCATTACAATAATAATGCATGTAAACATTTTGTGTGAATATAAACTTCAGCCCTAGAAAATGTATTTTAGGCACCGAGCAAAAGCTCAGGACTTTGTCCATGTCTGCATGAGCAGGTGCTGCAGCTGCTCTTAACTTCCAAACAAACTTTGCTCTACGCTCGTTTCATCCAGGCTCATTTCTCTCCTTGATGAATTATCCCTAGATGAAGAAACCTCCCCAGGGCTGATTCTTTGCTGGTCTCTTTGTTTAATGAGGCCCAAAGAGAGAGAGAGAAAGCCAGCACAGAACTTGTTTGGTTGTTTAAATCTGTAAGTTAGTGGTGAATCAGCAGCGGCTGTGCTTTAGTTATTGATGTGGGTTTATCATGTCGTTAGCTCCAGAAATAGACGAGGTGGCAGTAATGCAGCTGGCGGAGATGGGCTTTCCGCTCGAGGCCTGCAGGAAGGCGGTCTACTACACAGGCAACATGGGCCCTGAGATGGCCTTCAACTGGATCATAGCCCACATGGAGGAGCCTGGTAAGGACAAGGCACTGCATTCGGTGAAACATGATGAATAAATACACACACTGGTAACTTTAACATCATTCTTTTTAGCATACAGTAAATGAGTGCATGAAAGTGCACAACCTTTAACTTGTACATCTGTAGCAAAGTCTCTGTTTTACTAAGAGCAGAATATTTTGCCACACCCAAATGTTTTTATTAATTATTCAAAGAAAGGTGTGAAGGGGGAAGTTTTACCACCCACTCTATAAAGTGGGTGATAAAAAGGTTGTTTAAAAGAAGCAGTAATGTTGGTCTGTAGCCCTTCCTCTCTTTAGTAGAATATGCAGCTTCAATGATTTTCAAGCACAATGTCAAATTTTGAATGAACAGGCCACAAGACAATTTTCCACTTCACCTCAGTCCATCCTAAACTCTCAGCCTAAGTTCTGGGGTCCAACATGTTGCCAGTATTTATTTATCAGATTTAACAAAGAGTGTTCACAAAATGGTTTTGGGGTGGGATTTGGAGCCAATACAGTGATTTCCACTTCAGAAATCTTTAGTGCAGAGCTGCTGCAGGGCCCAAAGATCATGGTTTTTGACCTTGTCCCTTTTGCACAGGAATTTCCTCAGATTCTATGAATCTTTTAACAATATGTTGTACTTCAGATTTTAAAATCCTCCAATTCTTAACAGTTTCATTGTCTGGAACTTTTTTCTACAAAACTGCTCAACAATTACCTCAGTCTCTCTAAGGGCGGTGAATATAGACTGAGCCTCTCTCCAATTCCTTTTTCATACCTACTCAAGTTTCTAACCTTACTGGGGGGATGTTCCAATCTCTACTTCATTAAGCATTTTACAACTGTTTCTTTGTTTTATCATTCTTACTTTCTGGAGTATTTTTCAGCATGTATTTTACACATTTTTTTTTATTTCAAACACTTGATACGTTGTATTCGCAGTATTTTAAATGAAATTCAAGCTTTAAATTATTTATCAACCTCCAAAATCTCTGTTTTTTTAACATACTAAATAACACCAGGTCTTTGTTGTTAGTGAGCTTGTAGTTTACAAAAAAGTGTTCCATTTTTTTCTCCTTATAGTAAAGGGAAATGATACAGCACGTGCTAAAGCTTTTTTGAGCATGTTACTTCGCTGAGTGTGACAAGAGGTTAATGAGTTTTCCTTTTCAATGAAAGTCGACCTCTATGCCAGTAGTGTTAAAAGGTTGTAACTGGCTTCAGCTATGTAGTTTTAATAATTGAATATTGCTAATGAAGAAGTCCGAGGATAAAATTTAATCCTTAAAAACGAAAGTTCAACAGGTCATGGTAGGGTCCTTGTAATCCAAAACAGTTGGGACAAAATAGAAATCAAAAAATAGGGCATGGGGGATGTTGACGACGTGAGCGTGAGGGTAAGGTGATTACAAGGGTGACAGCAGCACAGAGAAACCAAAAATACTGGTAACAAATAATCACAACAACAGCTGCACTGGAAGACCCCCAGTTTTCAATAAGCTGACTCTACAGACTTCAGGAGGTGAACATGAGGTTTGTGCTCAGGGGCAATAAACAAAGAGAAACAACAGCCCCAAAAGAAAAAAGTCACATGGCGTTTTTCTGTTGGGGGTCACATACTGTTTCTCTGTAAAACAGTAAACTCACACGCAAAGTTTGTTTTGAGCTCCATTTTCTGCAGAACAATCTGACTCTGCTAATCTGCCAAAAACATTTCTGTGGCAGGTATACAAAGCAAGGCATGTTTATTTCTATGGGGCTTTTTAGACACAGAGGTAATACAAAGTGAGAGGCACCTCACATCTCTCTTTCTTCCATTACAGTTTCAGCTGTTGTTGAAAGTATCAGACTTTGTGTACTTCAGGTGTTTATCTCTGCATGTAGCATCACCACTTACATCAGTTAGGGTTGACTTTGTTTCCTGTAGGTCTCTCAGCTGTTGAAATGTTCCCCTGAGGCTTTGACTCTCGTCGCTTTTGTGTCCGTGGTCGACTGTAAAGGGCCTCTACAGTGAAGAGGACTAAGAGCAGCCCAGTACTGCCTTTAAATGAGCCTAATGCAACTTCAAAATGAGCTGCATTCAGCCTCTGTTACATTAGGGAAATGGTTCGTCCTCGCCTGAGGCACTAAGGTTACTTCGTCTGCGCTTCCAACACGCAATGTTAGCTCATAACTGTCCCATTACCATCACTTCATTTCAGTTGTTTACAGATACACTCAGATCTTAAGAAAAGATGCAGAGCCACATAAAAATTCTTTCTGACCTGACCTTAAGAGCTCTGCATTGAATAAGGTCAGCAATTGACCCCTTTAAGTAAGAGGAGCCTTGTAAAACCCTGCAGAGTGCACGTTAGAGCACTTGTAACAAAAACCTGCAATGTAAAAATAACCTTAAAGGGGTTGTGAGCAGTTTGATAGTGATCACAAAAAGGTCTCATTTTGATATATATATATGCTCAATCATAATATACGTATGACAAAGCCTATGGTTAACTTAATGTTAGTTATAACCAAATCAAGACGCAACATTTTGAGAATGTCCCCTCTTGGTTATTCTGAAACCTGACAAAAAGTCCAACAATTGTTTTCATGTTTCAAACAACAGCACAACATAATTGTTAATTAATACATTACCTTGTTGCATTGTATCTGGTAAAAAAATTGTCTGGGAAAAAGAGAGTAGAGTTAAAAAGAAGAACTCATCTCCAACTGAAACCAAATGTTAAACATGCCTTGTGCTACTGCTTACAGCCAGTTCAAATGCAATAAAAAAATGTGATAAAACCGGAACTGTAATAACTGGTCAATAATGTAACAAAAGTGCTGAGCCCTAAATGTTATTTAAAAAATGTAGTAAAACTCTAAATGTAGATAGTGGTCAACAATGTCATGTAAAGTTTTGGTAATCACTTTTCAGGAGGTTGTTACATTTTGGGTCATTGTTACATATTGAGCTCCGACAGGATCACTAAATTATCAATCAGGCATAATTGACTTTGTGGTGGTTTAGTGAAAGCTGAATCTGAGCTGTTAAATAAGACAACAGTCCATGTAAATTTTATAAGGGTATTTCCACAGCCTTTGAGCACATCTATGAAATGAATGCCCTGAATCCTAAAATATAAACCAGGGCCTTTATTTTCCTTACTGCAGAAAGTACCAGCCCTTTACATGAAGCAGGCTTGTATTTGAGACGGACCTTTTCATCAGATTCTGTCTGTCTGACAGGTTTTATTGTTCCTGTTTTTGTGCAACATAAGGGTGTGGTACACTAAAATACTGCACAGCTTTTGTGCTTGCTTGACCTGTGCAAAACAAAAGACATCATCCAATTCACAAAGAATGCAAAATAAGTGTGATGATCCAAAACTAAGCATCAGAGCAAATGATGTTTCTGTGTGGCGGGGTCCTTTTGTCTCCATTTTTGAGTTAATGAGCCCCATTGTTGGTAGAGTAAAATTTTTACAACCTGCAGCGATTTGGTTGAAGTTGCACTGGAATATTTGAAGTTTCATCACACTAAAACTCTCAGTGATCATGAAAGTTATTCCACCTCTAGAGCTGAAAACAAAAAATTTGTCATTTATGAAATCTGTTGATATTATTTTGACATGACAGTTTTCAGAATAATTAAGTTATATTTTAGTGGATGTTGACTTTACATCCATTGAAGCTTTGAAGCAAAGAAAAAGGATCACGGTTCAATTAAAAATGACAAAGTCTTATCTTTCTTTGGTTGTTTTCTAACCCTAAAGTTGTCTTTGAATTCATTCAAATTTATTATTACTTTCATTTGCTCTATTAGTATTCTGATAAATAGTTGTAAATTCAGTGGTCCTCAAAGCTGCAGTTTAAAAGAAGAGAGAAAGGGTCTGGATCTCTCCATGCACTCCTGTATGATGGGATTTTTTATGTAACAGTTGTGCCTTTCAAGTTTAAATTATTAAGTGTGGCAGCTTGTTGCTACTTCTTTCATTATGAAACTGCCCTTCTGAACTCCAGGAGGTTTCATGTTTTATTTTAATCGTCAGGCACTTTCAGTCAACACTCCACAACAGAGCAGGAAATAAGTATTCTGCCGCTGACCCTTCCTCCACACAGGATTCAAATATTTATACTGATGGTTTTAAATCTAAATGTGTAACTAAGTAATCACATTACTGTTCGCTCTCCCAACCTCTCTCCTTTTCTCTCTTTTTTCAGACTTTGCAGAACCTCTCATGCTGCCCTCCATGATCGATCCTGGTCCCTCCACCAGTGACAGCCCCATGGGTGCCACCCCGCTGGGCAACTCGCCCCCTGAGGAAAGTATCGCCATCCTCACTTCCATGGGCTTCCCCCGCACTCACAGCATCCAGGCACTCAAAGCCACGGTCAGTCTGCAGCCCACTCTGTTCATGATTTCACTTTGTGTACCAATGAACACACACCTTTTATTCCCAGCATTGTTTCTCTTTTAATAGTTCAGTTTGCCGGCTGATAATTCAAATGAGACCATGTTGTCCCAAAAACAGTTTGTTGTTTATCCAGCACAATTTGTGTGTCTACATTTCCTGCTTTAGTGTATTTAAAACATATTGTCCTGTATCTACTCTCCTTTATGCCCACAACATATGTATTGCACTTGCATATTGATTTATTTAGAATAGCCGGAAAGGGAAGGGAAGCGCTTGCATGAATTTCAGATCAGCATGGCTAAACCAACACAAGCAAAGGCGCCGCTCTCAAATAGTGTGGCCTGTGGTGGTGCTGCAAATTCCTTTATCTGTGACTCACAGAGACAATGAAGAAGAAATAGTCAAGAGAACAAGAGGACAAAAAAGCACCCACATAGTTATATAATTGTCTCATGGCAATGTCGTACAAAGGCAGCCCAGAAGTGACTGCCTGTCACCAAAGAATAAAGGGGGTTGACCTGGACAGTGGGAGACAAAAGCATCACCCAAATGTGACAAAGCAGCAGGTAACCAGGAAGAGAGGGGGACTTTCTTTAACAGGGTAAAGACAACCTCCACTCTGACAGTCATGAGTGAGCTTGACTGGCTTACTTGTTGGCTTTTCCAACAAGTATGCAAGGATGCAAATTTAATTGGTCCCCGATGTCAAAGTGATTAAAGTTGTCTGCTCTACATGTTGTTTACAAATAGTCCCAGCAGACTTTGAGGCATAGGAACACAATCTGCCCAATTGACATGTATCACCACTTTGTCATTACATTTAATACTATTCACAGTTTTCATGTGCGGTAAAATTGTACTTATGATACATTTAAGAGAATGAAAATGAATGCAGCTGACAAGCCATGATATGATACCTTAGTCTTCGGTTTCATGTTTTGAATCTCAAGCTGACTTTTATTCTGCAAAAATAACCCAGCAGTGTTTTTAGAACATGAAAACAGACACCAAGTTTCCTGGTTTATCGCCACCACCCTCCCTGCAGTCCACGAAGTTGTTGAAGTGAAATAAAACGAACACATATTCCCCACGAGGGGGATGGAAGTGTGAGGTAGAGAGGGGTCTCATGGCTGATGTATTATTAGCACAAAATCTGGAGGGGGAACTTTTTTCAACCTCAGCGACCTGATTGGGTGAGAAAAAAAAAAGCTGCCACACTTGCCAGTCTAAAGACAGACATTCTCCAGGAATCACACCCCTACTTTGGATTAAAGGCAAACATCCTCAGGGAGATTTTGGCACAAATAAACTGTTCCCACCTCCCAGATTAATGATGCTGTTTTTTTGGCAGCAACTGTTTATTTATTTATTTATTTTTTTGAAGAGCTACCTTGAGACAAAATGGCAGGGGTTAAAGGAGAGAGAGAGAGAACGGAAAAATGTTTCTTCCTGTACTGTCTTTGTTCCATATGTGCTGTTTGTGCACTTTGTGTTTACTTCATGCTGATATTTCCTGTCCCTTGAAGTGTTTCTTTAAGAAAACATTTACGGTTTCTTAGGAAAGGACATAATGATGACGCACAGCAATTCCAAAGCTGGCTACAATCAGTTCATGATTCAAAAATAAAAAAAAGGTTGTAGGATGCTTTTATAGCACTGTGATGTCGGATGTGGTCTTGGATTTCAGTGAACCTCAGTAAAACTAAAGCATTCTTTCAGAACAATAACCTGGAACGAGCCCTAGACTGGATCTTCACCCACCCGGAGCAGGAGGAGAGTGATGCCCTTTCAGACATGGCAGACACAGAGCCAAACGACAATGCCTTCTCAAATGCAAACTCACACAGCGATTCCACGCTGTCCCCAGACAGAGACACATCCGGCCCACGGGTCAAAGATGGACCAGGACGTGAGTGATTCTGCATGCCTGACTCCAGATTTTAGAGCCATGTTTATCCCTTGGTAATATCTAAAGAATCATTAAAGCATCAAAGTGGAGATCGTCTGACTTTGACGAGTTTTGTTATCAAGAAAGCATCACTATAATGTAACTCTTAACGTGTTAAATGTAAAAACAAAAGAGTGAGTTTCCTGCCTCCGGGTTTTTAATTTCACCTCTATGGGATAAAAGCTCTCAGTTTAGCTTACACTCCAGTCCAATTATCGTCTGTCACTTTTGCACAGTGTGTTTTTGGTGCTGCTGGCGTGCTCTGTCACACCAACTTTAGGTGCAGTGGCAACCATAACAATGCTGATAACAGCCAGATGTTTATACCTCCAGCTGCTGACGATTTTAATCCAAACAGTTTATGAAGCCTGACATTTTGTAGTTGATAAGCTGCTGTTATTTTATCAAGCTCTAAATGTGACTTAATGTCCTCTTTTTTTAGGTTATGAGCTCTTTGCTTTCATCAGTCACATGGGAGCATCAACCATGTCTGGACATTATGTTTGTCACATTAAAAAGGAAGGAAGGTGAGTGACACACTGTCATTAAGGATGAGTGTGAGTTTGATTTATTGTTGTACAGAATAATGTGATATATTAAGTCAACTTGTGTATTTTTCTTCCATGTAGGTGGGTGATTTACAATGACCACAAAGTGTGTTTGTCAGAAAGGCCTCCAAAAGACTTGGGCTACATCTACTTTTATCATCGACTGTGCAGTAGTTAAACTTAAGTCCACCCTATCACCCCTCCACCGTACAACCTTGAAAAGAAATGCAGTTGTTCACCTGCAGGACACTGGCAGACAACACTCATAACAGCCACAATGGATACAATGGAAACAACCTCTCTGACCAGCTGCTCGCCTTACTGTGATGTCATTCAGGATCAACCACAAACACTGGTCAAAAAAGGAAAGCGATGCTCTTTTTGTGCATTTTTGTTATGTTGTGCTTTAAATGTGTATTTAAGTGTTTGTGTTAAAGAAAAGACATTTTCTTGCCAGTGTTGGTACAGAGGGATGTGTGCAATTTCTACTTCTGGCGTGCTCTGCACACAAAATAACGCCACATATCAGTCTCATTGTTCCTTCTCTATGCCTTCAGCTACTGTGCCAGTATTTTCAAGATGGTACATTTTTTTAAATGTATATTGAAATGCAGGTGCTTCACTGCCAGCCCTTAAATGCTCCAAAACTGCAACAACAAGCTACTATGCTGGTGGCTCTTCACTGTGCACTGACATACGAAAGATTCTTCTTCCCTAGTAAAGTCAAAGAAATTAACAATGTTTTGTACACTCAAAGATTCAGAGTTAGGGCACCACACTGTGTGTTAAAACTGTGTGACTGGGTAAATTATGGCTCATATCTGCCCAGATTTTACCTGCAGATAACTTGCAAGTGAGCTTCTTTTGAAGTGGAGACTTCCTGAGGTACACTTGCTGAGTTATCAACATTGAAGTATTATTCCTTCTCTGTAAGCACTTTTTGTCTAAAATCAGCTCATAAGATGCTGTTAGAGAGGGTTTTACATTCACCAGCAAGAAGCATTGAATGCTAAAACTTCAACTTCAGTACTGCTGAACCTGGAAATCCTTGAAGTGGCCATTAGTGGAAGTAGAGATTAAAGTATCACAAAAACGTTGATGCCTAATTTAAACAAAGCTGTGCTTGTTTTAAGATTGTATCACCGGAACATACAGAAAACCTCCATCCTGCACTGAACCTCTGTTGCTCTGTGCAAATTAAAAAATATTGGCATTGTTGGTTGAATCTTCACACTTGGCTGCAGCCTCCTTCAGTTTGGTTCTTTTATCACTTTGACAGATTCAGACGATGACCCAAAATTCAATCTGAATGTTTTGCTTGACCTGTTGCTGCTTTTTACAGGTCACTTAACCCAGATATGCACCTGACCTGTTGTCATGTCGAAAGCAATACATGCACCACAACCATATCAACTCAGCCCTGCTGTATTATAAGAGCTGCACAGTGGTCTGTTTCTCTTTTTGACATGTTGTAGTGCTGAATGTATAACCTTATGGTGCTCACTGCAACTAAAACCTGCTCAGCGTTAATACTCAAAAAACCACAGTGAATGTACCGCTGGCCCTATTCTTTTCTCTCACAGTAATCTCATACTGGATTATTCACAATGCTTTTCACACTTACACACTCAGATATTCATTATGTGCCAGACAGTTTAACCAAACAGATGACACACTTCTTTAGCAATACTAGTGAGCTCACACCCTCTGACTGTTGACAACATCTCAATTTGTTTTTGGCTTTTGTTGTCTTTTTACAACTTCAATGTGGAGTAAAAAAAAACTGGATCATTTCATCTCAAAAGTCTGTGTGAAATGGCACAGTGTTAGTCTCTTGTTTGCTGCACAAAAACGTATTCCAGTGAATAAATGTTTCACTCAATCGTGCAATTCTGTAACATATTTAAAAGGAAACCTCTGCTGCATTTTTGCAAACTTTGGAGTCAAAACTTCTCATATTCAGGGAGAGAACACGCCTTACACAACTAATCGACAATTTTGGAGATTGTTGACAAAGAAATAGGACATTTATCTCAGTGCGCATCTATTAATATTGTGCTGAGAAAATAACATGAATGTCCCTAAAAGACCTCTAACAACAATCCCACTCTTAACAAGTCAAAGGAGTGTCCTTCCCTATAAGTTAAAGTCTCTGCAGACAAAAACAACTGTAAGCACCATTTTGCTGAATAACAGCAGTGTTCCCCCTGAGATAACACTGCCTGTGTCATTGAATGTCATTATGTCCCATGTATGTCACATACTACTTGACAAACTGCTGCTCTGTTCATCATCTATGCAGCGAGGAAGTCTAAAAGCTCTGTCTATGCAAGTCTTTTGTTTCCTCTTCTTCCTACAGTGTTTCCTTTTTTCAATTATGGTCAAATACCAAATCAGCCTGCTCTGAAATTAGTCTTTCTGCTTCTTGTCACACAAATTGGTGATAAACTTGTCAACTTGCTTAATCTTGCATAGTTGTAAGTGTCTCAAGATATTCCGTGCAATTAATGATAATTTCTCAGCACCTTTTGCCCCCCGCCCCTTTTTCCCATACTTCATGTCATGTTCCCTGTTTTTGTCTGTTCCAGCTTTCCGTCTAACTTGGTCTCTATTCATTTTCTCTTCGTTGTTAAACCTAACAGTACAATATGTCATGAAAAAAAGCTTTTTTCACTGTCAGCATGTGCACTAGACGTTGACATTTAGTCATTTGGATTGTACATTGTGGGTTTTATTCTCTGTTTTCGTTTAACTAAATGTCAGAAGGTCCTTCAACTGTTTTTCCTGTGTTGACTTTTTGCAATCAAGTTTGTGCCAATTCAGTAGTTGTCATGACATAGGTTTCCTGAAGGGTTTATTTTAAGTTGACTTTTGTAATGTATGTGTTTATTCAGATATGGCTTAGGTGTATGTGAATAGAGTTCCAGTATACTCAGTGGCACTGTTTACTTACCAGGTTTGGATAATTTAATAAACACCTTTGATGAGACTTGAACTCTTCCTTTTGAGACAACAAAAACACTTGAGCATACAGTTTATAAGAACAGTTTATTTTAAAAGATTACTTTCATATTGTACATTTCAAAGGTGCTAATGCTTTCCTGGTGATTATACAGGGAGTTATATGCATTATAGTAGGTGTTTCAATAAACCAATTACGGTATATAAAGTATATAATTTTTAGGTTCATTCATCAAAATATCATTTTATTCATACATATCTGATGCATCGATAAATAAACCAGAACAAACTGCTTTTGTACACATGTTGAGTTAAAGGAGTGAAGAGAGAAATGTTCACAGCATGTACTGATAACTTTTCTGAACCCCAACCCAGGATGCTGTTCATAACATTTTATAAATGCTTAATAAAGCCTGAGCATGATAGTAAATGCAAAAGACTTAAACCATCCAGAAATTATCATAAGCACACTTATAAAGCTAAAAGGAATAAGGTTACACATAAACAGGACTTAAGTGCTAAAAATGTATGAATAAATACAAGGATTGTGAAGTGTTGGAAATGGATACATTTTTTTCCTCCAGCAATGTCTCTAAATACTTTTTTTTTTTTAAAACCTGCCTCTGACCTCTAAGTTTTTGTCTGCCAATCAGGTCAAGCAGGTCAGAGTTAGTTATGTGAGTGCCTGTGGCTCTGAACCAATCACACATCAGGCTGAACTGAAAACTGTAGAGAAATTGTACACAATGATTCTCAAACTGACAAAGCGTGAGGTAATGATCATCTTTGACGTTAGTTTGTCATTCCTTTTGTGTACGGATGTATTTTTTAACCCTTGGGGTTCAACATACAGTGCAGTTACAATTATAATTCTCTTTTTATCTGATCATGTGTTGTAAATATTTTTTGACCTTTATCCCCCCAACTGTTCACATGAGGGCCCAAATTTAATGGCCATAAAAAAATTAATACATCAAACCAACAGATTACTGAAGCTTTACAAATGTGTGCAAAACAATTCCTGGAAACCATGTCTAGTTTCAACACTTAAAGCATGGAGGCTGGGGTTATGGAAGTGTTACCAGTACATTTACATCATGTAGAAGTCATAATTACAAAATTTCTACGGATTATAACTCTAACCAGTTGTAGCCAGTAATTCTCTGCTCAGCCTTGCACACTTGCTAGTCCTAGGCAAGTAAAAGCATCTTGTGTAGAATATTTGCTGAATATATACATCACTTTTTGTCAAGGTTACAGAGTTTCAAAAGTGCATTGTAGAAATATTGCGAGGAAACTTCATGATATAATTTATTTCTATAGAGTGGGAGCGAAAGAAAGCACTTGAAATCATTTCATGCATACAAATGAAAAAACAAAAAACATTCAAAAAATAAATGTATAGCATCTAGCGTGCAATCAATCTTGTTCTTCTTTTTTTCAATAGAAGCATGCGTCAAGCTAGGTTGTTTCACCTGAGAAGGTCCAAAAGTAGGAGGGTTTTAGAAAAGATAACTGTCACTAGGCGTACTTTCTCAATGCACTGCAGTATGATGTGCACAGCAGAAATTTAGATTACTAGTCAGCAATTTAAGATTTCATTAAAAAAATAAGTTCTTCATTTTTTAACACAACTACAAATGCAAAAAAGCAAAGGCCCACAATCTCATAAGAAAACTAGAGCTGATTCTGAAAATCACACTTTAATGGACATCATGTGTTACATTTCTGAAGTTCACTGTTAACTAAAAGACAGCTGAGAGGAAATGTGCTTGAAAAATGAAGGATTCTGGCTTTAAGGAACAGGGAACAGAAGACAAGTGGACCGGCAGCTTGGATGCACTGAGAAACTGATCTGCTACATGTCAAATTAAAAAAAAAGTGCTGAATACTTCACCCCAGTGTGCATCTAACCGACTGTGTTAGCTGCAACTGAGTGACTGCAGAAACACACTTGGCTCAGACAGATTGAGCTTTTTTGAACATATACAGTGCTGTGCTTGCAATGGCAGTCCTAACATGCTAATGCTTTATATATGTGAGGTTCAGATGTTTTTAAAGGTAAGAGCGCGCTAACATAAGCTGAGTTGCAGTCCAAATTAAGTCAAGGTGACTTTAAGCGTAAATAGTTTCACTCACCAGTGTTAGACTGCTTTAAATTTTGACTCATGACTTTGCTGGAAAACAAAATGAGCAACAGCAGTTTAACCACAACCTCTCAGCCTCATGGTGGAGTGATTCATGTTTTCTGGAGAAAGAATGGCAGTGCTTCAGCCTGTGGGGGTCCAATCAGGCATCAGGTAGACCCCGGCGGTGGACCCGACCCACTAACATATTTATGTTGTTGAATCATGCTGCCAGCATGACTCAAAATACAGAGTGTTCAAATGATGTTGAAATATCGAGTTGAGGAGGGCTGATGGACTTTTGGCTATTATCCAAATAATCTCAGTAAAATAAAAGCTGCGTCCACGGTTTTCTTCCTTTCATCAAAAAATAAGTATCTCAGACGGTAAAAATATTTCCACCCAGTCTTTGACCTTGTTGCTTCAGTCTACTGTCGATTTGAATATTCTTATGTCTGAAACCACATACTAACATACATCCGATACACTCTGTGTCATGCCACACTTGATATCAGTGGTATGATAGTATGTGTTTTTTTAACACAGCTGTAAGTTTTGCATTAGGCATCCAAGTTGAGTTTCTGGGACAACAGCCAGTGACCGATGTAGCAGAACGTGTATCTAGTAGCAAGTCTTGATGAATTTTGTTGATGCAGCTGAGGTCAAAGACATATTGTTGCACCACAGGGATATGAAACATGAAGGCAACAATTCAGGTGGATGCTGTATAACTCTATATATGTGTCTATCTGCTTCTCTCTCTCTCTCTCTTCTTCTTTTTGTCCCTCAGTTCTCTAATGAAGCTCTTCTTCTTATTCAGACCATGACATCAAAGCATTACACTTTGGAAAATGAATGGCTCTTAAACTGGTCTCTGGTTTCCCCTGATAGCATTCTCCTAAAGCACTGAATCACCACTTCCTTTTGGTCCGCTGAGGCAGGCAGGGGACAAACTGACAATTCAAATGGAGACATAAAACATGACCTTTTGCATAGGATCTGGATATAGAAACCCACTATGTACAGCACACCCAGGCTGTGGACACTCCTGCTAAATGGCAAAGTGCTGAGCTATGCAGTACAGCAGATTATCTACCATTTTCTCTGCTGCACAGTGAAGAGCGTAGTGCTCACTGCACAGAGTGACTTTCAAAACAGAATTGAGACAGGCTGTTATACAAAAAGTTTGCTTTAAGAAAATTGCAAAATAAAAATTTGCAACTGGCTTCCTACAAACACGTGTCCAGAGGATGAGACTTAAGGATTTTCATTATGAGTATATGAGCTGCAGTTGGTAAAGCAAAAACATTCAAATATGTGTAGCAGCCTGCTCAAGCTTACACAAATATTTAAATCATTCATGATGGCTGATGCAAACTGATTTAATTAAACGTGTAAGCTTTCCTGCCTGTGGAGCTGCTGCAGTGATACAAATGACTGCATTAGGAGACATCCTAAGCTCTTTAAGGTCTTGGCTTGCAGCCTCACATTTTTTACCTGTAATACTGTTAAGCTGTATTGAAATGAATACTGTCAGGACAATGAGAGAATGATGTGAGAACTACAAAAGTCATCTCAGGGAGGGGGAGATATTTTTAGACCTGTAACAACTTGTTTTTTTAATAACAGAAAACTTTGGATGTTTCCACACTAATGAAGGTTTACTGGTCAGCCAAGATTTAAAGTATTTCTCCAAACCAGTCATCATGAAGGGAACAAAGAGAAGCCAGGAGCCAAAACAAAACAATCAAATAAATAGACAAGTAAATAAATAAATAAACCCAACCAAGCAAAAATAAACGGCTCAGACAGCTCCCAAGTTCAAAAGTCGGCAGTTATTTAAAGGAATCAAAACCAGTCTGAACATGGCTTAGTATTTTTTGTGATGCCATAAAAATAGTATGATTAAATATTTTCTTCACATGCATTTAAGTAAGGCTTTACAACCTGGCTTGCACATTCCACACGGGTTGAGGAAGATATCTGTTTGTGTGAGGTGCAAAGGAAGGACTTCTTAAAGTATGTTAATTTTGAACAAGAATCCATTTATGAAAATGCTTATTCATGCAGTATCATTTTACTCTCGGTTGAAAGAGGATGAAAACAAGCCAGGAACCCAATCTGAAGTCCCAGGTCATAATGTGCAGTCTTTATCCCTTGCACACTAAATCCATTCTTCAGGAGGGTGAGACAGTCTTTAGTCTTTGAGGGTTATTGGATAACAAAACCTTTTTTTTCCTAGAGACCTCATCTTTTTCCTGCAAAGCAGCATGTGAGGGTTCCACTGTGAGACTCTGTGGGAACTGCCTGTCTGCACGTCTCCACTGGCTTAGCTCTGTTCCACTGAATGAGTCAGTTTTTAATTGATGTGTTCTCTAAGGCATTGCTCGTACAATCTTTGCCCGTCCTTGTGCTCTTCAGGGAAATCACAAATTGCAGTGCAAATCCATCACAAAGCAGTCACCTCAAGCACTTGGCAGAACCTGTCTTCAGAACTGCTCTAAGGTACTTGGGCCAAAAATATAACAACTTTGACGTCTGTAGTTAATTTTGACATGCATAAAACCACTCTGTTGTCTTTGACATCAGATCTGATCCAGTCTGATGTGTGCACTTTGGGCTTTGGCTGAAATTAAGAAGTAAGAGAGGGAGGAAATGCTACTGTCAGTACCTCCCATTCCTCAAATCTCTAGGTTGAAGGCTCTCATTAGAAGATCCAAGTCACCAATATTTGCAGCCTGGAAGAGTTCGGGCTGGTCCATCATGGATAAAGCTATCCTCAGAGCAGCCCAGATGTTCCCGGACATCACCTCGTGGTTCTGCTGGCGACTTCGGCTTTTCCTCTGAAGGCTTAAGGCAGTCAGGAAGTTACTGGCTGCCTCTCTGGGGAAGCAAAAACAACAGGGAATCAGTTTGTTTTCAAGGCTCTCGTGGAGGTTCACAAACCTGGGTGAATTCAGCTCAAGTATATGGTACGCCTTAGTGGGTCAGTTACTTTTTTTAAGGGATCCACCAACACATCAGGAATGCTTTCATCTACAACAAAATGCAACACAAACTTAAAAGGTGAAGATCAGCATGATACCACCTCTTGATTCAAAATGGTGTCTCAGTAATGTGCACATCATACCAAGAGGGACTTTGGGATGGGGTTGGATGCTAAACTCTGTTTTACATTTGTTTCTAGCCAACCCTAACTTTATTGCTGAAGAAACATTTCAAATGTGTATGCCTTACAGAAAAAAGTTGAATCAAATGGAATTAGAAAGCTGCGGAGAAAAACAACACTCTTATATGGGTAAAATAAAGTTTTCAAGCTTTCAAATTCATGATAAAGTGATAAAGCCAATTTAGAAAGAATGTCAAAAACTGTTAAAGGTTCAACAGGATTTGCAAGTCATTGTATTCTGTTTTTATTCATTATGATTTACACAATATTCTAACTTCATATGAACTGGGGTTCTACATCATTGGTCATGAAATGTGGTGGTGTCAGACAAGTACAAACGAGAAATAGCATCACATTTGTATTGCATTCTTGTATCAGGTAAGTAGATTTTTAATTGGTTTATGTTTTTTATTTTCCTCTAAGACAGGCTTTGGTAAAAGTTTGAGTCAGCATATCGCATAATTATTGGCCCTGACCAGGTCACTCACCTGTGGGCCCCCAGGTTAATACAGCTGATTCCCAGGTTGTAGCGGGACCTAATAAAACCCGGCTGCAGCTCCAAGGCTCTCGTGTACGCCTCCACCGCTTCCTCACTCCGGTCCCCATTTGCGAGCGTTGCCCCGAGGCGGTTCCATAACAAGTAGTCCTGGATGGAGGGGAGCGATGATTTAGTGTCGATTACTGTCAAGTATACTGTCAACCTTAATAGTTTTGGATGTACTCAAATGTCTGTCTGCATTAAATTACAGAACACTGATTTTTTTGAACAGCTTATTATCAATGTCCTATTGTTCTAAATCTTATTCCTGTTTGAAACACTGCCCCTTGTTTCTTAAATTATCTGACTAGGGCAATTTAAAAGGAGCTGACATACATCACACCAGGTGTCCTTGTTGTTCCTTGCCACCTGCAGGGGGACAGGCACATACAGAGGTCATGGTCTGCTACAGTATAGGGGTCCTTAATCTTTGGCTAAGCCTGGTGGCGGGATATAATTATCTCCCTTTGTGTTTAGAGCTGGTTCTCCAGCAGGGGAGCCCATATTACCAAGTCAAATGTGGGGGGTTGGATTTAACAGTGAGTAATATTCTCTCCAGCCTGGGACAGTGTTTGGAGGACAGAGGCTGATTTGCATGAAGGAGATGCAGTGGCGAGGGGAAAGTTTGTGGTTCTAAGCATGCTTGTCTGTTTTGTTGGTTTATTTTTGCATCCCAGTCTTTATTTCCGTCTTAAGTGTGTGTGCACTGCACTTCGCTGTGCTCCCAGGCCGGATCATCAGTGACAGGGTATGTGTGCCAGTCAAGAGTTCATGAGGCCAGATTCTGTAGCTCCTTGCTTCACATATTGCTGTGACAGTTGTGTGTGCTCCACTGCATCTGTTTGCATGAGCCTTCCCTCTCTAAGGATGTGTACAAGCTTGAGGGCTTCATGTCTACAAAATGTGTTGGCATGAGAACATGGGGTCTGTGACAAATTGTGTGTGAGCTTTGCTTATGTGTGTGTGTGTGAGAGAGTCTTGAGAAAATCTTGATGTTTTTCACAGAGGCCAAATCTGATTATAAGCTCAAAGGCCAACTGCAGACAATATTCAACATTTAATACCGAGAAAAATTACAATGCTTTTACTGTAAAGACAGAATGTAGCAACAAAAATGCTCAAAAAAGTAAGTGATAGTGAACTGTGATTGAGCCTAAAATGATACAACAAATGATACCAGCTGCAATCATCTAAATGTCAGAAATGTCATCTGTTCATGGAAAATGGTGCTTCACGTAGATTCAGTGATCATCCTGAACTGTACATGTCTGTATGCCTGCTGAACTGGCTGTGAAAGTCCTCGGATAGGATGGAAAACTTGGGCCAGTAAGTCACCTTATTAAGGTGCTTTTTAAGATGTCAGCCATTTCAACCTAAGGGCAGCAGAATCCAAAAATATCAAAATGTGAAGTTATAATGTTTTCAAAACTTAAGACTTGAGCGTGTAGTGAAGTCCTTTTTGGTTTTGGGTAAGAAAGTGGTGATTACTGCAATTGTGCAGTTTTCATATGTTCTTTTCTGCCACTGTTTTGATCATTGACTGTAAAAATCATGGACACCATGACAACCGGCTCGGACTGAGGTCTTCACAAAACTGCTCCCCCTGGTGACTGGCTGCAGAATAGGCCAAAAACTCAGTCTCCTCAGATTAAATGTGGTACAACTTTTAAAAAATTATTACACATACTAGAAATGTTACTCACATCTTTATGTTGTGTGTTCGAGTCCCCTTTTTTCAGAGGAGTTATTTTTTCATTAGTTAGTCAATGTTACAAACTTGGTTTTTAGTTTAATTTTATGATGATTGACAGCTGCTGTTCTTGTGTAGTTTTTTTCAGGAATAGTAAAATAATCCAGGATTGAAAGCCAAAAAGAGTTTAGACTTTGGATAGAAAAAAACATTTATTATTTGCTTTTTTTTGATACCCAGTTCCACTCAGATTCTCGATTGCGCGGACTCTAGCTGCACAATGGCAACACGTGACATGATTCTTCAGGCTTCAAAACTGTGCAATGGTAAAAGCCCCACTGTCCATTCTATATACAATCTATGGTTTTGATGTAGTAATTTTGTAAGCAGTTTAAATACACAGGAAACGTGAGAAGTCATTCATTCTTTAATTTCTGCAAACGTTTAATGTATAAGACGTCAGTGTTCTTCATGCTTTTCTGTAAGTAAGGAAGACAATGGCTCGAATCAATAGATAGGATTAATTGTGCCCGCAGAGAATTTCTGCATGTGTCTGAGAGTGTGTGTGTGGTGTTTCTACCTCAGGCCGCACTGATAGTGCTGTATTAAAGGCCTCCACAGCTTTGTTGAACTCTCCGCTGAGGTTGTAGAGCACCCCGAGGCCCGTCTGTAAATCCGGGTCGATGCTGTCAGAGTTCTGCTGAACTGCTTCCAGAAAGAGCTCCTTCACTTCTGGTTGCAGAGAGCTGTGGACACAGACACACACACGCAGACACACACACACAGACACACAGACACACACACATATACACACGGGAGGATTAGTGTGACTTAAAGCTGCTGAGTGAGCGCTCTTAAGATTGCATAGCCATGATGTTCTCTATAGTGCATGTTAACTTATACTCATGGAGTGTTAAGAGAGGAGTCTGACAGAGGGGTAAGAGAGAAAGAGAGAGTGAGGAAAAGTGTCCAGGAATTGCTTTAGTTGTTTAATTGTCTTAGTTTGACAACCTAGACATTGAATAAATCTAATGGAAAAAAAATCTCTTGTATCGCTCGTATCTTGTGTTGACCATTACGTTACCTCTTGGGGAAGCGGTGATGTCATGCAACAGGAGTCTAACCTTTGGACTTAACCAATCAATAAGCCATCTCACTCTAAATATATCTGTATTAAGTATCAGCTTAATGCCACATTTTTTAAACTCATGTAGCAATACAACTAAGAAGTGTGTCTCTGTCTCCACACTGTATGATTGAAGGGACCTTGTTGGTCTGCTCTAGCTGCATCCCGCAAAGACAGGCCATGTTTTCAGTGCAGTCTCCCAGCAGGGGGTATCCGCTCGGAGCCATGTAAAAGCCCCGCTGAGCATCTATGGAGAGTGATTTACTTAATGTTTTAGAACTTCTTGTTCCAAATGTAGATGCATTTTAATCACAGATTATCCAGTGTCACAGTCAAATCACAGTATGTGAATCAACACCCATGTTGCTCTGTGGCGCACAACACTGGACGAAAGCACACTGACCTTATTGCCTCGTTGACAGCAGAGGTCAAAGAGGTCTTAGAGAAGAAAATGACTCGAATGGAAACTGATGTCACAGGGTGAGATCTGAGATTGACATCAAACCAGCTGTGATCACAGCGTTTGAAATTGAAAGAGCTGGTCTGCCTGCTTCAGCAGAGCTTTAACTCTGTAACAGGACATAAAACAAGCTTGGGGTGTTGCCTAATTCAATACAAAATAATCACTAAGTTCTCGTGTCTAGAGCCAAAAGATGGGGACCAAAGTATGATGGGAAATACCCAAGACTCCAGAAGGTATCCTCTTATGTTTTTGTGACATTGAAGCATTAATAGGCAGCAACTTTTAGAGTCACATTCCTCACTACAACTTTCATTCAAAAATTCTGGAGGAGGCAGGTGAAGATCAACATCATGGCCGTATCTGATCAACAATGATCGAGATTCTAGTTATCTCATTTCAAATGTATTGTTCATGATAACTTATACTTGAGCATTAAGTTAATCATGATCCAAGCAAAGCCTTAGATTTTTCCATTCCTAAGGACCATTTTGCATTCGTGAGTCAGTGTAGCCTTTTCAAAAATGCTCCTGTATCCAGATATTGATTTAACCAACAGGTCAGATTTTATCGATGATAAAGGGGAGAACAATTTGTCTGATGAACAATCTAATTCCTAAAATGTTAATTTTTTCTATGTTCTATAGCATGGTTTATTTTGGTTGCATGCATGAATGTATCTCACAACTTAGCAAACCCATCACTTCAACATTTCAACACAGCACTTAAGGGAAAAATTAAAATGACAACTTCTTCTGCCTCAGTGGTCAATTGGTCCTTAGTGTTTGAGTAAAGGATTGCCCCTTTGTTATGTCTTAGTTTCCACCAGACTGGTCCAAACAAAAGGAGGGTGGAGAAGGAGCAGTACAGAGAAAAAAGGTGGATGACAGTGAGCAGCTGACATTAAAAAGATGTTACTCAGTGGATAAAAGCCAAAACCATGTAATCATTATGGATTCAATCAAGAGGTTATTTAACTCAAGAGAAGAAGGACAGTCTTTTCAATCTGATATATCCAACAGCCCATTTTTTTCTGGTGGAAGATAACATAGACCATCTTCTTCTTACAGTAGGAAGAGTAGTTCCACAAGATGGATATACACCTAAACCCATGTAGGTTTTATGCCAGTGGAATCACTTCTTTGCTTTGAATGAGAGACCATAAAATGCATTTTTGCTTCTCCTGACTGAGAATGACAATAGAACAAATGAACTCTTGGGATGGCTGTCAAGGATGTTTATGCTGCAAGTAGTTACTCAATAAGTGTGACGCTAAAAATTTGAGACACTTTTTTCTACTGATGTAGGTAGTTCGATGACACCAAGTGGTGTTAAATGTAAAATTGTCACTCAAATGTACTCAAAGTGATTACAAACCTTTCCAGTTAAAGCAACTTTACAAGCCCTGAAGTCTCCCCTCTTAGTTTTATTGAGGGCCAACATGTTGTTGGTCTGCTGCTTTTTTAATCTCACCTCTCGTGTCTCCCCATGCTGAGAACATGTGACATCCTGCGTTGTGAATTTGGGGATCCCATCAGATGTGTCTTGCCCTTCAGGAGGCTCTTGTACTTTGGATTATACCGCAGCCAACGGATGAGGGCCTCACAGGCATCATTGCGCATCCCGGTGTTGGTCAGGCTCACTGCCAGGGCCATGAGGGCTGGGAGGTTGTTTGGGTGGAGCTCCAAACACCTGGACAGAGACAGGACACAGGCATGTGAGAAGAAGAGGTGGTGTAAGGTGTGCACTTCAAAGAGAACTCGTGATTTGACAGGCATTAATTGGGACAGGCCAAAGCGAGGGAACATCAGGCGTAGGCTAATGATTTCTGGGTCAGGATGGAGGAGTTACACCTTCCCTGCCCTGACTCTGTTTCAGAGGCTGGGGCTGCATGCTGCCCTCAGTACCAAGGTTAGCTGCTTTGCATTGG
Organism: Thalassoma bifasciatum; assembly: GCA_008086565.1. Lineage (NCBI taxonomy): Eukaryota > Metazoa > Chordata > Actinopteri > Labriformes > Labridae > Thalassoma > Thalassoma bifasciatum. The sequence goes on along the minus strand of RPOG01000587.1, from coordinate 107,099 downwards.
GTTTGCATGAAGAAAAAAGTGCCCTTGCTGATAACTCCACAGCTTGGAGAGGAGTGTGTTCCTACTGCTACGTGCTAAAGTTATATCACCGGTTATATCACTGGGGCTAATGCCTCTAAGATCTACGATTGCCTTTGTAATTGAAAAGGGGAGAAGAGCAGCACTGTGTCCGATGAGCAACTTGGATTAGTTAAGAGACTGGAGAAGCAGCCAGGACAAGATTTAGCTTTCATCAAGATAATTTTCAAGCCAGATTTCCTACAGCTGATTCGCCAACTTCCTTTAAACCCTTATAATCTCAGTAAAACCAAATTATTTTAGACTGCTCCTGCAATGTGGGGAAGGTGAAGATTATATAAACTTAGATAAAAGCAACTCAACCTTAAAGTGCACTTATGAGATATGAGTTTTGATCTAGATGTTTGAAGTTACATGACAACAAGATATGATGAGGAGAAAAATGTACATAAATTACTTGAATACATGAGGATACATTTGACAGACTCAGTCATTTACAAGTGTGCAAGCCCCCTAAACCATAAATAATGGTCCTCAATCTGTCACTGTCTCATTATCTACTCACTTAGCTCATCAATTGTTTAGTTATTTAAGGCTGTCGTGGCAGCTACCAGGTAATAGAAAAAAAACAGGCGTAAAAATGAAGTGATGTGATGTGATTGAAAGGGCAGATTAAAGGGGCTGTGAGGACAGTCTGAAAAAGTAGGTGTTTCTAGGATAAAGACTTTGTTTCCCATGAGCACTTGCACCATCTGTCATGAGTATGTGACTCTCACCAAGGCGTGTTTATTTTCAAGCAAATGACCCTACTACATCACTCTCTCATTTAACTTTCTTCTGCTCTTCTGTCCTTTTTCTTTTTGACAGTCCTGCACAGTGTTCACCATTACTGCAAAACTAATCTCAGAAATCCTTTTCAGCAAAAAACAAACAAACAAACAAACCAACCAACAAACAAAAACCCACTTCATCTGCCAGCTTGGTATTGGAGACCATGTGTCATAATTCAATACTGTCCAACCCGACTGGGGAGCTGAGAAAAAGCATTTGGGAATAACTTGTTTTGGCGCTGATAATCTCATTTTAAATTGTGGATCACAATCAGGTAGATATCTAGAAGCAAGACTTTTTCAAGATCACTTAGAAAGTCCTCACAGTCTCTTTAAAGAAGGATAACATTATACTTGCCAGCTGAAGTGTTGACAATGTAGCAACAGCTGGAAAAATGTCAGTTTAACATCTAATCCCACTTACACACAAACACTTCCCCCCACAGATGGAGCTATTACATAATGAACTAAAATATTCACCGTGCAAACTACAGCAGATCCATTTTAAAATATAAAACAGTTTCTTTGCAGTGATTCAATTTTTTCCTTATTTATTTGTTTCAATATCCCAGAATAAAGCGTTTCAATCCTTTAAATGTAGTTGTCTTTTCTCTTGAAGGCTGTCTCTTGTTTTTCTATTTGACTTGTCAGTGTTCACACTCTCAGAATGATGCAATTTCTGTCTTAGGCAGCGTTATGAATGAAAGTGGGCCACCTCCCATTGAGGACTCTGTTCAGACTCTGGCTCGGTGCAATCACCATCCACGCGGGGTGTCTCTATTTTAAGAGTAAAAACTGTACAGCATGGGCTGGATAAGTGAAACAGGAAATAAAATAATGATTTTGATGTGGGGTATGTATAAAATGATTTCTGGTTCTTAATGTAGTTGCAGATGTTTCGTCTTACCGCTGAAGGGAGACGATGGCAGCCTGCTCGTTCTCATTTTCAGCCTGGGTGGTCCCTAACACTTGCCAAGCCTGCAGGGAAACCAAACACAGGTAACAGTAAACAGCAGGATGCAAACCTGGACTCCATAGCCAGTATTCTCTGGGGGTGAAACACACTTAGACTGACTCAGCAAAGTCTGTCAGAAACAATCAGTGGGACCCAGAAAGAAGGAATGACTCCAGTGTTCTGAAAAATCACTGCACAGGAGCTTCATTTAAACAATTTAAACAATGTCTAACGTAAATAACCTTAAAAGAGTAGTCAAGGGTGAAAGAATATATGACTTTGAATTAGCTGTGAAGTAAGAAGGGTTGTCTTTAGATGTGAAAAGATGTTTAATTCATCAAAGGAATGAAGATGGAGAGCTGGTATAATGTTTTTGCTTTGGGAAAGTAAATTGGTAGTTCAAGTGAGGACTCTTTGTTTAGTTAGAGCTGAGAGATAAATGTATCTTGATTGTAGCCCTACATTTATCTGGTAAAGCGCATAATACATAAATATTTTAAAACAATCTAGCCCGACTTAATATTTTCTATGTAAGCACATTTATATCACGGGTAAAAAATCAACTACATCTTTTGATAAATAATTAAATTAGAAAAAGTAATAAGTGCATGATTATGAGATAAAATTTTAATTATGAGTTTTTTTTCTGCATGTGCACTCAAGTGGCAGTGATGTTTCTGCATGTCCAAACATGGATCCCAGTTAAATCTAGGAGAAATTGATTCTCTCATAAGCATCTTATCTTCTGACTTTCTATCCCATCATTTCTATAAAAGCAGATGCCACAACCCCCCATTAATGTATGTAGTGATCCATGTTGGTTGTTGGCTGATTTTATGGTTTTTCAATGGCAACCCTTGACTGTGACAGTGAAAATGTAGATTTTCATGTTTGTTTGACCTCAGAAAAGAGAGGAAAGTCCTCTATGATCTGCACAAAAGGACATACAATAATCTAGTACCCACCTAAAATCAAGACAGTTAGATTAGGAGATTACTGTCTTGTATTTCAGGACCTAATAACCTGTTTTAATCTTAAATCTGAAGTTCTTTTCAGAAAAAAGGGTCATAATTTTTTCTGAATGACTCTGAGGTCCTTGGAGTGGGCCAATAAGCCACTAAGCGCCATAGAAGGAATTTGGGAATCGTATTAGTTCCATACACCACAGGATAATCCTATCCTCGGAATAACTGGCACATTTCTGTATATTCCAGGGGATTCTGAAAGTACTTTGTATGAAGGCTTTGCTCTTTCAGCCTGCAAAGAGGTCCCTGCTTTTGAAATGGGGAAGATACAAAAAAGAATGAACCTGGGGACTGAGCTATTATTTGGCTCGCTGAGCAAATGGAAATTCTTATCAGGAGTGTGAACAAGTTTTATTTTCTTTGCTACAGTAAACAAGTCTTTTAACAAAAAAAAAAATAAATTAAATAAAAAAACACTGTGCCCTCTGCAGGCAATCAGCATCCAGCCTGTGGGTGCTGCCTGCTAAATCAGCTTCACTCTGCCTGTGGTCAGTGAGGCATTCACCCTCTCCAGCTTAAATCATCACTGAAAGAAGAGTTAGTGGACGCAGCCTTAAAGTGGAACTGAAAGCCAAACTGCCTCAGTCAGGCTGACATTTACAGCGCTGTGTTTTCGTGGTCATCTTTTTGTAAAATCATTCCTCGCTGTTCTAATGAAACTCTCCATGGATTAATCACCTGATTGATAAGTAGTTGTGTGTTGGCATGTGTGTGTGCATATGTGTATTTAAGACATTTACCTCTGAATCATGAGGGTCCTGCAGGACAGCTGCTTCCAGCATCAGCACAGCATTTGGCAAGTCTCCCTCTCGAGACTTTTTTTGCCCCTCATCAAAAGCGTTAGGCAAGTCCTTATATGGATTATCTGTGTGGAAGTAGTAACCCTGTCAGCAAAAAAGAACAACAAAAAAAGTAGGGACAGTGGCAATGTCAGTTTGTTTTTTACATATTCAAATGCAAACCAGAGCAACTGTCCTGTGCGATTGTGTATTTAAGCAAAAAGCTCCAGCAACAGGAATTGATCTTTTCTGCCTCACATCAAACCTCTGCTGGGCTCCCCGGGGTTTGTCTGTTCTCTTTAAATGTTAAACCTTGCATTTTCAAACTCTGATTACCCTGGTGTGTTGTTGACTGCTTCTGAGCGAGATAACTTTGAAACTGCTTCTTTAAGAACTGGCTCTGCACTGGGATCAATCAGAGCACCCAGATGTCTGATCTTCGATGCTTTCCTTATGTAAAGAGGTCAGTTGCTGTGTAAATATATAATGCTGAACCATACGCTTTGACCTCAAAAACTAACCAATGGGGGAACTTGTTCCCTCTTCATCTCTGCCAAACTAATTTTGTCATGACTGATAATATGCAATTAGCAAATATTTAATAACAAAACAAAACACAGTAACCAAAATATTGAAGTGATAAAAAACCAAACAGGGCAGCATGGTGGCATGTGAGTATTTCTGTATGTAAACCACAAAGCTCTTTGATGCACCAATCAATGAAAACCACTCAGGCTTCTGTTTTTGGCTTGTCCAGTCCAAATATTTAACTTTGCAGGAAAAGATCAATCCCATTCGTAATGTCTAGCCTTTGGAATGAAACCGGAACCTGGAGGGGATTTGGTTAGCTTAGCATAAAGTGTAAAAACAGGCAGCTCGGAGAGCTTGTTATTTTACTCATTACATTGATCACCTGCAGTCCATCAGCAAACACAGAGCTCCGTATGATTCATTAAACCTACACAGAAGGTTTAAGGGCTGCAAACTGTAAATCAACAAGGTGATATGTTTTATATTCAATTAGAATGACTTGTTTTAATCTGTGCCTGAATGAATTACAAAGCATACATTTACTAAATCCATCAACATGAATATATTTGTTTCCCTCCTTCTCTCTTAGCTAAGCAAACACCTCCTCTCTCAGACGTTTTATGAACAATGAACAGACATGAGCTCAAGACAGTAAATAAGAGGAGGGAGGTAGTTGTGTCATCTTTTATTTAGTTTCAAAGAAAGCTTTAAGGACAAGGTGATTGACCACTAAAAACACAATTTCCTGATCAAAGACCAAGTTTAGTTTTTAAATTCACTTATCTCAAATAGACAAAAGATTGGGTCCAAAGGGAATAAATGAGCATCTGTCATTTACGATATCTATCACAAAAGTAGAAAGTTTGATGCAATGCTTATAAAAAAAATCTGTTGATATTAATACAAGAGCAACAAAAGTTAAAATTCCAAGGAACTAAAGTTGGGAATCTTTCTTTTTCAATTCTTCATTCACAGAAAGATAATTATCAGAATCACGTTTTAATATAGAAATGGTATTAAAAAGAATAAAGTGTATACTATTTTGACAACCTTCCACAGTATTGCACATCTCATCACTGTCACAAGGGTGAATTTGTGTTTGGGCTGATTGAGACTTTTTAATGATACTGACCTTCTCATAAGGAGACACATTGGAGGGAATCTGCGCCTGCTCGTTTTCTGTCAGCCAGTTCCTTCGAGCGAGCTCTTCCCACTCCGCCTGCATCTTATCCCAGAACTCTGTGTCTGACTGGAGGAGTCGAACAGACAGAGGAGGACATGGGGGAGTGAAAAGATGGGGAAGTTGGAGGGGAGAGAGAAACAAAAAGGTTATTACTGCACGGTAAAACAACAGCTCTTATAATTTCCCATCATCCCTCTGTTGGAAATGTCACGTCTGTCAGGCTTGGTGGCTGAAATCAATGGACTCAGCAGCTCCCACTCACTACATTTACAAGTGAAGCAGGGTTTAAAGGAACTACTGAATATGCAAACTCAAGAATAAATGTTCCATTTCTACTAGTAACAAAATACTTACAATGTCCCCCAAAAGGAAACGTAAATAATGTTTACAGTTGGGGTCAAAATGATCACCCCCATAAGGTTTACAAGGTGGGACATTTTCCCCAAATTATTTTTGTGCTTTCAACATATTCACATATATTCAACAATTACTAATATAATATATAGTGTGATGGACCTTATTTAGGTGAAAGTACACCTCTTTTTAAGTAGAAAAAAAACTTGAATTTTTTTTTTCCCCACCAAAGTTATCATCATAAGTACATATGTTGATATATTATCACAGACAGGTATATGCCAAAGTGTAGGCAGGATATCGTTTTTAATGGCAGCAAGATGCTGTACATTTTTATAAAACATACAGAATTTAACAAAAATAGTTGCAACTAATTTTACATGAGGATAGAATAGCGGAACCAACCATCTATGTAATTTTCAAGCAATTCCATGAAAGGAAACCAAAATTATGACCAAAAAAATTAAAAATTGGGTCAAATTGGCCCCAAAGACAACAGGAAGATTGAAAAAACAAATACTTGTATGAATGTCATAGGTACAAAAAGAGGAAGCAGGTATGTGGAAAGCAACATTTCATTACCGTTTGTTGAAAAACAAGCACAATGTTCTTCACCAAAAGATTTATATATGCATCATCACCATTTCCTATTAAGACAAAGTGAATATGAACATGAGTAAGTCCTAATTTCATGCTGATTGTAAATAGTATTCCTTAACATGGATGTTCTATGAGCAACAGTTGCTTAGCACCTTTGTGCAGAGGTTAACATAAGAGAAGACTTGCATACAGAACAGGATGCACATTTCAAGCCTCTACATTAGATTCCTCTCAGAGACAGCTAAACACTTCAGCTGTAGACGGTGCCAAAAGGCTCTCAGGCTCCATCACTCTGAAACTAAATGTTCTTCTCACACTAATGCTGTTTGGATGATGAGTTTTTCTGTGTTTCATAACTTGAAAATATTGAATAAATTTTTATCATGGTACTTTGCTTTCAGATTATAGTGTGGGTTACAACATATTTGATTTGCTAAACAGTTTAGCTCAGTGTGAGTTGATGCTCTGAAATTCAGATTAAACTAAACGAGTACCCTGGGAAAGATGCAGCCAGGGTCCAGAGTACAGAGTAGTGATGAATAGATAAATAAATAAACAAATAAATTATGTATCAGATGTACAGTTTTACTCTTGAGTTTGTGTTTGGTAAAAGTGAAAACAAGAAATTTTATTTTTTACAGCTTGTTGACTGAAGGTGAAGTCAAGACAAATTCTGAAAAATTTTCTTGAAGTTGTTGAATTTTTACTAATTGACTGACACTACATTTCAGCGTATGAAAGAAATTCAGCTTTGGGAATTTCTTACTCTTGCACATTTTCACAGCACTTGGTCAGAGTTTGCTCTGTTGTTTTGAAAGACGCAAAAACTTGTGTGTCAAATTTTTCAAAAATGTCTCTTCATTATTGAATGACATTGATGTTTCTTTATTTCTGTCAATATACTTTATGAAATGTTACAGTGGAGCCCAGAGCGCTTCTCATTGGCTGGTTAGAAAAGGGGGCGGGCACTGCGCAGGTGGCGCTAGCTCTAATGTAGTAACGCAACCGCTAATTCACTTTCATTCATTCATTCATTGCATTACAACGAATCGAGTTGACTTTCTTGCCTGTGTGCGATACAGCACTTCACTACTTGAGCAGAAGTTGGAGATAAAACGTTTGGGACCACATCAACAAGAGGATTTTATAATATCTCAAGAGAGAAAAGATAAAACAAGATCATTCAATCAGGAGCAGTTTAAGAACACCTGGTTTACCGCGAGCTCCTCAAAAAAGGCGTCACTCCTCTCCAAGAAGTGATCGGTGAGTCTAATTAATTGTTTCTCTAAGTGGAATTTATAATGTTTACATATCGTTTGAATGAAAGTGGAAATTGTGTATGCGTAACTTGCGGTGAGTATGTGGGTGGGGCACAAACTCACGTGAGCTCGTTGAGGGAGCCGCTCACCTGTCTGTGGTGCTGAATTGGCTGATCAACTGAGGTGTATTGTGTGTGGTGGCTTTGAATATTTATTGATGTGTATTAGGTGTGCGCCGTTCACGCCATTGTGTTTTTATTGTTGTCACATTGTTTTTCGATCTTGAGTATTTGTGAGATCTTGAACGCTGCCATTTGGTGCTGCTGTTGATATGATAATGCGTGGTTGGATTTTATTACAACGCAATTTTTCCTGCATGCCCCCACCAGAATTTCTGAACCAAAATCACCACTGTATGGATCTATACAAATATCTATTACTTCCTGAAGTGTAGTTTTGGAGATACTTTCTCTGAGTATTTGTTGTTGCTGGTAACTTTTTTTGTATTTATTGAACACTTGTACTGTGATCAAGTGCTTTCAGGATAAAGTGTTCTGACATTGCACTCAATTGAATAACTGGTACAAGGGCAGTGTTCAGCCAAGCCAGATGAGTGGCTCTGAGAATGGTAATGTAACACAATTGCTGTTTTACTGGTCTGAATAATGTTTACACTTTTTTTTTTTTTTTTTGGATGAACACTAATCTCCCAAGTTGATGATTCCTACCGAGCTTGGGGATGGCACTTCCATTAACTTTCACTTGGACCACAAAGTGTTAGGAGAAGATGAAGATAACAGATATGTTGATCACACTCTAATGCACACATCAGTTATATAATATAAAATCTGATTCAACTCTGTTTCAAACTGTATGAAAGGAAAGTTTTGTCAACCTTCTTTAAACTATAAATGCAATGTTCTGTGTGTTTATTATTCCACCCCAATTGTAGTTTAAGCTAGTCATAAAAATCACGTCAGCCTGGAGTTAAGAGTCAGGGCTAAAGCTATTTTACCAAGGGTTTGCAGCAGTGTTTTCCAGTGTAGAGAGTGTGGTAAATGTTTTCTGGTTGCCTGGGCCACAGAATCTGCCTCTGGCGAGGATGAGCACAATACCCTTGACCTCTAAGCTCATACTGGAATCAGTGGAACACAGATAAGCGGAAAAGGAGATATTGTAGATTGTATTTTCTGTGTGACGTGGTTTTATCCTGATATGTACATACTCTGCAGACATAATTCACAGTGACTCATTTCCTGGATTGGCTTTGGTGAGAATGTGAAGGTTCCTTGAAAAATCCCACTGCTGAAACATGCAGACACTAGATTGACACATCTGTACTCCTGCTATAAGTAGACAAGGTTGATATTGCAGATTGCAGATAACACCATGCCTGTTTTCATATGAGACTTGTATGAAGTGCCCCCCCCCCATGGTTTTTTGCTGTCTTCCTTTCAGTGGCAGAACAAACCAGGAAGAATAATGCCAAACAGCAGAAGAGCCCCACATGACTTATTGAGTCCTGTGTAGTCAGAAACTCATCATATCACGATGGCACTGTGTACAGTGAAAGGTGTGTAACACCGTAGAGAGGAGCAGGGTCATAAAAATCTACTGTAACAACGTGTTTGCCAAAGGTCTCCTCATTTCTACATCTATGAGGCGTGGGTTGACATGGAGGCCACGCTGACTAGTTGCTTGTTTTTGAGAAATATTATAGTTCAAAGTGTCCCTATTCAAACTCTGCAAGGCAACATAATGTTAAGACTTTATTCTATGGATTTATTTTAATTTTGACAACCTATTCAGTCATTGTATTATTATTGAGGGTGAAACTAATTGGTGGCAACTATCAAAAATATTCAATAACCGCTAGTATGAATAAAGTCTCAAATGTTCAAAAACAAACGTAAAAGTAAATGGAGAGTCCTGTTCAAAAAATGCTATATTTGCATGAACTGTGTGAACTTAACAAAGTCTTTGAGTAAATGTCTAGTTTTTTCATGACAAGAGAACTGTAACCACGAAAGCAACAGTCCCTCTGCAGTATCAGCCCAGCACCACTTCCCCTGCTCTCCTCAAATCTTCAGCTGATGTGAATGGTTTTCTTGCTTCAGTTATTTTACTCATTTGCATAATAGAGTCACCATAATTTCATTATTTCTCATTGTGTAGCGCGCCTGTATGTGCCCGGTGACCCAGTCCATCATCTGATTATCTTGCTCGCGTAGTCGGTCTATTGTTTGCAGTGTGAAATTCCATCTGGTAAATGATTTGTTCGCCCCTTAATTGCGCCGACAGTGTCAACAAATTGCTTGCAGAATTGAAATGAAGTAAAGATATTGACGTGTTTTGAATTTACATGATATTCTGTAATTTTTTTGTACCTCAGTGATGGGTGTTCTTGGCGTGACATTGGCAGTTTAATTATGTGGAACAGCAAAGATACAGTGTGGTAATTTACATCCAGTGTATCATTGTGGTGAACCAAGAGCTACGACTCTAATCTAGCTGCTCTGATGAAATGTTACGGAGAAAATGATTTAAGAAATGGATTGAGTCCTGACTGCCTTCTTCCGCAAAATCCATCAGCACAGTCTGAGATGAAATGAGGGGAGGAGGTGAGTTGTGTTTTTTAGTTACCCCATGAATAAATGGTTTACAGCAAATAATAAAATGGTATTTCCTACCAAGACGGCACATACTTTTACTGTCTTTTTCGCCCTACTATACAAAAACTGTGCTTCTGTATCTTTGTGCTGGATGCTATTAGCGCTTCTGAGTTAGATGGTCTGAATCATGAATATCAGCTCCAAATATTATCAGTCATGAACTAGTGATAACGACTAGTGGTTTGGGCCCTGAGATAACAGCCAACCAGTCACTAGCAAAGAAAAGTCCACAAAAACCCCAAAATATGATTCAAAATATTTATCTTGCACTGTATTACACAGGATAAGGACAAACTGCCTGAAGTTATCCAGAGGAATTAATGATCTATTACAGCAGGTTCACCCATGCAGAGCATTAAAGTCAGTTAATCCATTTTTGCCATTTCTCCATTTTTTTTTAGAATGCTAGTACCACTGTTGTTACTACTACAACTAATACTACAATTACTATGAATAAAAATTCTAAGAATAATGATGATAATGGGACTGGAAAATGAAGATGAGAAACATGGAATGGATGAATGGACTGAATTCTATTGATTTATTGATTGAGTTAAGTTTATAATTTCCTAGAATGATGGTTGATTGTATTTCCAAATGTGTATTTCTCAGACCGTATCTGTTTGTGCAGTTTGACTCGTTAATCTTTTTCAGCCTCTGGAAGTAATCCAAAAACTTGAATGGAGTTTACTTACTCACTTTGCCCAGAGGGTTAACCATAGAAAAGTGCCATTATTTACCCCGTGACAGCGGGTGACTGCTGTTGAAAAAAAAAACCTCTGCTCATCTCTGGAGCACTACTGGCCTTTCGATGTTAATGAGCTGCACATACACAGAAACACAGCACACACACACACACACACACACACACACACACACACACACACACACACACACACACACACACACAAACAATTTGCTGCACAGGCTCCAGCAGAGGGATGAAAATAGGAAGCTGGAGTCCGATAATGTCACTCAGACATGAATCAAATATGTTTTTTAAAGACAAAGTGCTATGAGTGCATTTCGGCCGATTAATCATTGTCGAAGCTTCTCAGAAAATCTGAATTTTGTGGAAGCATTCAATATTTTCCATCCATGTAAATATGCCAGTTAGTGATAAGGCTAAAACCTACGTCAGGACCGTGTGTTTTCACAATGCTTTTAGTGATGCGTTTTGATTCACTTGCACCATTATTTGTGAATGACACTGAACTAGAACAGCAACGCAACAAACCTGTCCACTGGTGTGGAAAAGAGGCAACAACTGAAGTAAGGCTGAAGAATTTGCAAAAATAATCTATTGCCGATAATTTTTCCCCAGATTGCGTTTGCAAATTATTGTGGGATTATTTTCAGGTTCCTCATTTTGATTGTTGTTAGATAACTCACCATTGAAATGAACATTGACATAAACTACCGTGCGACAACAATCCAAGACATTTCTTTGGTACTGGTGTCTGCTTTTTGCCCATTTTGGTCACTTTTCACTCCTTTTTTTGCCACTTTTGGACCATTTTTTGCAACCTCCTGACTGTTGTCAAAGTTCCCTCTTCATTTTCTTGCTAATTATTTTGGCCATTTGTGCCACCTTACACTTGTTTTCGTTCATTTTTGTAGCTACTTTTAGATGTTTTTGTCACTTTTCACTATTTTAATTATTTCTTTCTCAAAGGTAGTTTTCAACAGTTTGGCTCTTTGGTTAAGTAGCAGGGTTGAGTAACACTGATGTAGAGCTCAAAACATCTTGGTTAAAAAATATTGCACTGTTAATTAAGATATTATAGCAGGCCAAAGCTTTATTTTAATTTCCAACCACATTTATTCGTTCAGGATTCAAACCACTGACCTTACGCTTCTCTAACTTTGAGGCATCAGCACTGCCTCTGAAATCTCTCTTTTAACCACAGCTGCCCCAGAACAATATTGTGAAGATAAAATTGAACCTGTTGTGCAGCTGTTTTAATCAAACAAGAGGCCACACACTCACCTTCATCTCATCTTTACCACCACTTTGGGAGAGCCTTCTCTGGCTCTGCTGCCAAACCATTGTTTCCTGCCATTACATTTGTCCTCATAGCTGCTCTTGTGATTCTCTTTTTAAAAGGAAGAGCGTGTTGTCATCAGCTTAGAATAATGGAAAGCACTCTGATATGATCCTGAAAATCATTTACCTACAGTGGTTTTTAAGACTTCGAAGCCTATTGTTCTCTTGACCCACTGCTCCTGTGTCCTCCTGTCTCAAAGATCTGAACGTGCAAAGGAATAAAAACTTGAGTTTCCTCAAACTGATCATGGGAACACAATTCCTCCTTCTTCTATTCGTCCTAATTTTTTCTTTTCACATTCAGCTGCTTCTTCTAATTGAATGAATTGGTGGGTAGGCACTGTGCTGATTTAATGTTCTCTATGATGCCATCTGAGCTGTCTCTACCTCCATGTCTTTGTGAGTATGAAAGAGCTTGCATATGCTCAGCCACTTAGATAACAATTATCTGATTGTGGGCTTTGACATTGGCAGCTGTAGAAAAAAATGGCTTACTACTTGCATCAGAGCACCAGAGTAGAGGCCAGCACTCAGGCTGCTGCTCGATTGAAGCTTTGAGATACTGTTACCAATCAATGCTCCATGCTTGGGTGCTTGCTCAGAAGCATCTCAGAATCACCTCCTCTACCTGGCCCCCTGCAAGCTGATGTAACCACTCAAACTGTACAGTAATTTGAAGGGATACAGCTTGCACAAGATGTTATGTTATTTCAAGCTTTAGGGAGGGATCCCTGAGTGGGTTGCCTACTACTTTGCAGCTATCCCTCAAACTTTCTTATCACCTTCCTGTCCCTGCTACATAATTTAGTGACCATTACACATCGCATAGTGTGCAATAGCCCACTGTAGCTCACAGAAAAGCTGAGATATCCTAATCGTACAGGGCTTTTTTTTTTAGGGGTTATCGAGTGGTGGAGTGCAAGTAAAAGAAAACTTAACTTTCTTTGTTACCTAAACTCCTACAGTTCTAGAAACTCAACTTATTTCAAACACTCTGTTATCTTTTGTTTTTGCAAGGTTGATGTAAACTTTCAAAAATTTCTTGCTCTAAAGGAAAAACTGAAGTATTCACAATTTCTGAAAAATAGATGAAGAAAACTACTCCAACTGCAGGTGAAAATTATTTTCTTATCGGCTTAAAATAGCAGCTGAACGTATAATGGCACTCAATAGCGAGATATTAAAAAACGCTTCAAAGAAAAACATACTTACTGAGCTGTAAGAGGTTTCCAAAGAATTTCCTTTGATTCTCTATACAGTCTTGCAGGTATGGTATCCCATTTTCCATGCTGTCTTGACATTCCCTATACAGGCCCTGAAATCTCAAGAACTTCTGACAAAGGAGAGTGTCAATACACTGTGCTTTGCAGAACTGAGTCATATCTAATTACCTTAAGTTCTCCATCCCCTGTGGTATCTGATGTCTGGCCCTATAATGACTGACCTATTTTACCCTCATATTGTTAGCCAGCTGGGTGTTGTGAATATTTTTCTGGGTCAAACACTCTGTGAACTTGAGAGTGCAAATTATTGCACGGACAATTAAACTGTCCACTAGCACCATAGGAGTGAATACGTTTCATGACGCACAAAAGCAATCATTTGACAAGGTAATAAAAGGGCAGAGGGAGTCAAATGGAAATCAGCTCCACAGGATTTCATGTAGGTGTATTCAAAGCAGGAACAATTAGAGGCTACATGTGTAGTGCCAGTTTTAATGGGATTGTACTACATTTTGTCCCCCGCTTAAACTTCTCAGGATTACAGCTCCTGTGAAAAACTTTCTTTTTATTTATGAAAGAACACTCCCTAACAATTTGCAAAAATAATTCAGTCGCAATTATTTTTCCCTACATTGCAATTGCAACTTCTTGTGTGATTATTTTTAGGTTCCCCATCCTATGTGATGTGGATATCAATTACTAAAAAGTATGACAAGCAAGAGAAGTAAGAAAAAAACGATTTTTGTAAAAACACAAAACAAAAACATCCACTTAAGGAAACTTTGTTTGTATGTACAGGTAAATCTCAACGTATTAGAAAAATACGAAATGTTAAACTATTTTAGTCACTGATTCCAGAACCAAGGTTTTATACAGATGTATTACACAGAGAGTGAATTATTTCAAGTCTTAATTTCCTGAGATGTTGAAAGTTATGGCCGACAAATAACGAAAACCCAAAATTGATTGTCCCATAAAGTTGGAATCTTACATGAGGAAAGTAATAATGGGATATTATAAACAGAAATGTCAGGGATCTGAAGAGTTTTGCTACTGTCGCTTCATTTTCCAAGTTTTTTCTCCGTTTTGCCCCTTTTCACCCATTTTTGCTGCTTTATGACCATGTTTGGCATCTTAGACTTACTTTTCTTGCAACTTCTTGCAAATTTTTGAGAATGAGAGGATTAGAATTAGAGGATAAAACATACAAAAAAGTATCTGGTATTCTGACACATTTCAGCTGAAATATTGCACTGTCTGCAATTCAAATATTACAGCCAGCCATATTGCAGTTTAATCTACTTTGCGATAAATTGCTCAGCCCTAAAAAATATTCAAGTCCATATCCAGGAAAGCAAGCTTTCAGCCTCATTTCATACATGGCCTGTCTGTCAGGTGGGCTCTGCTTCTGATTGGGTAAACTCGTGATCTTACCTAATCTTAAAACCCTTAAAAGATTCGCCAACATTCAGTGTGTGCCGTCGGAGAAAGCAGACATTCAGACAGGAGATAGTTTTTATACCGTATGAAAAAACCTGGGCAAAGCTCCCAAAAACAGCAGATCAGGGCACAGGAAGACATAGCTTAATTTTTAAGTACTGAAAAGCAGCTTGCTCTTTTCTGTTGAGTTTTATAAAAGTCAGCAGTGGAGATGTCTCTCCCCTGACAGGTGACAGATGTTAGGCTCACTAAGCAGCACTCAGCTTACCTCAACAGCAGCCTTGGCTCGCTCAAACTCCTCCTCCAGGGACTGGTTTCTGGACAGGAGGGCGCTGCCCAACCGCTGCTCCTTACTGAGGCGAGCCTGCCACACACATACACACATGAGTTTCATAATATACACAAATATGCATATAAAGTTATACTTTTAATGTGAACTCAAGTTTGTACAATGGATCACAAATATGCACACACATACATCCACATGGCTCACCACATCACCCACACACAATCCGCCAGAGGCAGAGACAGGCAGGGAGAGTGTGCAGGGTCAGCTGTCTCCTCTTTCTCAGGGACGAGTAAATATCCCTGCCTCGACAAAGCCTCTGACATGCTTAGGAAGGCCCGCAGAATCACTGTCAGCTTCTTGTCTCCCCCCCATCTTAAAGCCATGCTAACCCATCGAGCCCCTCTCACCCCACCTCTCCCTTTCCTGTACACCTGCACATGCAAAACCAAACCTGTAAATGTGCTGATTTGCATTGATGTAAAGCCTTACTTGGCTGTGGAAATGGAAATCGATTGTGCACTCCTGGGGTTTGGGGTTTGGAGTGTGCTGTGGTTGACATGAGTTCACATGTACATGTTACGCTGCTCAAATCATTTTTAGATACATCCTCCTCATACTCTGATGTAACATGGATCTAGGTTCACTGTAAACAGCTATGACTGTGTGTAGGGTGAGCAAATTTATTGTTGTCTGAGGAATGTGTACAGTCGGTGGTTTCCCCTAGAAAGTCCAGCAAGTACCTGTTAAAACAGACCCTCATTACATGGGATTAATTGAGGTCGCTCAATCTCCCCTTAGTGGATGAAGAAATAATTGCCTCATCCACTGAATGTAGATAATCATGTTTTCTATTTATGTGAACAAAAGGCACACATGTGAAAAAACTCTCATCACTGTTTTTACTGTGTTGTGTCAGGGAACAATGAGCTGTTTTGGAGTTGATAAATGAAAAATCCACCCCCAGATACTCTCATGCTTACTAACCAGGTGTAATTCCACCTAAAATCTGGCAAGTTAAGCAGTCTGTGTGTGTAGTTTTTATTATCAGAACAAAAATTTGGAATGTAACCAGAGGCTGGTGGCTGTGGCCCTATATGACAGAAGTAACACCTGCTTTTTTCCTATCCTTTTTTTACAACTCTGTTTCGCTATTTAACCCACAACTTTGTATTTCTGACAAAAGCTTAACCAAAAATGGAAGTCTCTTCGAACTCTTGGCTCCTTTTCACCCCTTGATTGTACATATTATGGATGTAGTATCCCTGACACCATGGTTATGATTATTGCCCAGTGTCAACTCTTTCTTTGGTCAATAAACTGCTGCTCATGTTGCCCTTATTCATGTAATCAGGGCCACCACACGAAGTCAATGAGCAGTGACAGATGAACAAAACTGACAGGGCAATCTAGCATTAAATCTTTATTCACTGATTTAAAATGTAAATATTTAGCACCCTCATATTATCATTGATCACTGTATCACTATTTCATCCTACTGTAAATACACACTGATTCAACCAGTAGAAATAAGAGATAGGCTTTGTTGTTAACAGACAGACTTGGACAGATATCTTACGCCAAATGATTGTAATTTGGGGGAAATTTCATTCCTGAAGTCAAACTTCATTGGACACTTTTTGGTGTTGGTTGAGTGTATATGAATTGTTACATGAATGCAACTGATAAACACAAACATCTCCTTTCTTTAAATGCACACCCTGTTAATTGTGTGTGCGTGTGTGTGCGTGTGTGTGTGTATTTGTCAGCAGTTGAGTAAACTGAAACCACTACTGTTCAAAGGGCCTCTGTCAGATATGTAACTCCTGAGTGAAACAAAACGAGTGTGATTTTTTTTTAACAAATACCTTCCCTCTTATTTGTAGTTATCTTTAATCCAAAATCTATTATTTAATAACGTGCTGAATGGGTGATGTATGTTTGGCTAGCGCGGTGAGATCGGCTCTAATGGGCCCAGAGTAAGGCTGATGAATAATTCATAGGCTATTAATCTAATAATGATGTCTAGAAACAAGAGCTCTTATTCAGACCTACACAGAGACATCAACGCGGGAGGAAAGCGCTTGACATTTGGACCTCATAGCACCACATAGGAACAATCTCAAGGCCAACTATACATCTGGGTTTCCTTAAAGGCACTTTTGGCTCAGTATCATCTCCTTTTTGGTCTTTGGAGTCAAATTTTATGAGATGACGTGATGCTTTTTACTCTGGTGCAAATGTAGAAGTCTTTCAATATCATATGAAAGGATGCATAGGGTGGCTTACATGTCTTCCACTAATATACTGCCTGTTGAGCTGAAATGGAAGAATTGTAGGTGTTAGGACAACATGATGGGCCTCATTAGTGTGCATCAGCATGCAGTTCAATTCATGAAATTCTTATCCTTAACCATCAGTCTGAACAATGTGTGTGAAGTGTGAAGCTTTCTCTCTTCAAAAGGATGTTGATTTCAAGTGCAGACAGCACATACAATAATGATGATTACTGCCTGCCACTGTCATACCGAGCACTTACTTGAGATGCTAGGGCAGACTCCGGTTCAACTTTGGTATTTACTTCCACCAAGTTCTTGTTGGTTGGCTCTAATTGAGTTTTACAGTCAATGGACCTAGAGGCAATGATAGATATTTTGGTTATAATGGGAAAATTGATCTAAACTTGATAAAAATAACATTTCTAATGCTCTCAGTCTCAATGATCTCAAAATTAAAAGAATTCTTCATTTGACATCACTGCCACCATGGCAAAAAATAACTCTTGCGCCTGTTTGCCAATTCTTTAAGGGCAAAATAAATGTTGGCTGCAAGTTCTCATCCAAAGGCCACAGGCTTCTGCATGAATACAAACAACTCCATCGCCACAACATTAACATTCATTTCAAACCTTCCTGCAAAGCCATGACTTGTGGCAGTGTTTGAATTGCTACTAGATCTAGTTACGTTTTCATTTAGATGCATTTCCAGGAACCATCCAGTCACCTTTGTCCACCAAGTACCGTCAGTATTTTCTGTGTGCTCTACAGATCAAGCCTCTTGCTCACCTTCCTTTCTTTACATTTTATCACTTCATCCCCAGTTTTCTGTATCTGAGTCCATCCCCTTGATTCTGCCACATGTGGGCAAAACAACAAGCTATTAACCAACTATCCTTATACTGCACATACAAAGACAGATAAATACATAAATAAATAAAAATATCAAATCTAACATGTATGAAGAAACTAAACATGATTGTCACATCTAGACTGCAAAGAAACCCTTCTCTTTTTTTATATGTCATACATAATTCTACCATCTTCTGTGCGGGTGACAAAGGACAATACTTGCCAGAGAAACTCGTTTGATGAGTTTTTCGAGGAACGTCTTCTTTCCAACTTCCATTTTCTGTTGCCATTCCTCTCTGAGTTTGCGTTCAGCTCTTCCCATTTATCCAGAGGTGAACCAATTGTTACTGGAGACAGAAAACAACAAAGGGTTACTTCTGAAATTTGTCACAGGAGCGTTGATATTTTCTTCATCATGTTGGATTAATAATCAATCATTTTGCCACAAACTGTTCACAAAACTTGACTTTATCTTAAAAATGAGTTATTTACTTAAGATTTTAAGCTTTCAACATTCAATCTCAACTTCCAAGCACGAGTAGCTGCTCCTCTGAATATTTTATAAAGGTGCAGTCTAGTCTATTGCAACACTTATCTGAACATACTAAATAGAAATGGAACAAAGTTGAATTCAAAAATCATTTTGTTTTTAAATTAGAGTGAGACTTAATGTCTTCATTAGAAGTGGGTCCAGTCAGAATGAATCTTCTTTTTTTATTTGCTGCCTGAAATGCAAAGGCTAGAAAAAGAGATTTGTGGGGGTTGTTGTCAAAAAGTTGACAACAAAAGAAGCATCAGCTTCTTGTCCTCAAAAGCCACTGCCATTTCACTAACAGGATGGGTGAGCAAAGAGGCATATCTGTTTGGCTTCTGACTGCTAGATACACACTATACCTTTAAAATGTCCCCTGTCATGACAGTAAATGGCATGCTCTTTCTTTCCGTCTTATGAAAATATGAGAGGTCAGTTTCACAGCTGCAGGAGGTTGTCAGATGGTGGAAGAAACAGGGGGCTATTAAACAAAAAGGGTCCAGGAAGTTTGGTGTATGGGACAGTATTTTCTCTTTGTGTGTAAAGGTTTTATTTTTCCTGATGGCAAGATTTTGGAGCACACCAAAGAAGTGACGTCACGTTCCCTAAAACAAACACCTTTGTATATAATTTATGTATGAGATGTGCAGTGTCTGTGTTTTAGGCTGCTACTGTATTTTGTGAAGCGTTCTAGTCCAAATGACCTCTACCTGAATCTATTGATGCCCTCTCAGGGGTTCTCATGCTTGGTCCCGTCTGTTCAACCTCCACCTGGATCAGCTCGGTCTCATCCGTCTTCTTTCTGTGAGTGTTGTTCTTCTTCAGGCTGTTGCCGCGGGACGACAGCGGACTCTCCCTGCGCTTACTGGTCTTTTTGTCGCCAGGTTCACTGAGATCCAGTAGGTCCAGTGTTGAAGAGAGAACTGTGAGGAACATGGCAGTGTTTTAGTCATTTTCTTTTCAAAGAAGTATTACATAAGTGTGTTTCTCACACATAGACTTTACTCGGGCAGCCTGCCTAGGCGCCTATTCTGCCAAGGTGAGTTTGGCACCCTAATTTAGCTTTTTGCTTTTAAATCTTTGAGAAAACACTAAAATAAGGTAGAGAATATGGTCAAACTAAAACAGTGAAATAAGCAAGCAATGTGCTTCTTTTAACCACACTCAAATACTATTTTTACTCAAAGTCTGGCTAAGAAGTTCAACTTCTTGTAACATGCTTCCCCCCCCCAACACATAAATCTGTATTTACACATTTATATCTGTGAGAATATATGCTGCAAAGCAAAAAAAAAAAAAAAAAGGAAGTTCTCCTTTTACCCGCCTTGTTTCCATAAAGTGTAAAGGTCTTAGATTTGATAACAGATAGCTTTTCAATGGTAGTCATCCTTGTCCATAGCTTTTGTACTCATGGCTTAGCGGTGTGTTTTTCTGCCACCTCTGATTATATTCCACATCCCAGAAACTGTATTTTTCTCAGTGCAAAACAAGTGAACAGCAGTTTTCTCTCTCTGCTCTGCATGAAGCTTTGGTCTTTATCTCCACCTTTTCTGACACAGTGAGAGAGCTGTCAAAGGTATTTACGATGTCCCGATATCGCTTCTGGTTGGACATGTAAAAATGTGCTGCTGCTCTTTTCAATGGGTGTAAATATACTGCAGTATATGCCGCTGCACGGTTGGATAAGGAGCCCCTTGAGGAGATCAAGTTTGGTCAATTAAGTAATTCAAACTCAGGTTGGCAGAGCGGTAAAGGACTAAGTTTTTGGTCTGAGGGCTTAACTTTGGTCTGTGCTGTCATCAGGCTTCACAACAAGCTTTCAAGTCTGTGCTGATTGCCAGGTTTAATTAAAACTAAGAAGGGGTGTTTGATGTGAGTAATGACTGATCATTCTTTCAAAGAAGCGTTTCGTGTCTGCTACATTTATTTCACGGTAAATCAAACCAACACCTCCTTATTTTTAAACAAGCTCAAGTGTTTTGTTCATAAGTCACAATAATAGACAAATAAGCCTTACATCTTGCATTTTGCACCTGAAGTCATCAGTATTGCACATTGATATGAAACAAAACTGGTGGTAAGGATGATTTTTTTGTTGGCTGGAATGAGTGTTGTCGTTGTAACTGAGTTTTATACATGCACTTAGGAAAGCAAATATCCCATGAGGCATAAGGTGGTGATCAGGTGGCACAGGAGATTCATAAACCCAGTGTGCAGTATTTTATTCTTTAAGTTTTCTTTTACGATCAGAGCTTTTCTTCCTCATCTTTCAGGGACTCTTGCTGTCTCTTTGTGTGATCTCCGAACTGCGTGCACACGACTGTGTAATTGGCATACTGCTGTTTCATGACAACCAACTGAGAGCAATTGTTGACGGAAATCTCTGCGTAATTAGAGCATATGCTTGTCTTCCATGTCTTGTACTCTTTAGATGACAAGTGCAAATCAGCAGAGACACACTTGTGGGGAAGATTGCCTGAAGAGTTTTTCGCATCAAAAAGAAACTCAAAGCTCTCAAAAAAGACAATGATGACAAAAATGTTTTGGCACCCTGGAGTTTACTTGAAATGAAGAAACTGAGAAGAAAATTTTATCGACAAGAAAGATTGTCACCAGGCACCTTTTACTCCTTGAGCTCTATTTAAACAATGCAAAACGCACTGTCTAAAACACATGGCATAACGGAAATTGTGTCAATTTGATGGTTGAACACAGCTTAACACAAACATCCTCAAAAATTTTAAGAACAGTTGTCCTTTTCAACTCAAGCTTGGTATCTAACAGATACTGGAGTGGATATTAAGCATCTCAGCTTTGCATCAAAATATAACCTGACAAAGAATATTATGAAGACAAATGATATACCCACAGGGTTTTTGGCTGCTCTCAGCTCTCTGCCTGTCCTTCATCTATGACGCTCTCTCTAATATTAAACTTTATAAGATAAAATGGCAGATTTTTCTCACTCAAACTGAAAAAAGATCACTGATTCTGCACTGAAATAGCCAAATCAGACTCCTAATTTTATTCAATCACTTCTGATTATGCTTCGTAGTTAACAGCAATTGCTTGCTTGCTAGAAGGGCAATTAGTGTCAATTCAGATCTAGTAATGACTAATAACAGGTGTCTTGCACATATATGAAGGCCTTGATATTCATGAGGCTCTTACTGTGTTTTATCATTGTTAAGTTGTGTACTGTAACTCTTTTCCCATGTATGGTTCACTCAGCAACAGAAAGAGATCCTGGAGAAACTGTACAGAGTCAAGATTTGTAACTTTGTGAAGAAAAACCCAAAGTTGAGTAGTTTTAGAAAGTATGCAAAACAAACAAACAAACAAACAAACAAACAAAAACTGCTCCTTCGAAATATATCAACAAGTTTTCATTTGTTTCTGAGTCAAACTAAATTACTTTTAGCTAACTAGTTAAGTGTTACAGCTACCTAGCAAGCTTAGACTTTTTTCAATGAGGTTGTTTGTCTCAAGCTACTTCATGAGAGCACAGTCGATACAGGAGTTGGCTCCTCTATCTTACCCTTCTGAGACCCCACATACTTATATGACGTTTACATTTCTGCCTCTCAGACTCATTATACTTCACGTTCTAAAACTTTGACTGATTAGCCAGCAGCTCCCAAAGTATAGTGGAGAAATGTAGAAATCGTATCCAGACTTTCTAAATCAAACCAGGCTATTTTTGAACAATAATACAAATAACTAACTAATAGCTTCACAATAAAACGAATAACATGATCATAACTTCCTGTAGAAAGACCAAGTTTAGTTATCATACTATTGGGTCTTACCTAGGCATTTTCAAGTCAGGTAAGATTTAAAGATTTTTTATTAAAAAAACAAACAAAAAAACACAAACTCATCACAGATTTCAGGTGTCTTGTAGAGTAACTCCATGTTGTGTCCCCCTGAGATTGACATGATTTTGAGCCTCCATGTCAAAGCGAAATGCTGGAAAATGGTAAATGTAAGAAGTAAGGACAGGTTTTTGTTCAGCAAAAGTTTGGTGATCATCCTTTGCTGACTAGACAGGAAGGAGGACGAGAGTATACCAAAAGATTAGGTTGGAGGATTGTTTGATTTATGGCTTTTGGCGTTTTCTTATTTTCTTTCATAAATTGGAGATCTTGGCAGCCACTTGAACTCAGGCTATGAGGATTTAAAAATGTCATCATTGGGAAAGGTTATTTATACAGTTGAAATGAGGCTGCAAAACTGAAGACACAATGATGAAGATCCTCTGTGGATTAGCGTGTTTAAGCTGGTAATTATCATACATTTTTGATTTCTTTAGTCACTTCCTCATGCTCAGTGTTGTTTTTTTGTTGGTCCATCACGGAGTGAAAACCAATTGACATAAAAATAACAGCTGAAATCTACTTGTCTTTCCACTGAACTGAACAATAAAACACCCTGCCTTCATTTTTGGACAGAATTTGACCATTTTGAAAAATTTTGTGAATCTTGAGAATCACTTTTGATTATCAGTGTCTGTGTCACTGTCAGATGAGGGAGCAGGAGACATAATGCTGACAGAAGGTTGTAAGTTTCCTATGACGTTCCCTCGCACTATGCCTGGCTGACTGAATCAACGCGGCCACCAGCCAATGGCGAGATGACACGCGTCAGCTGTGCAATCTGGTACAACAAACAGTCGTTCAAAATTTGTCACAGCTCACTGATCAGAATCCTTTTCATGAAGGAACCAAGATGGCACCTGGCATCTGTTCAAGTCACAACATTTTATTTCACAACAGCTGCAGAGTGACCTGGTTCAGTTTAAGTTATTTATCACCAGGATCTGGTGAGCAGTATGGACAATTTTTCAAGTCAAACACAACTGTAGAGGGGGCATGTTGAACTCAAACACAACGTAAGCTTTTAAAAGTTGTCAGAATGAAATCTGATTCACTGTTTTGGTCCACTGCATGTTATAGAGCTTTTAATTGGCTGCCAACATGTTTATCACAAAGTTATAAAAGACTTTTAGTAAGCTTAGTGTGCTTGCAGTATATACTATTTCAGTGTGAATTGTTTCATAAAATGGCAAGAATTTAAGAAAACACCTCAAATATTGCAAAAATGTTTCCTGCTTGACTGAATAGGTGAATGGGTGTGAAAATAAAAGTAAGAATACGGTATAACAAAAATTTAGAAACAAATCACGTCAGAACATTTTGACATAACATTTCTGCTTTTGGTCACAAATTCACTGAATTCTTTTTTTTTTTTTTTTTTTTTTTTTTTTTTTAAAGTTATTTTTTTGGCCTTTGTGCCTTTAATGGATAGAGGAGGACAGTGGATAGCATTGGAAAGGGGAGAGAGAGTGGGGAGTGACATGCAGGAAATGGGCCACAGGTCGGATTCGAACCCGGGCCGCCCGCTCGAGGGCAAGCCTCATGGTGCGCAGCCATATCCACTCGGCCATCCGCGCCCCAAATTCACTGAATTCTGCGACTAAGTTTTCATCATGCCTCAAATAAATGCACAAAACCAGCACAAATGCCAAATTTCTATTGTGTTACTTGATTTTGTAAGACCATTATTTATTTTGCTGTGGTTAAACAGCTCCTGAATGAGTAACAATACTATCAGCTGCTTTTCCAATTCTGATGAATCTGCTTAATGGCTGAACAAAAATATGACGACAACTCGAGACCAAACTGAGCTTGATAAGAGGCCTGTATAAGTAAAATAAAATATAGTTTCGGTTTATCTTAATTAATTTTCTTAAAGCCAACTTCAAAACAAATGTTGTGCTGCAATAACTCCAAAGAAAAGCTAAAACTAAAAAAAGCCTTCACTATAATCTGTATTAGCTTTTCCACTGTTGATCCCTGTCAAATTGGAAAGATAAGCAGAGGATGCCTTCTGTATATGACTCTCTACTGTAGCTCGTTATTACCCACAGTCACTGAACATTTTCAACTGAATTAGGACTAGCACAGGCTATTGCATTGTGTGTAGGTTTGCATGTCAGAACTGAAACAGGCTTTATTTCAGAACTGGTAAATGTTTGTACTGTACCAGCTGTGTTGGAAGTCACTGGGCGAGAAAGCCCATCACACTTGGTCTCACAGAGGAAATCGTCGATGGAGGGGCTTAGGAGGGGGCGGCTTTCTTGTTGCTCACTCACCAGCTGTAAAAACATACAGGAAGAAAAAGTTTAGGCTCGTAAAGCATCAACCTCTGATCACAATGTCCCCAAAAGTCTCTAATATAGTTAATTTTGTANGTTCAAGTCACAACATTTTATTTCACAACAGCTGCAGAGTGACCTGGTTCAGTTTAAGTTATTTATCACCAGGATCTGGTGAGCAGTATGGACAATTTTTCAAGTCAAACACAACTGTAGAGGGGGCATGTTGAACTCAAACACAACGTAAGCTTTTAAAAGTTGTCAGAATGAAATCTGATTCACTGTTTTGGTCCACTGCATGTTATAGAGCTTTTAATTGGCTGCCAACATGTTTATCACAAAGTTATAAAAGACTTTTAGTAAGCTTAGTGTGCTTGCAGTATATACTACTTCAGTGTGAATTGTTTCATAAAATGGCAAGAATTTAAGAAAACACCTCAAATATTGCAAAAATGTTTCCTGCTTGACTGAATAGGTGAATGGGTGTGAAAATAAAAGTAAGAATACGGTATAACAAAAATTTAGAAACAAATCACGTCAGAACGTTTTGACATAACATTTCTGCTTTTGGTCACAAATTCACTGAATTCTTTTTTTTTTTTTTTTTTAAGTTATTTTTTTGGCCTTTGTGCCTTTAATGGATAGAGGAGGACAGTGGATAGCATTGGAAAGGGGAGAGAGAGTGGGGAGTGACATGCAGGAAATGGGCCACAGGTCGGATCCGAACCCGGGCCGCCCGCTCGAGGGCAAGCCTCATGGTGCGCAGCCATATCCACTCGGCCATTCGCGCCCCAAATTCACTGAATTCTGCGACTAAGTTTTCATCATGCCTCAAATAAATGCACAAAACCAGCACAAATGCCAAATTTCTATTGTGTTACTTGATTTTGTAAGACCGTTATTTATTTTGCTGTGGTTAAACAGCTCCTGAATGAGTAACAATACTATCAGCTGCTTTTCCAATTCTGATGAATCTGCTTAATGGCTGAACAAAAATATGACGACAACTCGAGACCAAACTGAGCTTGATAAGAGGCCTGTATAAGTAAAATAAAATATAGTTTCGGTTTATCTTAATTAATTTTCTTAAAGCCAACTTCAAAACAAATGTTGTGCTGCAATAACTCCAAAGAACAGCTAAAACTAAAAAGAGCCTTCACTATAATCTGTATCAGCTTTTCCACTGTTGATCCCTGTCAGATTGGAAAGATAAGCAGAGGATGCCTTCTGTATATGACTCTCTACTGTAGCTCGTTATTACCCACAGTCACTGAACATTTTCAACTGAATTAGGACTCGCACAGGCTATTGCATTGTGTGTAGGTTTGCATGTCAGAACTGAAACAGGCTTTATTTCAGAACTGGTAAATGTTTGTACTGTACCAGCTGTGTTGGAAGTCACTGGGCGAGAAAGCCCATCACACTTGGTCTCACAGAGGAAATCGTCGATGGAGGGGCTTAGGAGGGGGCGGCTTTCTTGTTGCTCACTCACCAGCTGTAAAAACATACAGGAAGAAAAAGTTTAGGCTCGTAAAGCATCAACCTCTGATCACAATGTCCCCAAAAGTCTCTAATATAGTTAATTTTGTACGGCGGTCTGACACCAGTTTATCTACTAAGATGTTCTAATTTCTCTTCCTTCACTGTTAAAAATTATTCTGTAGATATGATAACAAAGATATATGAAAATTTTTCAATCCTTTGTGATGCTTGTTACACTGATTCTTCTTTGCTATGATTAAAATGTAAAAATGCCTGCAAGAAACAGGCACTCTTGTAATAAATCAGTCTATCATGGAAAAGTAACCATGCTAATTCAATGCATGTTATGTCACTGAATAAGTCCCCATTGAGAAAACCACAGATATAAGCTGGGCTGAGAAAAACACACAGGATGTCCCCCAAACAATAATTGCTCAACCATTATAGCTTATCTCACCTTCCAAATCATGAAAATGCTAATCACTGTGATACACCAATTTGTGGACTTGCCAGTGCAGCTGCAGAATAGGTTACATCCAATTTATGATCAGCACCCAGAAGCCAGGATACTCCAGGTGCAGCTGGTTGCAATTTGCCAATCAGTGATTCATAATTTGGAGGTGGAAACCAGTTTTGGCCCATAGTGAGGGTGAGCCGCTACCTCTAATGTCAGCCTGTGCAGAGTGTATAAAAAACTGGCAGCAGGCAAACATGACATTTGCTATTGTTGCCCTGCAGGCCAAGCTTGCCAGCAGAATTTTAATGAAGGTGTTAAAAGATTAATTGCCAAGCAAGAATGGACGTACCATAACCTACAGGAGAGTGGGATTTTCATAAACATGTCTATAGCCTGTAGACTCTTGATGTTTAGTTAATCAGTAGACCAGTGTTATGTGGCATTGTTTACCCATGTGATTGTCTATACACTATAATTGAGTGTCTCAGGCTTCTGTTGTTTTTGTTCTTCCTCTCGATCCAATGTGCAAGTTTTATGATGAAAAATACATGCATACATGGTGAAATGACTCATTACATAACTAATTTATCTCCCATTGAGGAAAAATTCACTATTGAAATGCTATTGAAATATATATGATCAAATACTAGACAGGGTTTCTTTTACACTAGATCCCCCTTATCAATGAAAAAAGTTGGACAAAAACATCTCTACTTGATGAAATGGAACAAAAACTCCAATAAATTCTGTCTCTAAAAGGATGAAAGAGTGCATTAAGGTAACAAGGAATGTAAGAGTTAATACTGAGGTGCTAAAATAGGCTGCTTATGGTACCACAAACTTGCAGCTCAGTGTCTTCAGCACATTTTCCTTGAGTTTCCAAAATATCATGGAATCACAGAAATGTAGGGCATAGTTATCCCACATGGTGAAACTACTCGCTGTTTTTGGGACACTGAGATTCTGTTATGAAACAAAAATAGCACAAAAAGTTTGAATTGGATGTTTTCATTTAATAAGCACTATCAACTCCACAGTGGAAAAAGAGTTTATGAAATCTTTGTACAGAACTGGGTTTGTGTTTGAGATCCAAAACACAAGTGAGGTTTTTTCCTGTAGCCATCTTCAAAAATGGTTGTTTTTTTTCAGTTCAAGCAAATCATGTCGGAAATGGTGAAAATTATGAAATGTCACATTTAATGTCAATGTTAAATGTCAAGTCTAATGAAAGTGTTGGAGATGGTTTTTAAAGCTGATAAAGCATGAGCAGGTTCCACATAGACCCATGAAATCCTCATTGATGTTCAACCAAATAACTCTGCCACACAGTGAAAACCAGCCGTAACTCTTTTGAAGTGGTACAGCAAAGTATAGGATGAGGTATGTTATTTTTTGTATAATCAGCCATGCATAGGAAAGAAGCTCAAACTTTTTTCAAATACAGAAAAACTTTGAAAAAAAGAAAGCATGTACATTTCCTCCAGAATGTGGGGTCATTATTTTGTTGTGAGAGTTTCTACTGAGCTGAAAGAAAGCTGATCCAGCACAGGTAATTGGAGTTTGCGCTGCTCTGGTGTTAGAATAAAGCTTTCGGTTCATATGAAGTCTCACAGTGTGAAGTAACCTGATTTCATCCTCTGCTGCTGCCTGCCAAGGCATTCATGCATATTCTCCAGTTTTGGATGAACGCTACAAATCACACAGGGGGCAGACTTGTTTTTTAAGGCCATATTTATTCAGTTATTTACACTCTGCTTATTCAGGGAAAGTGTAATCGAGCTGAAGTGTAGCCTGAGCAACCACTGACTCATTTCAGGTGTCAGAAAGTGTTTTGATGTGGAAAACAAGCCACTCTTTCTTTTTAGCTGGTTTTTCCTACCTTTGCTTATCTCACACCTTGACCAGCCGGTTCAATCGAAATGTTAGTTGGACTTAAACTTTCTTTGGTAATAAATAATGAAATCAGACCCCAAAGACATCCCTGGTACAGTAAACCAGCCAAAAAGGGTTCACAGTATGACTTGGGTAAATTTACAATGTTCCAATAAGGATGTAATGATTTTTTAAAATGCATCATGACTACTGCATATGAAATAAACAAGTTAGCAGCTCTGTTGTTATTTCTCACTGACATATTTCCATCTCTCACTGAGGAAAAGGTAACATGTTTGACATTTTTGTAGTGTATAAAGTTTTGTAAATCTCTTTTCTTTCCCTTTTTTCACAGATTCTGTATCCTTATGATTGAGTTGCATTCTCTATGAAAGCTTTTCTGTTGTAGCTTCTTAGCTGTCTGATCCGTTCGGCACAGATGCTAGTTCAGCTGTATGACTGTAGCACCGTCCTTAGAAACTCAGTGGAGACATGGGCCCTCAGGACTGCAGAGCAAAGCTTTTTATAATGTAAATAAAATTCATAAATGCACATTTTTTTCTGTGGCTGAACGTGTCTGAACCAGAGAAACATCTGTCAGGGAATAACAGCTTTTGTGACTTGCGAAGCATCCATTGGAGGACGTAGGAGAGTTACTGTGTGCATTAAGCAGAGGTGCTCTAAAGTATCCCCTGTAGTCAGTGAAAGAACTCCCCTCACAATACTTGACCTTGGGTTTCTCTGCTTTTTCAAGCATTAACACTTTTTTTTGGATGCAGGCTCCCTACAGAGAGTTTGTTTTTGATGTTTTGGCTGAGTAACTGAAGGTCAGCACTGTCAAAGGAGTTGCATGCAAGACAACTGCAAAAATCCACCATCAAGTCACAGATTTGATTCACGATAGTACTGAGGATTTCAGAGAGTAATGACAGATGTTAACAGAATCTTGGCTTTGAGCCCTGCAACTTGTATTTATGACTGAAAGTTGGCAGAGTTTGTATACTCTCGGGGAATACTCCATATTGTTAAGTTGTGAAACATGACCATTATTTGTCATAAAAGGCAACCAACCTAGCTCTCAATCACCTTTATGCGGATTATCAAAATAGGATCTTTGTCACAAAGAGTATTTGCTTTACCAGGCAAATTCTACCTTATATTGTCTGATGGATTCTGGGAAATTCTGGGGGAGGGAGTTTGGTTTGACCTTCGGTTGAATTATCTACCACTTTGGTTATGAATAAAAAGCCTTTACTATATTATGGTTTACAAAGAAACTTCCCTAATCCTCTGAATACCAACATGGGGTTTACAGTCATAAATAATAATGACTCTTCTTTCCCTAATAGTTGCTTTAGCTTTAGTGCTAGTTTAAAACGACTGGCATAGCATAACACCAAACTGCTAAATATAAAATTTGATTGCTGACATGATGCATTTCAAGCATTAGTATGCTTATATTACCACAAAGCCTAGAAACGTAGCATTTACACAAATCGATCATACTTCTCTTGTTCAGCCTGAGGCTGGAGGATAACATTTCCTGAGTGATAGATTTTCTGTATTTAACAGCTACAACACTGTCTTTTCAAACTTTTTTTCAGCATAATCTCTAAAAATCATGCTTCACTAACAGTTTTGCACACATAAGCAAGCCTGAAAGTGACGCCTTAAGTTCAGAGTCTGAGGATGTGGCTTTGCATTACAACTTGCTGTCTCCTCATAAAAAACACTGTGCACTGTATGATTGTTGTTGGTGTTCTTAAAAGTTGCAATTAAGTCCAATTTTAAATTACGGTTTCAGAAAAAAAATGAGTCCACTGAATTTTTTTCCTCCTCTAATCATCCAGAAAATGGGGACAGAAGATCTCCTGCATTCACCTGGGGAGACACTTTGGTAGCAGGTAGCATGCAAGCACCAATTATCGCTTCCCTCCTGAGCGGCTCACTCATTATTCTCAGTACAAGAAGTACATCTTTTTCTCTGCCACTTTTCCTCCTTTTCTCCCCTCTTGTTATACCTTTTTGCTCCTCATCTTTGCAAAGCACTTTGTTTACAAAGTGCTTTAAGGAGAAATATAGAAATTATGTAATGGAAAACTTCAGCTAATTGTGCCGCTTGGGCTCGTCTCAGAGACGTCTCAGATGTTGCCGTTCAGGGAACCGTGTAGCAGTTAAGCATGTCAGAGCTTTGAAGGCGGGGAGGTTGAGGTGAGGACATGGGGGGGTGGAGAGGATGGAAAACACCACATTGAGAAAAAGGTGGACTAATAACTCTTGTTGGATAAAACTATCAAGAATGGTTGCCCTGGAAATCATTACAGATGAGACTCTTCACCTTCTACATGTTTTGTCACACCAAATCTAGCTTTTTTGACTCTGATATTACTGAATCTTGTCTAATGCTGAATGTTGTTTACTCATTACAGAGCTGCTAAAGGTGTTGCTGTGGGTGGCAACGAATTGTTCCATGTACTCCCACGGGCCCTCAGGCTGGAGCTCACCTAGCTGGGTATCTATGACTCATCAACAATGACTTTGCATGATTTGTCCTCGGGAAAAAATACTGTCAGATAGAATTTTTCTTCTGATTTCTCTGTCATTTGTGTACAGTGATTCCCAAACTTTACAGCCTGGGATCCCCAAAACAGCAGTGCTGAAGTTCAATAATTCCTTGCCGTGTCAATATACTTGCAGGCCAATCAAAAAACAGAACTGGAAAAATTGCCTAAGATACTTAATTCAGCTTATTGGTAAAAAAAATCAGACCTACAGTTTGTGTACATATTGCTGTTTTTCCTGTATGCCTGTATTCTGATCAAGAAATGAGGGCTAAAATTGAACATATGCTGTCTCTCTTGAACTATTAAACTGGAGTGAAACCACTCTGAGTGATGTGCCTTGCAAAAAAAATTAATTCACAGTTTCTCACAAACCTCTTTTTCTAACAGAAAAAAAGTTAGGTACTATTCTTTGCTGCTTATTAAAATTTGTGACTTGTTCATCAATTTTTTTGTATCAGAATAGTGTTGTAGATATTTATTGTTACAATGTCAAAAAATTGGGGTTTATGAATGACTTTAATTACATTTTACTGAAAGCATCAGCAGAATTCACAACACGTATCATTTTTTATTGTGCATGCTGTACTGGAACAAGCTCTGTTTTGCCGGCTGTTGAAAATTCATGAAATTTGAGGACAATAGCAGCTAAACATAACTTATCGTTGGCTTAATCTTGAATCACTAATCAGTAAAGCAATCGTTTACTTTTGTTGGAACTTTTAAAATGATTAAGTGATGATTTTTGAGATAATCTGATCTCACACTGAGCAGCAACAACAACTGTTTGTGAGTTAAACTCCCAGCCTGTCCGTAAGACCTCCCAAATATATATTTTTCTGCTGCTTGCCATTTTTATTTTTTTATTGTGCTCTTATGTAACCTGAGGGCTGAGACCTCTGACTCTGAAGCCCATTGAGACATCGTATGTGATATTTAGCTTTACAAATAGACTTGACTTGACTCGACTTGAGGCGCGAGGGACACAGCCTGTCAGTTAGCCTCTGTCACTTGCTGTGACATGAAGCCGGGACACGATGCCTCTCAGGCTGCAGCCTCAAACATTAGAGAGGACAGCAGTTATGGGCTGACTCTGACTGTGTGGATACAAAAACCAGCTCATCTACTCAGTTGTTTTATCGATTATTTTTACTTTCCTTAAAAAAGGTTTGAGGAAAGTGATATGCATTGCATTTAGAAAGCAGTAATTGTTGTGTTGTGTTGTGGGTTCAGCATGAATTTCTTCACAAAAGAAAAATGACCGCAAATATGTTTCATTCCCTCTTTTGACATTTAAAATACATATAGCATCTGCTTTAAGAGTAACAGTGTTAAATTTCTCACTCCAGTGCACTCCAAGTATGTCTAATATGTATTTTAAGGCTGAACACAAAAACAGCTCATCAATACAGATACATATCAGTATTCTAATCAATACTACTCTCCATGATTTGATGATGAAAACAAAGACTTGACATGTAAAGCCGTTTTAATTTTTTTGTTCTTTTTTTTCCCACAACCCTTCCAGGGTCAACAAATGCAATTATTATGATTCTAACATAATATTTTTCCTTAAATTTTGGTTTAGTTCTTTTTTAAAGTTAGTTAAGTTAGTGTAAAATACAGATGGGAGTTTTAGGGTACTTTTACCACCCAAACATAATATCCATCACCATGGAGCTGGAATAATTTACACAATTCTGGTGTCTCTTTAAGCCAAATCAACCAATTTAATTAATTTGAATAATAACTCTTATTCTAACAGTACATACAGTTTGATATGGCTGCTTTATTACTGAATTTTCACTATTACTCATAATATTTAGCTGATAAATAACAGCCTCTCCTGTTGTGTGACTTTAGCATGCGAAGTAATAGCAACTTAAACAATATTTTCTTCTTTATCAAGTTTCATTACTATCTTTCAATGGGGATTTTTGCTGCCTTTGTTAAAACCCACTATCTTAACAGTGAGTTCTAATCACAAGGTGGAAAATTGATTTTCTTGAGGCTCTTATTCAAGTCGTCATAAACTTCATTTTACAGCTATTGTGCAGTAAGAACAGGACACAGTGTTGCTTGGAGTACATGTTGACATGAATTTTCCTCTCCTGTCACCATGTTCTCTGGAGGATGATTGGAAAATGTTTCCAATAATCTACCTGTGGTCGTCATATTATTGATTCTTGTGACAGTGAAGCATGTGAAGAGAAAACCATTGATTGCATGTGTACCAGCCCTTGTCCTGATATACAGAGCATCTAAATCAGGGATTTGAAACTTCTTCCAGTGGTATGTTTTTTCTCACTCAAGTTGTCTTGTCTTGTACACAGTGGTTTAAGTTAAATCGTACATGTATAGATGGGAAGATTAGCTTTGATATATCATATATTGTTGGAGCAAACTCTGCAGCTTCTGTCAATCAGCAGAAATGCTGAAGCTTAATTAAATCCTTCTGCTTGAGTGGCAGCATTATTTTGGCCGTATGACAGCTTATCAAACCAGACATTCTATTAGAAAGTCAAACAAATACGAAGCATGCTACAGGTTATTAAAACACAGATCTACAAGAGGATACACAGCCGTACACCCCAAACAAACACGAACACACTGTACAGAAGCAATCAAGCACAGAGCAATAAAACTGAGAGTGGCATATGGCGCAGCAACTCCATCCTATAACACAATAATAGTTAAAAAGCAGAGGAGAAGTGAAAAGCTCAGCAGCGGGTAAACACTCATTTGCTGCAGTAGTTTTGGTACACAGAGAGCTCAATCAACAGCTCAATGCCATGCTGTGTGCATTTAGAAAATGCATTCATAGGCTGTGCAGAGGATTAGCTGCTTATGAGGTGTAAAAAAGTTCATTGGGACCTGATTAGGAAGGTTAGAGGAAATTTGTGGCCCTCTGGTTAATCCCCCCCCCCCTACATTAAAGTTGAGCGTGGGAGCACTATGAATCTGTCAGAGGCTAATTTAAAAAGATAAAAGTTATGTATGTAATTGCAGCAATTTAAAGCCTCCTCTATGGATCATTAGATCACATTCAATGCCTGTGTAAATGTAGTCGAGGGTTTTATACCCCATAGAGCAGCTGGAAAAGAGTATTTGTAGCATCATTGTTAGATACAACAGTTAGAGTAATGAGTTAGTAGACAGCAGAGGTCAGTTATAGGACACTCAAAGCTTTGCTGATGTTTAGTAAGACCAACACAGGAGGACAATCCGCGTAGAGGCGGTGGAGGGGAGGGCGGGGGGAGTTTCTGAAATGGTTCTGCCCACCTTGGTTGTCACTGTGAGGAGGGGCTTCCCTTCTGATGACGCCTTACTTGGTATCTCCTTCAGGACCATGGCAACAGTCTTATCTGCAGCCCTAGCGTCTTTCCCCTACAACAGTGAGATCAACAATGACTTGTGTCAGGAAAGTTGGACAACTCAGTGCTTTTTGCCCCCGTCACAGGGCATCTTACAGAAAAGACTTAATCTTGTGATGATGGAAATACTGTGTGGGGTTGTCTACGGTAACAAAACATCGACTAAAAGACATTTCCACAAGACTATGGCAATGAAAACAGGGTTACTGCACAATGTAGAGGGCAGACGGTGATGAGCATGTTTGTACAGAATATCATACAGAGCTCATTACACAGACCAAAGTATAAACTTTCAATTACATTTACTGTGAGGAGGGTGAATGTTCATGCCCTCGAGGCAGCTGTGAGTTATTGGCAAAGAATTCAGAGCTAATCCTGAAAACTGAAATATTTAGGTCATTGGAAAGTTTGGAAACAGTTTACTTTACAGGTCTGCAGATTTCATCAGAGCTAAGTAATAATTAGACAAACTTTCTTTTTATTTATCTGAACTTTCCCCCCAATCTCATCATAATTTGGTGAAAATAAGCATGTAATGTATTTAAAATAATACCCAGATTTAAAGTTAGCCACAGTTGGTAAGTAACTGTTTTGTTCAATTTCTTTAAAATGTCCTCTGAATTTCAAGGCAAGTAGAGGACAATTAGTCAATAATTCATTTTAAATCATAATTCACCACAAAACGTATGAAGAATTTCAAAAAATAAGTTTTAAAAAGTTTGTCGAATCATTACATAATTCCGATGAAATTTCAGGACCTGTAAAGTAAAGCTTCCACGAATTTGCACTGACAGTATCACCATATGATGTGTCAGCCAAAAAGTGTAGCTTATACTAAACATTGCCCAACTGTTTTACCAAAGCTGTGAAATATTATTTCATTGTCCTGATTTTTGTTGATCAGTTTGAAATTTTGGGGTACCAACCAAACAAAAAAAGTATACAATTTCTGAGATTTGGTAAGAGACACAGTCCAGCACAGCACCAAACTTACTGGCCCCCAAACACGCGCACACACAAACTGTCCTGCTTTCTATCTTTTCCTCACAGCTTGTGATAGAGTTCAAACTGTGAGGTGCTTGTCCAATATTTATGAAGGCTACATTACATAACAGTAAAAATTGATAACATAGAAGGTCAAATTGATTTTGACAGCCTTTTGTCACTGGCCTTTTCAAATTGACTTTATGACAGAGGCTGGACCGCAGACCAACAAGCTCTCACTCATTTTAGTGCCATCACTCAATCAATTTCTGCTTAAATAACTCTGGAGGGTAACAAAAGTTATTTCAGGACACTTTAAAAAGAGCAGGTCTATCCTTTGTTGTGAAGGCAAAATCACCAGCAACAAAGCAGCTGCTCACTTCTTATACTTTGTTGACTCACTACTGTTCAGACCCAGTGTGAAGCAGATGAGAGGGCTTTTACCTGGATCTCATCATTACTTTCCCAACTCCCTGGAAAATAAATCAGCCTTTTTTTCCAACGATCATTTCACAAAGTGAGTGTGCCAGCTCCTGAGAGTTCCCTTGAAAATCTTAATGCTCTTAATAGAGCCCTAAAAGCCACCTGTGCCCACTCCCTGGCTCATCTCTCTCCATATATAAATCAACAACACCTTTCACCAAGAGGATAACAGTCTCAGAGTGGCGTTCACACGGTCACGGATGATTCAGAAAAGCTAAACACAAGCACAAACATTTGTTGGAGTTGTTTTCACTAAATGGCAGATGAAAAAAGCGGAATGTTATCGCTGTGCCGTATGTGCAGGTACTGTGCGAGCCAACAGTCGGGGAGATACAGACGGTTTTCTATTGGCGGACAGAGCTGGCAGGCCTGACTGTGTTGATCTGTGTCAACTTTTTCCAAGGTAGCTCTTATTTTTCAAGGAATGATTGTACCTGTACCTTTTTAGGTGGCACACTGCAGTTGTCTACTACTGAGGTAATGGATGATTTTGAGCTTTTGCATTTTTGTTTTTCAAACTCTTCACAGGGAGATAATAATGTTAGAATAGAGAATATGGAGGATTTTTATGTTGGATCATTCAGGCTGCCAAAAGTTATGTTAATAACTGATTTGTTTCAGATTATCTGATTATACCAACCAAGCTTATTGCAACAACTCAAACATATTTTCATTTTATTGTTTTCCTCTCTTATACAGCAGCATATGACAAAAGATTTAATCACTGTGAGGCTGTTTGGACGATAAAATCAGAAAACAAATTACATAAAGCAGATGAGATCCGCTGGTGCATTCTGCAAACAGTTTAATCAAATCATTAGATGCTGACAGTGGCAGAGGACATAAATGTTTCTGTTCATCCCAAGGCTCTGGTAATCTACAGATTTACAGTCTCCAGTACAACTTTGTTCATCACTGAGCTAAAGCATTTGTGGGAAAGTTTATCACACAGGCATTTTCATTGTTAGGATTGAAAAGCTTACTGACTTCAGTAGAAAATATAGAAAGGATGACTCGGTTGTACAGTGTTATTAGAAGTCAGTTATAGCTGCATCTATTCAGGGAAAAAACATCATTACTTGAAAACTGTCTTTATGCAGGACAGCACTTTTGCTTCAAGATAAATCATAAGGAGAGAAACCTGACTTAGCAGATCATCTAATTGACCAACTATTGCACTCTGCTTCCTGTCGCAGTTGCTTTTTTCAAAGTCTGGTCCAGAGTCAGCAGGAAGAAAATATTTAAAAAAATCCTTGGAGGAGCTAATGAAGGCTGTCTTTGTCCAGAGGACTGTTCTAAAAAGTTTTGAAAGAACGCCCGGCCTTCGCGTCTCTTTCTGCCAGGAAGTAGAAAAGGGTTCAAAAAGTTCTTCAAAATTGCCCCATATTACATGAACCATTCTCCCAAATACAGTCGAATTACTGTCCCACAATGAAAATCTTATTTTAAAAACAGCTAAGTATTCTGACCTTGCATACATACAGATATCATGTTGTGATCGTTTTTTAATCACAAGACATTAATTGAGATACCATCAAACTAAATGTAAAAAAAAAAGACAAAAAACCTCAAAAAATATCGCTTTCTTTTGGGAGGTAGCTGTCCCAGCCTCTAACTCCCAAATTCCAATTCATGAAAATAACACTCAAATGATTTTTTTTCAAGTTTCTAAATATTGTGTATCAGTAGATCTTTTTGATTTCTTCTGAAGATTGACTCTGTCAATATTTTTTAAAATAAAAAATGTTTGTGCAAAAGTACTTCCTCAGTACTTCCTTTGATACACTGTTTCATTTCACTTCCCCATTTCTTGTTCAACATCAGTTTCTGTATTCAGACACTTCTTCCAATCAAAATTGATAATAGATGGCGAAGGAAGAACTAATGTCATGAACGAATGCTTCTGTGTGGCGTGAGATGCAAGACAGTTGAGCTGTTTCTGGCCTTTTATTTTAAGCATGAACCCTTTCTGGTGAACTGACATTTTAAGCTGTTTATTTGTATCTTTAAAAAAAAAAAAAAGGGTTTGAGAGCATACAAATACTTCAAATGCTGTTGTGCAACTTTTCAGAGTTGAAAACTTTCATTCTCAACTCTAAAGTTTGTTTTTGATCAAAAGTTTACATGGTTATAGTAAAAGTGCTGCATCACTTTTTCCCCCCACATTTTTCTGTTGAATATTAGGAATTTCTACTGAGTCAGAAAACAAACAGATCTATAGCTGGCTGGTTTTCTCAGCTAGTCTTTGGTATAGATACTATACTACAAATACTCCTGTTGCAATATCAGCCTTTGAGCCTACATTGATTGATACTAATTGAGACGAGCCAACAGACACGTTTTAACTTCCCAGAGGGCATCCTTCTCACTCGCTGCAGCTTGACTGCACGATAATTGTTTAAAACTCTGTGTTTGCACAACGGAGAAGCCACAGATGTATTTTTCTAGAAATAAAGGTTTTGCTCTTAAAACTGTCTTCTTTGATTGAATAAATAAACAGCAGCTGTTTGCATTAGCAATAGTTGTGAAGGCTCAGTTTTGGTGTCTGTCCTCACATACACTTGAAGAACAAAGGTTTAACAAATTCAATACCAAGCAAACAAGCATTAAAATCACTTCTGCAGACTGAAAGGTAATGCATCACAAACAATGGCCCCAACTAATGGTCAGTAAAATTACATTTTGAATGCACAAAAGTGATATAGGACCTTTTTTTGTTGCATTTTGATGACAGAAATGAGATAATCGATAGCAAATTTCACGTACCATTACTTCTGTGCACAAACATGTAGTTTATCACCTTAACTCCTTGGGGATGAAAAATTGCCGTGGTAGAGACAAATACAAAACAACAATAAATGAACTGAACTCGTTACTTGAGTTTAATTGAAAGTTCACACAATAATCACTGGAACCTTTAAAACACCACATAACTTCTGATACTTTTGATGGAATAAAAAAGTGCATTGGGTCAAGCTAATATTGGTATTGCCTCTTTTGAGCATTCAGTTTTGACTGTAAAGTCATGTACAGGTGTTCTTGCAAAATAAAAGTTTTCCATTGAAAGCAAAAAAAAGCCAAGTTTGAGGATGTGTGACTAAGCTCAGACTGCCATGTTGAAGCTTTGCCCTCAAACAGTGACTGCTTTTTATGTTGTTGAAGTGATAAAACCCTCTTAAGCAGGGTCACTTGTGTGCTGATACAAGCTGACTCATATCTGCTGTATCTGCCTGTTTCCTCTAACTGTACTAGAGGGTTTATTGTGTAATTTTGCAGTTTTTCAAGGTACACTGCACTGTCATCCCTTTCTTCAAAGATGGGTTTTATGAGGGAGTTGCTTCCTCTAAAATCAGGTCAGTTTTCTGTTTAAACCTTTTCATGGTATTAAACTTTTAGAGCCACAAGGGCAGCATTATGAAGTAGCCTAAACATCTATTCAAGGAGGGGAAATTGACATATACTGTATATTGAGGACAGAGGGGTTAAAAAAAATCCTGCAGCAACGTAAACGAAGAAAATCCTGAACTGGAAACTCAGTTTGTCTCACATTGTGTCATAAGAGTCAGTTTTAAATAAAGAAATAACAGCTCCCCACAGTATAACAATGATTGGACAGAGCCTGGAGCACAATCTGCTCACCAGGTCGGCCACATGCTGCAGCCTCAGCTGGCTGTGATTGTGTGCTGTAACTTCAGATGCCCGGCGGACCTCTGGCCTCTCACCTCCTGCTTGATTCTGCACTCAGCCTCAGAGAGACGTGGGGTGACTCTGCAGAGAGAAACTAATCACAGCCAGGGATGAGCACCTACTCTACAAACACTTGAGGGGAAAATTTGCTGCACAGTACTGATTACAGTGAGCTGATATACAATAATGAGTCTACTGCAGCATGAGTGGGACTCCGGGAGTTTGTGTTAATAACAATGATAAAGTCGATCCTCCACAGAGGGAACAGGCTCCTCTTCAGAGAATGAAGATCCGACTATAAGCACAGCCTCATACCAGATACTCTGTGTCTGTGCCTGTTTTCAGTGATTGATAAGCCACATTCAATCACTGCTATATATTGCATTATACTCAACTTAAACAGGAAAAAAATTAAGTTGAGCAGGTTTTCAGATGCCTGTGTCTCAAAAGACTCACTTTAGGAATCAGGGTTCTGATATATTTTTTACTTAAAGCATTTCTCACAAGTGGACAAAAAAAGAGGCAATGCAGTTTTATGCAAGTTTGATTCTCAAAATGTGAAAGTAAGAAATGTTTGAAAGCTTTATCCCAGTGCCCTTGACATCATCAACAAAAATTATGCCTAGCATCACTGGTAAATACAAATTCACTCAAGAAAAAGAGAGATTTCTGCAGATCTAGAGTCATCTAAACACAGCAGCTCAGAGTGGCACACTCACTTTATTCTGACACTCTATATAGGACTGTGACAGACCTCAAAGCTTCAACGATTTCCCAAAAGTGCAAATACTTGGAACAAGCTTGGCTCAAACATATTGGACTGTCTAATTCCTCAGTTTTATGTCCGTCGTTATCACAAAAGATGCTTAACTGGAGGGTCTTCTATCAGTATGACATTTCATGCTGCCGTTCATTTGCTTTACCTATTTTCCAAAGATTGCTTCCTGTAATGAACAAGGTAAAGTGACAGAATGATGTCTCATTTGAACTACTTGAAAAGTAACAGCTGCTCATACATCATTATCTAAAACTGTTTCCTGTACCAGAATGGCCCTTGTAGTTGTAAAGATTTGTGTGTTTGTTTTTATGATGCTAATACAAATCATACAGAGTTACATCCTGCAGCTGCAAAACATTTATGTTTGGGGAAAAAAACAGCCCTTCCCACCAAGTCTTGTTCCCTGAGAAAACATTTAGTTTCTAAAGTGGTTTCATCTCAAAAGTGACACTGAGTCTTTGCCAGCCAAAAACACATGACCCAAGAGCAGAAGCCTGAAACACTTCTCCAGGTCTCTGTTTGTAAGGCACTACTCATCTCTGCTTGGGGCAAAATATATCTTATTTGATCGCAATTATTGTTATACGAACATAATTATAACCCTGAAAACAGCATGATGAATTTATTACTTCTAGTCTCTAATCAGCTTTTGAATTCCTTTTGTTACCTTATTTCCTCTAAAACAAAGGTGCAATCCAGGCCACTCAACTAATTGGGGCATTGGAGGCTGCAGCAAAGTTTTCTGGTTTTTAATTGTCTCTAGTGTGTGCATAAAATGTCATCTAACGATGCATAACTTAGCATACCAAATTAGTCCAACACAGCCGAAGGCAATGAAAGTTTAAGTTCGTTTTCTAGACATAATCAGACGAGTGAAGCATGGTGGTTTCCACGGAGAAGGATGGAATCAGCTTCTGAGATAAGTTTCATAACTTCTTGGTTTAGCTGAAAGGACTGTTGAAAACTCTCCTTGGTGTCTGTTTGGTAGGCATTATGCTTAAGACAGCAGCAGCTAGTTAGCTTGGCTAATCCCAAAGATTGGAAAAGACAAAGTCATGCAAATTGAAAGCAACAACAGCCATACTGGAAGGCCACTGTTAAAGATATTATAAATTGTTTCATAGTCACCCGAGAGTAGCAAACCATTTCATAGCTCAGCTTATCCGTAAACAAAGCAGAAAAAGCGATCTTGTGTTGCTTCGTAGCCTATCAAGTTTTTCTTTTTCTTTCTTTCTTTTTTTAACAATGAATTTGATATGCTGCAAACTCACTTAGGTTTATGGGCAATCTACACTGCCTGGCCAGAAAAAAAGTCGCCACCTGGAATTAACTAAGCAAATAGGGACAAGCCTCTTCTTACCGTCCTTCTGTACAAGCCTTTGGGGGCAGTGCTATGATCTGGGGTTGTTGCAGTTGGTTAAACAAAATCATGTGCCCCCATTGCAGAAACTTATCGAAACAGTGCCACAGCGAATACGTCCTGTAATCAAAGCCAAATGCAGTCAACCAAATATTAGTGTGACCTTTTTTCGGTGCAGACTGTTTTTTTTGGTCAGACAGTGCCAAGGCAGCCATCAGCTTGTGACATGTCAACAATAAGCAACAGAACAAAAAAGAAGGGAACAGGTTCATGATAAATGAAATTAGAGTTGACAAGTTGAGACTTAAAAGCAGGGGAGAGTTGAACAAGCTGACACTACTTTCTATTTCTTAACAACTATTAATACATTAAGGAAGCACATATCATTCCTGCACAGCTGTGGTGCAGAGAAATGTGTGGGGGATGTAATCGTGTACACCCTAAAACATTACAGTAGGTCTTTTCGATTAAAATTTTGTTAAATAAAATATCTTGGCCAATCAAATCAGCTGGTAAAAGTACTATATCATTGTCTGAATGCCAATAACTTTATCATATGTTGATTATATCTTATTGTTTTAGCACTGATATGTCCTAATCTTGTTTAGCATAAGAGAAAACAGCATTGATCTATTTACTGTTGCTGTGCTGCTTCAGCTGAGTGTACTAAATTTCTCTGAGATGAAACTACCTCAGCTCTGTACATTTTACATGTAGCACCCCACACTGCAATTCAAGTGATATATTTAGAAAAAGGCAAACAATGTATTGAGCTTAAATCACTTTGGTTTCTGTTCATTTATTTTCTCCAAAGTCACTCAAAGTTGAGCCAGCTCTTTTTATGTGCACAGATTTTCACCCACAGATTGCCTGGACAGCAGCGGTTAGCTAGAAATCTTTGTAAAAGTGTTTGCCTGTCAGGAATGTCTCCCATTGTACTGTGACAGATGAGTCTGTATGGGTTTTAGCTTTGCTGAGGCTTTAAATCCTTCAGTCAACAAAAGGGGTTTGAGGTGATTTGCTGAAAGCTGCCCTGTGGCTATATCTCTGCACCTGCAGTGTTTAACTGCTGAAGGCCCGGTCAGGCTGCTGATGCCAACGAGACCCTTGACAAATGTGTTTACTTTGCTTATTCAGGTTTCATATAGGTGAGATTGGCCTTGCAGAATTGAGAAGATATCAAGTATGGATATTAAACTGAAATAACGCAATGAAACCTTTACTACTTGTGCCTCTGAACTCACATTTTATGGTGCCACAATCTGCATTCAGAGCACTGATCATTCTTCAATAATAAAGTCTCATAAAAGGTAAGGTGACACTACCTCCTGTTTGCTAACATTTATCAGCTCAGTTTACATCTGTGGACAGCTCTCTTAGCTCAGACTTCTTCAATTCTTCACGATCATTTTGTGAAATAATTGAAATAACGTGTTGAGGAAATTTACAAGTCTTACAAGTGAGCAGCGGACTGGAAAAATTTCAGATGCTTTGAGAATGTGATAGTTGTGATGAAACGGTTTGTTTCTGTTATGAAATATAGTTAAACCTTCCTCTGAATTTAATGATAAAAAATGATGCACACCAGCTCCAACAGAAAAACCCTTTTTTTAAAAAAAACAAAACAAATGTTGGTACTGTATTTCTTATCCATTATGACGCATCAAATTAAAAAAAATTAAATAAAAACCTCTTTGAATAACAAAGATCCTCGCACACATCTTATCCAAACTCTGAGAGAGGAAAGAATCTATTCCACTGATTCCCTGTACACCGACTTTCAGCTGCAGCCAACTGAGCATTTTTTATTAGGGGGAAGACGCAGCACATAAATGAAGTGACACTCTGGGAAAGGTAGAGGACTGTAATGCCTTTTAATGGGGATAGATGGCGAAAAACCGTCCCTGAGGGTTTGCGGGCTGCTACTCTTTTGGACAGCTGAACAAATACTGCTTAAAAAGAAATCAGTGCAAAGACATAAATCTGGCTACAATGGCACGAACAGCCACAAACCTACACCAAGTTCAAAACACTAAAAATCAGCTCAATGTGCAAAGGGTCACATTAATGAGGTGTAGATGGAGTGATTGGCAGGATTGAGTGCTACCTGGGTCCTCAGAGGAGCAAATGTTATTCTGGGATAAAGACTTCATTTCTTT
The DNA here is from genome assembly GCA_008086565.1 of Thalassoma bifasciatum. Lineage (NCBI taxonomy): Eukaryota > Metazoa > Chordata > Actinopteri > Labriformes > Labridae > Thalassoma > Thalassoma bifasciatum. The sequence goes on along the minus strand of RPOG01000587.1, from coordinate 62,883 downwards.
GTTTTAGGGAATTTACGCCTCAGTGTTTGAAAATAAAAACCACTGCCTGATTGTCAGTTTAGTTATTTAGTGTCTGCCTATCTTCATAAATGTGGATTTTAACAGCCCACGTCGACAGAGCGGGTGAATGAATTTGTAATGACATCTAAATTCAAAGATTAAAAAAACTGATGGAAACTAATCTGCTTGGATATATTATATGACCATACTTTTTGATCCAATTAATTTGTACTTAACACATCTAACTTGTCTCTGTCTGAGCTTTTCTACAGACCGTCTCTTCATTTGGTTCATTTTTTGAGTTATTTTAGTTCTTGCCAGTCAGGCTTTATAAAAGCACATTGCAAGTTCATGATACATCGCTTTCATTTCCCTTTAAGAAAACATGCATTTTTGTGCTGAGGTAAATCTGAAAAATAATTAAATAAATAAGTAAATTGAAACAAATCCTTCTGATATCAAGAATAGTCCTCCATGTCCCATCAGTGCAACCGAAACCATCCTCTCCATCAGTCACTTTTAGTGTAAATGACCTTTTGATATTTCTCCAATAATTATATGATTCATTAAACTTTTCAAATACAATTTCACAGACTCGTGATCCCAAATCACAAGTGTTCATCCTAGTTATACAATATTTGCTCCGTGTGGGGAAGATTTATGTATTCTAAAAATAGTCCATGCCTACAGAGAACAAAAGCGGAATCTCAGCTTTACAAAGGATGCAAACACGTGCTAAAGAAACCATTCAAAGTTTGAGAGAAACTAGTTTTCAGGGTTTTGAATCACCTTAAACTGTAGCTTCAGACTGACGTAATGAATCCACTACCATCAGAGAGGCCTCAGCATCAGCATGAGGCTTGATCATGTGGTGCTCATCATACCAATCTGAATTTTTTGTTTTCTTTTGTTGGCCAATAATGGAGCAGAGTAAAATTAATATTGATGCCTCTTTATTCAAGGAAAAAAAAGCAAATCAGTTCATAAGTGACAAGCTTGATGATTTCTTTGTTCCTATTTTTTGACGACTGTTAATGCTAATGTTAAATCAGTTTTAGCCTAGGAGATTAACACAAGGCAGCATACATTTCTTTTTGTGTAGTTAGCAAGGCAAAGATTCATAGGAAGTGATGTGTATGACTATTTTGGAAGACACTGGATTCATGGTGCCAGGTCTGGTACATAGTTAGGTCAAATGCCCCATTAGGTCGGCTCTCAAGCGATCAGCCTGGGTTTGAGTCAAACCTGAGACACTTTTCCCACAATATCATCCACTGTCCTGTTTCCCCTCAACATACATAAAAGTCCTGGAAGCAATTAAGAGAGATATTCAGATGACCTTTTTCAACAGAAAGTTTCTTTTCCTTCTGAATGTATGAGACGAGATTAGCAAAGAGATGTGATGTACTGTTGCTAAAAATTAAGACTAAGATTGGAAATACTCCCCTCTTGAAAGCTCTCAAGGAAAATGTGTACTTTTCTTTTTCAAAGAACTTCATTTGGAGACAAAGTTTGTTCTGAAGTTAACTGTAGGTGAAAAGTCAATGGGTCAGGAGGACACTGCAAGACAATCCTCTTTACAAAGGCGCATAGTTTCATCATCCAATGCACAACTGGCTGACGTACCACAACATGATACTCATACCAGCCTTTCAAACCTGGACACTAACAGTATGTGTGCAGTGTTTGTGTAGTCCCTGTGGGCAGCGTTGGCTCAGGTTCATGAACATTAACGTGAAACACTGGCTGCTGCTCATAAAACATTAATCCTGGATCACAGAGCATGTAAAAAGCATGTCAATTTCAACTTAGGCTATGTGAGGAGTGAACTCTGGGGGAAACATGCATCGTTTGGTGTAGGATGCCTGTTTGGGCATTAATATGTATGACCTGTGGACACAGTAGCCTCACAGACTGAGGACAGAAACTTGTCAGCGAAGAGTTGACATCAGTGTGAAAAGTGCAGCCTTCGGTTTCACATGAGACGCTTCACATGAGATGTTTTTTTTCTTTTGGCAGGCATTTCAAAACCCATTTGAAGAAAACAAAGATTTCACAGTTGTTTCCTTGCGTTCTTGAGCACTCTGGGTAGAGGATATTGCATCCCATTTCTCATTATAGCAGCATATATTAACATTTCTCATCTCATGTAACTAAAATGGACCACATATGCAAATCTATTCAGAAGCACAGTACATGCAGAACATGTATGCAGAAGATAATAGGATTAAAAATTAATTAAACTGTCAATAAACATTTATTTCCTCACTTATAGTTTCTTTTCATTGGAAAACAGTGCAGCACAGTATTATTCATCATGATAATAATGTTACAAGCAACAGACACATTTGTGGAATCTATGTGCCACACTCGCTGTATTTTTGTTCCCTTTTATCTGACTAATTTCAACACATATTTACAGCATGTCATTCAGTACAGATTCAGTTGCTTGAGCTGAATATTTCTGACATATAAAGCTGTGTTTATTGTTCTCTCAACATGCTCTGTTCTCCTCTTTTCACTCCCTCTGGCTGCAAGTATTCCCCGCAGACCTCTCCACCAACAGATATCTCAGCAACAAATAAGAGGCTTTGTTTTGACTTCCACTCCTCTCGGCAGGACAAGATTGATCGGACTCTCTAAATTACTGCTCGTGTCTGCAGACACAGGAGTGAGATTGAATTGTAAAAGCTCTGAAGTAAAGTTCAGCCACACCTTTCAGCCCTGATCATGCTGCTTTGGAAGAAGCCAATGACAGTTCTTTATGGTCTTGTCTACTTCAAGGACAGGGAGCAGGCTTTTATGTGAGCGACCATGACCATATGGTGAACACATGTGCAGAACAACCTTGTAAGCTGTCTCAAACCCATTAATCATTGAAGCTATAGAACACTGTACATCTTCAATTTGCATTAAGGTCTTATTCTCTCCATGTTAAATAAGAATAAGAAAACTTCCTCCGTAAATTACACATCAGGGACGACCCCAGACATGAACTGCTTTTTCTGATTGACAAGTTCATTAATTTAGACCTGAGAGACTGGCAGCTTGTAAACAGTGCACCTTAAGACTCTTACGAAGTATTTATAAAACAAGACCTACGGTCTGTTCTGTTCTTTGACGCAATAGACTCTTTAGGGATTGTCTTTCTTCTCTAGTGTAAAGGTTTCCAGACCCGTGAAGTTAATCGGTGTTTAGTGAGGAAGTCCCTACGACGAAGGGGACATTGTACTTAGTAGTAGAAATGTTGTACTGTCTTGTTTGGTAGCTGCACATTTTAACTGCTCCTCAATGTTATTTTTTGTTCTGATGCCATCTGGACCCCTCTGTTCTATATCAAAACCATACGCTATGACAGTGCTGCAGCTTCATGGATGACACCATTGTTGTGTTAAAGGTCAAAGATGCCTGAACAGCCTCCTGACAACAGTCAAGAGTATTACAAAAATACAAACTCAAAATGCTTCTTTAAGCAACTTAAACCCTGAAGAGTTTTTGGGCTATTTGTGAAACAGTTAAGTGAGAATTTGGCGACCGTCCCCCTCCAGACCATAACCAACATTCAGTGGACCTTTCAGCTGGTGTTGGATTCCTGAGAAATGTGGCAAAGGGAAAATAAAGTGGAATTTGATAAGCAAATGATGGAAGACACTGCCACACACAACCCTCTGACAGGAGAATAAAACGGTGCACCACTGCATCAAAAAGTCCGAAACATTACGAGCAAAATCACTTCTTTTAGGATGCAGGAAAGAACCTAGAGAGGTATAAGGAAACCTGGAAACTTCCAAACATACCTCTTCAAATACACACACACACACACACACACACACACACACACACACACACACACACACACNCATTAATCATTGAAGCTATAGAACACTGTACATCTTCAATTTGCATTAAGGTCTTATTCTCTCCATGTTAAATAAGAATAAGAAAACTTCCTCCGTAAATTACACATCAGGGACGACCCCAGACATGAACTGCTTTTTCTGATTGACAAGTTCATTAATTTAGACCTGAGAGACTGGCAGCTTGTAAACAGTGCACGAATTCTGAGAATGCTTCATAAATATTTTGTTCTGGATGCCAGACAAGACAAGAAACTGCGTTATCTGAGAAATCCCTAACAGAAAGAAGAGATCACATTTCCAAAGGTCTGGGCACTTCAATTAGCCACAAATCACTCCTTCAGGGATGCTGCTTCCCCTGTAACATGAATCATCATCTTTACAACATGACAGAACAACGGTAGCTACACATTTTAACTGCTCCTCAATGTTATTTTATGCTCTGATGCCATCTGGACCCCTCTGTTCTATATCAAAACCATACGCTATGACAGTGCTGCAGCTTCATGGATGACACCATTGTTGTATTAAAGGTCAAAGATGCCTGAACAGCCTCCTGACAACGGTCAAGAGTATTACAAAAATACAAACTCAAAATGCTTCTTTACGCAACTTAAATCCTGTGGAGTTTTTGGGCTATTTGTGAAACAGTTAAGTGAGAATTTGGCGACCGTCCCCCTCCAGACCATAACCAACATTCAGTGGACCTTTCAGCTGGTGTTGGATTCCTGAGAAATGTGGCAAAGGGAAAATAAAGTGGAATTTGATAAGCAAATGATGGAAGACACTGCCACAGACAACCCTCTGACAGGAGAATAAAACGGTGCACCACTGCATCAAAAAGTCCGAAACATTACGAGCAAAATCACTTCTTTTAGGATGCAGGAAAGAACCTGGGGAGGTATAAGGAAACCTGGAAACTTCCAAACATACCTCTTCAAATACACACACACACACACACGCACACACAGGCACGCACACACACACACACGCACGCACACACACACACACACTCACACACACACACACACACAAATAAGAAATATCCCTGCACTTTGTAAACTGCTTATGTGTTTCCAATCATAATGAAAAACATGAATTAAAGCTTCCTAAAACGCACACCAGCTCATACAGTGTTATTATATTGCATTTATTGTTTATTTCCCAGAAGCCCAAATGACCCGGCAGGAAGTGAAGTGGAGTTTCTATTTCGGCTGTGAAACAAATATTGGTGAGTCACTTCTCTATTTAATTAATTTCACACTGTAGCAACAGACCAGCATTCAGAAACACATCAACCATCTGTGAACCACGAAACGATTGAAATACCAGCAATTCAGCAAGTCCCTAAGTGAATTTGCCTCCCGGTGCAGTCTGTCGGTTAAGACTAATGATGTTCATGTTGGTTTGTTTTATTTTAAACACACACCTGCTCCAAGCACGTCACAGAGCAGGTGCATTTCATGTGTTTCATTATGTAGAGTTCAGCAGAAGCTCAAAGTAATTGATTTTAGAGGACTTTTGTTTTGACAAATGCACAAAGTTATTAGCAGAAACAAGGACCACCTGCAATTTTAACACTCACTTGAAGTTACTCACATGCTAATTTGAAACTTTATCTCAAGTCTCCAAGAGTGACTAAGTAAACCAAAGTTTTTCCTAAAGTCATGGAGAGGAGGTTAAAATATTATACTGAAATAAAAATCCTTCATTCTATGTAAATCCATAGTTCAGAGTGCGGTGAGGAAAAACTGCTGCAGAAAACAAAAGAGCCTAATAAATAAACTAAATCATCCTGACAGTGGACTCTTTCCATGCTGTTGAACCCTCAGGGGAGCACTGTGATCAGAAAACATCACACAGTGTCTTTAATTGACAGCATCCATTTTAAAAATGGGTTTTTGACTCTGAGTCTCATTACCTGACCCGGTCATGTCCATTTACCTCATCAGTACTCGGAGAAAGCTGCAGGGTTTTGTCCGTGCTGGGGATGTAATTCCTCCACAAGCAAGAGAGGGAGAAAAGGACCTGAGATTACAGTCATGTAAATGTGCTTGGTCTCCTCTGCTGCTGAGAAACTGCAGCACATTTCTCAGTATAATGAAACTATGAGGGGGAGAATAAAGGGAGAACCTGGTGACTTGGGGGGCTCACTGTACTTCAAGAGATTCAATATCATTGCAGCCTTCAAGCCCAAACTTTAAACTAGTTTCTGAACTTGTGTTTTAAGTCATACTACTGCGCAAGTATGGACCTTTGGGGATTAAATTGGTTAGGTAACCTTATTTTTGCATTTTTAATTAAGATTAAATATTCATTTTTGATCCCTCATTGATTTATAAAGGTAAAATAGAACAAAGTGATATATATATACACACACCTCTCTCCTGAAAACCAATAGGTTATTGTATGGAGAAAAGTTGCGCCAAGTTGCCCAACATTGTGTCTCATAACCTAGTTTATTTCCCGAAAAGTCAGAGTGTACGTGAAACTTAACTTCTTTCTAGAAGCACAGAGTCGCAATGCGAGGGTGTTTGATAGTCCACAACTTGCTGTATTTGTCTTTTCAAATTTGTCCCACTGACTTTGGTGAATCACTGATGTGAAATTGATCACTGATTTTACTACTAGACTTTGGTTAAATGAATACTTTCAAAAGTCATTAGTTTGAAATATCTTTGACTTTGTTTTATGCATCTGAAACCTTCCAAGATGTGTGTGGTGAAATAATGGAGTTCATCAAACAGCTGCTTATTGAGGTATTCATCCAGTTACTGGGGTCCTGCATGGCAGCTTTCATGTTGCTCGTTTCACTTTTGGTCTTTTATTGTGTGCCTCGGAAACACAACATGCATTTACTCTGTGCAAGATTTTTAGCCAAACATTCCCTTTCTCTTTGTTTGTTATCTTTGATGATTGACTGATTGATAACAGCTGTTTGTTCATTTTATATTCTGGTCATAAAATGTGCATTTCTTCTGCTGAAAAATTGCTTTTTTCTTTATATCTTTTCGGTTACTCCATTACTGCTCGCCATATTTACTGCTGTTTATTCAGACGTGCAATTCTAATTTGTTGGATGCAATCTGTTAATTGGCTGATTATTTACAGTCATGCATGCAGCTGACACTATGGCCAAATGGGCTGTTTCATAATTCTAGACTGATGGTCCAGTTTGTTTAGTGACTGGATGTGCATACGGCCCCCTGTCCTGAACTCTATGCATTTGGCATCAAACAGCAATTGAGGGTTCTATTGACCAAAATGGTAAAGGAATGTTAAAACTCTTCAGCTTGCTCATCACTTATTGTCACTACCTGGTACAGAAGATATTTCACATCCTCCTCATTTTTAGATGTTCATGAACAGTGCTGACTGGGCCATGTGAGAGGATCGGGTTGTGAAAAGTGTTGGTTAGGCTGTGGACTCCTACATGTTTGAGTGCCTTGTTCAGGACGATGGTTGAGGTAGTTTTTGATGATACATTTTTCATAACTCAGGTCTTCCTTGAATTTTGATACACAGCTGATGTGTAGACAAGGTGTTGGTGGACATTTAACAAATATCATCTCAATAAACGTCATGAGATATTGAAGACATACATGTTGATTGTTTATTTATTTATTCTGCTTCTCTTTAAAATGATGGTTGCTGTTTGTTTTAATTGTGAGTACTGTTGTAAAGAGATTGAGAACAGTATCCCTTGGCTTTGAGAGTTGTATATAAGTGAAAATCATTGGATTATTAATACAGATCACTTTATTTCCTATCTTCTTTTACATATCACACATACAGCTCTGGAAAAAATTCAGAGACCAATGAAAATGTCTCACTTTCTCTGATTTTGCTATTTATAGGTATTTGTTTTGAGTAAAATTAACATTTTTGTTTTATTATATAAACTACTGAAAACATTTTTTCCAAAATCCCTAATATTGTCATTTACAGCATTTATTTGCAGAAAATGAAAAATAATCAAAATACCAAAAAATTCCACTGTTTTCAGGCTTCAAATCATGCTAAACAACAAATTCATATTCAATTTTAAACAACACATTACTATTGTTTTAACTTTGGAAGTATCCAGAAATCAATATTTGGTAGAATAACCCTGATTTGCAATAACATGTCTCATGTGTCTTGGCATGTTCTCCACCAGCTTCACAGAGGAGAGTGATGACCACAGCAATGGTTTTTAAACATTTCCAAGTTAAATAAGATTTGTTTCAGGTGATGACCTCATCAGTACCTTATTAGGTAGAAATAGGTGTGCTTGTTTTGGAATTCAACAGACACTGCAATGGAATGGCTGTTATATATGTAGAGATGCTGATTGCTGAAAATTTGCAGTGGTCTTTTAATTTTTTCCAAGGCTTTATATCCGAGACAATAGCTGTAGCTGTGGTGGAGACACTGAGACTGACTGAAAGACGGGGCAGGTTTGTTGCTGGGTGGTAATTCTCACCCTTAGGCTGAACTCCCCCTCCACTTTTACTGTACCCCTCCTCACATCCTAACAGAACAGAACAAAAGCCCTCTCCAGGCCCTGGTGGGCAATTTCTTCTTTTCCCATTTCCTCCCCATTAAGAAAAACCGTGGAGAAAGAGGACACTGAGCCCCTCTTGCAGAGCCAGCACTAGTCATTACTTACACTATGGCTCTGTTGCTACTTGCAGCTTGGCCTGCTGCTGCTAATGATGAGAGATGGCAGTAAAAGGAGGAGAATCCCCTCTGTGCATTGAGCAGGAGTGTACAGTAACCTGATTACTAGTGGCTGCCTGGAAAATGGCATTACATCCTCGCTGCAGACACGTCTCTCACTTCAAGCCTCAGACTGTCCTACATCTGAGTGGCTGCACGTCTCTTTCTTTGTAGATGAGCTTATCATTGTGCTTTGTCAGGAGCAGTCATACACATTGCCTTGAGGCTACTTGTACCCCCCTGAGTGCTTTGATTGCAAAACTAGGCTTTCTCTGCTCATCATGCATTACTTTTTCAGTCAATCAGGAAGTAGTTAGATTTGATTATAGGACTACAACAAAAGATGCAGGTCCAGCTGTCTTTCTATTACACGGTGAAGCTGTTGTGAAGTACAGTATGCCAGTGTGAATTAAAGCTGAAATGTATTCATCAGGGGGGGAAAATGGACCATAATGTGCTGCATCAGAGCTGAGAGCTATTCACAGGGCGACCTTTTAATTAGATGACTTAAAGCAGAAAATTGGCTTTTATCATTTGGTTACCTGCAATTCAATCCAGGCCCACTCATTTGTCTGCTCTGTCTCAAGTATCTGTGCTAAAGAAATAGACTGAGAGCTATTTTTGGGCAGAGATAGGGATGGAAGAAAAAGAGACAGAGATTGACAGGGTGTCAGAGATGTTCTTTTAAAACAAGAGTGAGAGTCTGCAGCCAGAGCAGCTCTGTGAGGCTGCTTCTCGAGCTTAGTTAAATTTGCATGCTGACTTATTCCCTGTGACAGAGTTAGGATGCTGAAGTCTAACCGTGTACACCACAATCGCCATCACTGTTTAGTTAGCTTGGTGAACGCACTCACATGGTATAAGTAAATTAAAGCAGCTGCAGCTGAAAAGTATGAGCTTTGTATGTGCATTTGTCCATAAATATACAAAATGGTCTGACCCAGAGGTAACCTGATTTTTTTTTATTTAAGTTACTACATGAGGCACCATATTTGCACCTATGACTTGTTAAATTCAGCAGTGTTGCTTTTTGCAATCTTGCGACTGTAGTACTCAAAAGTTAACTTGTGTTGGGCTGATAAATCTAAAATATTGATATATTGATACTAATGTTGGCATCCGTATTGATCAATACTTGCAGGATGAAATCAATAGTTAAGATTATCTGTATGTTGCTGTTTTTCTAGATATTGTTATAGTTCTGTATAGTTTATCTACCAGTATGTGCAAGCTGTGGGAGCATGATAATTGTTTATAATTGTCAACATTTAAATGTTCTATGTTACAACAAAAGCAGGAACACATTAAAGCACACAATCATTTTCTGGTTTAAAAAAAAAAGTTTTTTTTTTTTTCTAACTTTCATTTATGAACTGAAACAGCATCAGTGGTTGTGTGTTATTCTTGTTTAATTTTGTCAAGCTGCTTTTCTTTGTAAAAAATATCACTGTTGGTATTGATTTCGGGGATAGTGACTCTAAATCAAATTCACTTGGCATTAGATAGATGCCAGATTTTGCAGTATTGTTCACCACTAATCTTAACCCCAACTTTGGGAGAGGCTGGTTTTGCTGTAAGTTGAACATCTGTAAGTTAATTCATGATGTCATAACCATTCTGGCACCAAAAGCATGTCCATACTTGTGATTTATATCGCTCAACTTGTGCGCCTAAGTACAGTGTAACTGTGTACATATATCTAAAAGGATGCTGTCTATCAGGACTAAATCCTAATCCTTCAGGTATATACAAAGTGGTGATCCCATGACAGGTCCATGCTTGTCAAAAAGGGCAGGAAACTGTTTCAATTTGGTTGAACATCTTCATTGTATGGCTTCACCTCAGTCTGATTTTGACAAAGTGTTTTGTTATTGAGTTGATTTGATAAGATTCCCTCTGACACTTGTAATATCATTAGTTGAGAAGTGAAACACATATTTGATAAAAGCTATCAGCTGTTAGCTTTTGTCATTTTCAAAAACACAAGCAGTTACATGACATCCTTGTTGACTTTTATACCCCATTGTTTGTAACCAAGAACTCACACAGGCCAACACACACACACATATACACACACACAGGCCCATGAGGTCCTTGTTACCTTGAGTGACTTTGGCCAATTAGGGCCTTTGAAAACAGCAGCAGCAGTGAGAGGGGATTGTTAGGAGGAGAGAACGGGTCATTAATGCAAGCATCAGCACCATAACAACCTCCCAGCATGCTGATGATGACCATTTCTTTAATAGATGCTCTTTTTAAGAAATCCTCTGATAAACCAGTCAGCACTAATCATAAATAGACTAAGATCCTCATCATTAAGGCGTTATTTCAGGCTTCAATCTAAGATTCAAGGAGCAAAAGTTTTCAAAAGGATAATTTGTATTGTCATGGATTTGTCACTGTGATTAGAGAGAGAGAATTTTAAAATGAATCAAAGACAGGAGTCGTGATCTCAATGTTTACGCAGGATGAAGTAATCCACAGTTCAAGTGCAGGTCTCCTGAAATGGTGTCGCACTTTTCCATCCCTGCTCTGATGAGAACAGTGTCACGCTGCTCCTCTGAAGGCCCTGACACTCCACCCCACCTCCCTGCTGTCACCAAGCCTGCCTCTCGTTCACTGCTCTCCTTCACTGGAATGGATTGAAGTCCTGCTGTGCAAACAAGATAGGCTGCCAGTAATGGCTTATTGTTTGAGGATGCTCATTTAGATGCTCACTCGCGCTGTGAGGGGAAATGAATGCTCTTTAGATGCGACCATTTGCATCTCAGATACAGATCTGACTACTTGAAGAGATGCCAGTGAAATAATGATTCATCACAACTTCATGGAACATTTATTCCATTATGATTAATTATATAATTGTCTGCCTTTATGTCTTTATTTTCAATTTCATGAGAGTTTTGGCAAAATTTTCACTTTCCCCCCCAAACAGAAAAACAAAAATCTGGTTACTTGAAAAGATTTTTCAAGTGGTGTTGTTGCTTTTATTTTGAATAAATGTACTCCACAGTGACAGTTTGTTCCAGTTGGGCATTTTCTACAAAGTACACTATCTGGACCAGAGCCTTTTGGGATGGTACCATTATCTGTAAAACTGAGCCAGCAAGCTTTTTGGACTTCTACTGCAAAGACAGATCCAAGATATAAAGCAAACATTTTGAAAAGCAATTAGGTAAGACAGAGCACAAAGAAGAGTTGAATTTCTGACTGCTAGAAATAGATTCTCTTTCTATTTTGAGAAAAAAAAAACATCTATTCGTTGTGCAATATCTCCCTTTAGAATACATTCTTTCACACAAAAATATGTTCAAACACTCCATTTCACTTGAACAAAGAAAAAAGCTACTGTCAGACAAGGTTTCTGTTTTTAGCCATGCTTTATGTTTGAGTGAAAACTGAGTTATGAGCGCAGACAGCTCCTAAGGAAGCAAGGCCATTTAGTTAGCATGAATGGTTATGTATTTAATTTATCCTGGTGGATTGGTTCTTGAACCTACTAGGTTTTGAGAGCTTTATAAGTAAGTTATTGTCCTAATTGAGGGTAGAAAAACACCAATGTCTTACAGCTTTGAATGCATCAAAGTTATAATTACCCAGTTTGAAACAATGAGGTTTCTAAAGTAAGAGATAGCCTTAAACATCATGCAAACTTTATGTAGAGGGCTATCCAGAGGGAACATTAAGTAGACAGCATGCACTTAGGATATCATGTGTGGTTGCTGATGTTTTAAAAGCATTTACTGGATGAATCTATTGAGTCCAGCTGAGAGGAGTTGTTCAACTGAAGTAGATTACTCCAAATCCTCTTTATAGTGGAACATTTCACATTCCTGAATGAAAGGTCACTCATGAACTGAATGAATTTGTGAACTTTCTCAAAGTGATAATGTACCTGTAGGGCATGCAAAGTCATTTCACATTAAGAAAGGGTTCAGTCAACCAGCTAATAGCTGTATTGTGATCATTGCATTGTAATGGTACAGATCTATCTAAATGAAGTATGACCCACAGAGAGGAGCTTTAAATGGGAACTGCCAGCTGTTACAGATGGTTCTCTCTTGAGAACTCTTACAACAGGAAAAAAATGTCCTCTCTTTTTTATAAATAATAAATCTGTGGACTTTTCAGCAAACGTGTGTGCTTCAAGTGTGCAGATCAGCATTGTTACACCTGTGTGAAAGGCAAAGAAAAACCGTGAAAAACAGAGAGATTCCCACAGGCAGCTCATTACTGCTCGACAATCTTAAGGACTCCATCAGACGATGAATGCTCTCACACTGAGGCATTGATCTTTAGGCAGGTTGCCATCTTACTCAAGTTAGAGTTTAACTCAAATAGAGGAGGCATCAAAAAGCAGTGCTCCTGGTTACCTCGTCTTTCCCAAGCCAGTAAGACTAGGCCAGATTTTTTTTTCCACAGAGCTTTTTATCAGATAAAACTGATGTCCTGATACGACTGGGAGCACTAAGCCGAACATCCTCCCAGAGGAAAAAAACTTAACAGATTTTTTTGGAGACCATGGCCATTCATGCAGAGTATCTGTGCAAGGTGAGATACGGACAGCAGCTTTATTGCCAGTTACTTCTAATTCTCTGCACACTGGCTCACTGGGTTTCATTTGCCGTTTTCTTGACAGCTTTTAAAGCAGATTTAGGCACTCTGTGGCTCTTTGTCTTCTCCCTTGTGATGTTTTCTCGCTGGCTCTCACTCCTCATAAAAACTGTGGAGCAGCCAGTCACACCAGCCAAGATCGCACTTGTGTCATTCATCATCCAGCAATGAATTATTCCAAGGCAGCCCATTAGCATCATATAAAATCAGGCTCATATATCATGAGCTCAGCCTATGACAAAAACATACAGTCATGCTTCACTGTATGCCCTTCTTAAGCTGGGGTGACATGCTTTCACAATGCACCAAGTTTTTGAAAGAAAAAAAAAAGGCACTTAACTGTACAAAGGAGCCACCACATGACACTTGTCAAGTCTTTGGGAGGAGAGAAAAGAGAGAATGTCCTTTAAACCAGGCACAAGACCGCACATGGTTATCTGTAATTTGAAGCTGTGTCATGAATGGTGGCAGAGTCAGAAGGTTATTTCCTGCATGGAAACAGAAATTCACAGGGCAGGGATTCCTCGGTACAGCATCCACAAGTTTAGAGGAGAGGCTGGCCGAGTGCCCGTCCATCGATTGAGAGATCTCAGATTTCACAATAGCTTCCAGCTCTGTTGCCAATTTAGGGTGCTATTTTTAAGACAGTCGACCAAAGCAGCTCTCAGTTTTATTTTTCTTTTTTCAATCAGTCATTAGTTGATCAAACACGTGAGCCCTGATTCATCCAGCTTTGGGCCCTTAAACCTCAATCTAACTGTGTGGATAAAAATAGACAGGAAGCATTGTGCAACCCACCAATCAGTGTAAAGAGCATATTTATCAACGAAGAGAAGAATTTTAGTATGTTGATTTCCTCAACCTGAGTAGACTCAAGCTATTATTTCTGATAAAGGACTGTTGCTGCAGTTGAAGCTGTCCTTGTGTAGATGTACGACTTCCAGCAGAAATAATCACGCAGGAGCTCCTCATCAGAGGACAAAGTCTGCTGGTCATCTAGAACCGTCTGGTGTGTGTGTGTGCGTGTGTGTGTGTGTGCGTGTAAATGTCTGTGTGTATGTCCGGATTTTAAGGGGAGTGTGCTCTTCACACAAGATTAGATGTGGGCAGCGGTGCTGATTACACAAGGGGCTGTGAGGCACACGTAATCACGTCATACAGCTTAGTTTGTTGCTCTGCCAGTCTGGAGAGTTTCCATCTCCTGTCTGCCTGTCTGTCTGCCTGCTTGTCTGTCTGCCTTTCAAAATAAAACTTTGCGCAGTGAATGAAGGCAAAGAGGACCAAACTATACTATCGAACATGCAGTGAAGAGGCAGCCATTACTCCCCCGATAGTGCTTTCTCTTACAATCTCGATCTGTTGTTGCAGGCTGCCAGCAGCACCGTGAAAATAACTCATATTATCTCCCTCTTCAAAGCACCGGCACATCCTCTGTGTTGTGTACAACAGGCTGATTTACATTAACAGAAAAGGAAGGGAATGTATAATAATGCTTTAACAGGATTGATACTGCCTGAACATGCCAGAATTTAATTTAATTCCTGTGGTCTGTTCTGATATCTCTCTCTGAGATGGTAATTTGAATTCAGAATCCATCTCTGCTCTCAACTATGCATCTGTGGGGCAACACTCATGCATAGATTTGGTTGTTAGGAGGAGAGTTGTTACACTGTTTCTCGAATTGGCATATTTTTCTAATTTTTCCCTCAACTCAAGCTGAAAACAACTTCTTGGGTCACTTGGTTTAAATATATTATGCGTTTTCTCTTAAATAACTTAAAGCTGAGATACGTTTTTCCCTTTGTGTTTCATGAGGTGTGCTACAAATATTAAAATATAGAGAAATTGATACAAAAGGAGCTGGGTGGAAACAAGATTCTGAAACTTTCTTCAAAAAAATCACATAACTTTGTCCAAACACACAAAAGTAACACTCCAACCTGCCGTAGTTTTGTTTTGTTTCTGTCATTTTGCACAACAACACCCTTTCTTCTTCCTTGTTTCTTCGTTTCTCAATGTTTAATCCGGAAATGACCTTTACTGTGGCAGCCTGTCTAAGCAGCCTGGGGTATATGATAGCTGGAGGAAAGGCTTTAATTGACGTGATAGCATTCTCCATGTCTGGAAAGGTGAAGGAGAAGAGCAGGTATCAACAAATTTTGAGATGTTGAAAGGTTACACTCTTCAGTTGACTTTGCTTGAGGTTGGAAAAGTCTCTTTTTAAGTTTAGATGACAAAGACCCGACAGGAGCCGGCAAGAATACTCTCTCTCATTTTAGAAGTATCGCCATCGTTTTGGCACCTTTCTTTTTGTTACATTAAAATTTGTTTTTGGATAAAATCTTTGTAACTGCACACAGTGCATGCAGTTAAATACTACTTTGCACCCAGGAAAGTTGTTTCAAATTCCATGACATAAAACATGTGTCCCTGCCCAGTTTCTCAGTAAGTCTTTTCTACTACCTTTTCATCAAGCTTTATGGATTCGCCTCCAGTTGAGCTGTAAACAAAGCATCAATGCCAAGACTGAGAAAATAAGAACTGGCTTTTGGTATGCTTCAAGTAACAGAACTAAGCAATCTTATCTCAACAGCTCACTTATCTTTTTGTGGAGACATCAATCTTTTCATTGAACTCTGAATGAACTAGCGTGAATATTAAAGGGACTGTGAGGAATTTCTAAGTGATCTTAAAAAAGTCTTATATCTAGATATATGCCTGATCATAATCCACAACCAAATCAACAAAAACCATTTCTGAATGCTATTTTTCAGCTTTCTGATCAGACAGCTGTTTTACTTTATCAACTTCTGATTAAATTTTGGAGACTGTCTAACAGCTTCTGCATTAATGTTGTCATCATTATCAAAACCTGAAAGCCAGATTTATCTGCTTCGGTGTGGGATGTTGCACCTTTCTAATGTCAGTGGCGGAGGTAGTAACAGAGCTAATTGACATTTGTGTGAATGAGGGGCCAGGAGGATGGGAAAAGTGTGTGACATTGCTTCCTCACGCTTTTTTAGCATGCTGTGTAAAATCACAAGCAGGGGCAGCAGTGTGCCAATGTTTGGTTAAGTGTGTGAATATTAAACCAGCATCAAACAGGTTAATCCTAATCTGGGATCTTTGTGTCCGAAGTTTTTACAGCTGTCAAACCTCTGACAGTAGTTTCTCGAATGCATTCACGTCATTAACGGATCCACAGCATAGCATTGGTATTTTATTTATGGACCGCTGCCTCTTTTGTTTTGGTATCTTGGGGGAACTGAATTTCTCTATATTTCAATATTTGTTGAGAATTGTCTGTTTGCATTCAAGGATATAAGCGCTTTGCTCAAAAATCTTCAGACTAGTGCAGACAAAGCAGTACCTAAGGGAAAAGTTTATGTCATGCCTGAGGAAAAGTCTGATTGTTTTTTCATGGTATATGGTATCCCTGAATTTCTCCAACCTGTCAAATATTGGAAACAGACATGCATTGATCTCATCCCTGTCTCTGAGAGTGAGTGGGGATCTGACTCAAACATGCCACACAGATGGAAAGCTTGAACCACCCAAAAATAGTAACAAACTCTGGTATCTATACAACTTGAATCAGACACTCCCATGGCCGGCGAAGCCCCAACAGCAGCCAGGCCTCGGCTCTCTGATACAGAGCGTGTCACAGACTCACAGGAACCCCTCCACTTGCTCTGCCTCCGTCAGTGATGGATTACGCTGAGAGAGGAATGAATTGGAAAACACAATGGTACAACATTAATCTTGCCACACATTGTAGAGAGGAGGGTTGTAGAGAGGAATAGGGACCTTTTGTAACAGCGACATAAAGTGAGATTGCTGTTATGTCTTTTGTACTTTCTCCTTGTGCTTACTTTCTTCACACATACATGCTGTCTTGTTCCCAAATAACTATAAAATGTCAGTTCTTATTGAAATCTTTGTTTATCTCACTGAAGGTAGGTGTTCCCACCAAAACATACAGTTCTTTTTTCTCTCTTTTTTTCTCCATCCTTACATCCTCCACTCCTTTCTTGCAAACAGGTGCCATTTTTTAATGTTAATTCAAACTGTGCTGGGAAAAGAAAATAGACTCAGTTTGGTTGACTGCAAACCAGTATCAAAATCCAAAACAGTCACAGGTAGCAACATTTTCAGGCTTTAATGATCAAATTTCTTTGGAATGAAAACCTTGATGCATAAACTGAAATCTAAGCAAGTCATTATGTCCTATTTTTCATAAAAAATTGTTTTTTTTTGTGTGTGTTTTTTTTATGAGTCACGTTCAGCTGAAAAGTCCACAAAATGTTTTATTTCAACTTATTTAAAGACAAAAATTAGCTATGAATTACTTGTAACAGGTAAAAATAAAATCTGCAAATGGGGAAGAGAAAAAAAATCATGTATTAACTATTCTTTCTTATTTTAAGAAACTTGGCATACAAGTTTTTCTTATCCTTTTGCCAGCTTGTTTTAAGCAATTCAGACCTTATCTTTGTCTTCAAATTACTTGAAACAAGACACATTTATGGACTTGTCAGTTGAATGTTGCTATTATCAAGAATAAGACAGTTTTTACTAAAACAAGACACAGTGACTTCATAATGAGTTCAGTGTTTGCAGGGCTGATCTCATTTAACATCACTCAACTTTTGTAGTTGTAGATGTAGTTTCTACATCTTAGAGATTTTGCTTCTCAAACATATGAACTCAGAATCTTTATAATGTCAGTCTTACACTGGATATTTACTGCCAAATCCACAAGCACAGACTCAACACACATGAATGGATACATAGGAGCTGAGCTACCATTTCAAACAGCAAGCAAATTATTTTGCCTAGACTCTCACAGCACTTATGCACAGAATTTTTGTGCTCATGCCAGCTCTATGGCGGCCTGGGAGAAGATAATCATGCTTTGAGCACACTCAGAATCTGAAAGAGCACACAACAGCTGTCATTGCTCACCTGCTCACCTGCCTGAAAGTGTGTTTTCTATTTGTCAGTGAGTGGGTAGATCCAGTGATCATCATATCCCTTAATATTATTGGTTACAGTCCTCATCTATGCTTGGGGGATCCTGCCATAGATTTCATGATGTAGCGCCACCATTGAGTGTTGTATTATGAAAATTAACCTCATTGTTAAATTTTGTTTCTGTCCACTTGTTCAGCTCGTACCACTCTGTGCAAATGACTGTGTCATTGCTCGGGCATCAGGTAAAAATAAAAGTCAGAATCTACTGTTGATAGAAGTGGAGGATGCTGGGGTGACCCAACAGTTCAGGTCACGCACCACACGAGGCTGTCCCGAAGCAGGTGGCCCTTGTTCAAATCCAACCTGTGGCCTCCTATGTCACTCCCCACTCTCACTCTGTTTCCTGCTCTACATACAAGCCTGTCCTCTGTGACTACAGACATGAAAACCTAAAAAAAAAAAAGAAAAAAAAAAATGAATAAAAGATAAGTGAAACGTGTTTTCAAAAGATTTCACATTTTCAACTGAGGTTCATGCGGTGAATGGTGCGAAGTGAAAAATATAGAATTTACAATAAGTAATTGTTTTAGATTCTTCTTTAGTAATGATTTGATTAGGATCAGGATTTATAGACTTGAATTGTTAAAAAAAACCTTGATCCCAATGAACTTCATGTATCTATGAAGATAAAATGGCAGAAACACATTCAAGGAAAGATGTCCTTTTTCTGTTGATGAAGTCTACTGCGTTTTCAGAATTTTCCAGAAAAGGTTACATATTACACAAGTAAAGCATTTTCAAATCTGCAAGACCAGTTCTGAACTTTGAATTAGGGCTGCACAATATGGCCTAAAACTGAAATCTTGATATTTTTGGTTATGTCATGACATATACATATATCTTGATATTCTGATTTCTCTTCTAAATCACTGTATAAATGTTAAATTCAACATTTTGCATAAAATGACGCCAGAATAATGATTCCAGCAGACCTTCTAGTTGGGTTTCTAAAATTTGCAGCATAAAGGGCAAAATCACAAACCCAGCTTAAGTTTAACAAACCTTTTATATCAAATCAAAGTAAATGTTGTTCCATAGTTTTAGTTCCAGTTAAAAAAACTTGAATTTGACGGATGAAATGTGCAAGCGCTTTTCTCCCTCTGTTTTCTGGATGGTCAGGACGCATGCTGTGAGAGGAGAGGAGCACCTACAGAGAATGAAAGACTCTGAAGAGAATTACACTCTGACGTCTTAAAACATTTACCTGACAATTTATACTCCAAGGTTGTGATATAGCCATTTCATACATCTTATGTGCAACAATCCACGATATATCGAGTGTATTTAATATATCCCCTGGCCCTACTTTGAAATTCTCAACACATCAAGTCAGATGAGAGTGAGAAAAACATTCTGCAAAAAGTATATTCAAACCCTCTCCCTCCCTTTTTACGAAGGTGGATGATTTTAGGTGGTATAAAACCCTTGAAGATAAGGCACGACAGATTTGATACTATCTCATCATATGGACACACATGTATCATCATTCATTCAGGAGCCAGGCAGCTTTGTTCATTCCCTGCATGTGTGGAGAGGAGTCAGGGGGGAGCAGAGCCTCTGACCTCTCCTCTGGCGCTCTGCTGCAGCTTCTGTCATGTGCAGAAATGTGAATCATGCAGCCATGCCTGGACTTATTACCCACATCCGTGTGAACATGCTTGTGTGCTCATGGCAAATTGATGCAAACAGAAGCACGCAGGTACTTTTTTAAAATTCTTAAAACACACACTCTAAGCCTCTGTCTGAATGTGCAGAGATGCATATGCAGTGGGAGTCAGACTCAGGCCTGCGGGACTGCTCCGGGTGAAGACTCGGACCTGATCTGCCTTCAGACTTCTCAGCTGGTGTACCCTTGAACTCGACACACACCCCATCAGAGCAGCCAGATCCTCTCTGTGCTCTGCTCTACAGCCCAGCCCTCAACTTCTGCCCCAAGAATTCATTAACTGCACATCTCGTAGGTATTTATAGCAACATAAGGCAGTTACCCTCTCACCACCTTCTTACAGACAAACTCATACAGAAAGTTCTGGTGCACAGACACTGAAGTACAAGCAGAGTGAATCCGAGATGCACTTAGGGGGAAGTAAGAGAGGCAAGGAGGAGGAGAAATCAAATTGTTTCACCAAGAGGAGCAACTGCAGCAAATGCATCCATCACAAAACACTAAACTAATTTCATGGTTTTTATTTTGTCTTCTTTGCAAAGACTGCCACATTTTTCAGATCCAGCATAATTATCCCATACACTTCATACTTCATTTAGTGCATACAAATAACATTAAGGGCTACTGCTTCAATCCAGCCTCATATAGTAAAGACAAATTGCTTCATGCGCCAAAAAGAGCTCTTGAAATCACTTTAAAGGAAATTAAAGCAGCTTCAGTGAATGTTTCATCATTTCGACTTCACTTTGAACAGTGTGCATGCCCCTGAAGTAAACTGCTGGGTTGCACATGGTTTTAAGTACAGGCCTGTGATGGAGAGTGTTGAGACTGTCATTACTGGTGATCATGAGAGGGAGGTAATTGGTATTTGTGGGTTTGCGCTAATTGCTGTAATAATATGCAGACCTTGGTTTTCTTGCTGAGTGTTCTCCTGCAATTATGATACAAAAAAAAAACCACAGAGAAGAAAAGGTTTGGTGAGTTGGAGGGGTTGAGCCGGAAGATTCGGTTGCCAGGTTCAAATCCGGAGGCAGGATGTCAGGAGTTGGCAAATCAAAAGATGAGTATATCTCTTGTGTGAAAAAAAACGCTTCTCCCAGAAAGACAGTGAGAAGAGCAAGATGAGATTAGGAGGAAGGCAGTGTTTTATTCACTTCTAATGAAGCGATGTTACATTTAGAAATACAAGGGTTTGTCTGCATGAAACTGAAAACTGAGCTTTAAAGATTCTGATGTCTCAGACATCAAAACACAACTGTCACGAACCTGATTCATTCAATGAATTTTTTTTTCATGGGATTCAGTCACCATAGTGACTCAGACATTTGCAAAACCATTGATGGTTAATAAAAAACAAAAATAATTGAAATGAGACTATGCTTTTTCTAATTTTGGAAGTATTTTTTAATCAAATCAAAAATTTTACCAAGAAAAATGAATGTGAGTTTTTCTGTCTAAACAGAAAAATCAGAGCTGCCATTTTACTTTGTTTACACATTGTCATTTCTGAGCAATCACTCCAGGGTATATGAGGACACAAGTCTTTCCAAGGAAAAAGTTACCAAGTTGTGATAAAAGATTGGCAGAGAGGAGTATTTGGATTGGACCAATAACAATAACAAAGCCCGTTTTATTCCAATGGACACGTACTGTCACTGTTGGGCAGTGCACAATTACTTGATTTTTGGGGAGCAACTTCCATGTTACAGAAGTCTCCGACTTTAATTTCACTGCACTTCAGTTGGTAAAAAGATGCCAAGATTAGCAAAGCATCAAGTTTAGTCAGGGAGAAGCATGGAAGCTGCTCCTTTTTGCCTAGCGTTAATCAAAATTTATTCATTGAAATATCAGATAGACTAAATAAGATATTTAAAACTGTGGTTGGGATCTACAAAGTTGTGCTTAAGTCCAAGCATCAACAACCAAATTGTGATTAAAATATGAGTACAGCTATTCTATACTTATAGGGAAGAGGTGGTACTAGCTCATCATGGGCAAACCTTTACTTTTGCCATGTTGAAGTGCATATTTGTTTACCAACAGCTCTCATCCACGATAGCTCAGCTCCCCAGAGGACCAAACACATGCTCTCTCCTCTCTGGCGCTGAGACGCCTGGTTTCTGGAGCAAATTAATTCCCAGTTGGATGATGACTGTTATGAATGGGTTGGGCAGAGAGAGATGGATGGTCTCTCCATTCTCCTGCACAGCCCTCTGCTCCCGGTAACAAAGATGCTGCAGCTTGTCCTACTTTTGGGTGAGGAAAAATGTGGCTTTGTACCATAGCCCTGGGGACTCTGGCTGTGGGTCTGGGGGGGTCGCAGTGTTAACAGACTCAGAATGAAAAGATAACCCCGAGGAAATCCACCAAGAGAGGGAAGGATGTGGAGCCGTGAAGTTTGGTGCTGCACACTGATTCTATCCCTACTCAGATACAGGCTTCTTGTTTGAGAGAGTCTGCTACACCATTCTGACATTTGGTGTGTGTGTGTTGGTGTATGTTTGCGTGTGTGAGTCTGAAGTTCATAGCAAGGCGGGCTCATGACATTCAGTCTGGGGCTCATGATGTTGTGCGAGGCTTGCGATCTGCTGCTCTGCCTTGTTGTAGACAGCACTTATCCTCTGTGAACACTCTCTGTCAAAACCCCAAAGAGAGTTTATCTGAGCATAAAATAAGAAACACAACTCAGCACACAGCATGACACAGCTGTGGTAAAACTTCTGTTTCTCTAAAATGTCATCTTATCAAATATTAATGGAGCTAAGAAAACTAAATTGAAAAAAAAAGAACATGTTTTGGGTCTTACGCACAGCCATAGCAGACAGCCTCCGACTAAACGCCCGTACACAGAGCATGAGAGAGACATTTTCTGCCTTACTTATTTCAAACAGTTTGATTTTGAATTAAGAACTGCAAAAGCTTGGGGGTAAACGTCAGTGTCGGAAAAACAAATGGCACTGCTGTTTTTTCTTCCTCTGAAACAAGAAAATCAAAAGTGAATTTTTCCTTTCACTTGTGTTTATTTACATCCTGATCTCGTTTTTCCCTCCACCACATGCTCAAGCTAATTAACACTTTCACTGTAGTGGTGTGATGCCAGAGGTGGGAACTTGTTAGGCTCAGAAATGTTGATATGATCTCCCTTAGTGTCAAAGATGTGATCCCACAGTAGTATTCACACATGTATGAATCAACTTCCTTCTGGTTTATATTTCCATTCACTCATCTGATTGAAACAAACAGCCTTCTCAATCCTAAAGCCATTTCACTGGATCATTCATTTGACTTAACTATACATGAGTGTAACATCAATAATCTGACTCAAACCATGATCAATAATAGAGCAGAGGGGGGCTATACTAGATGCAAAAGATATTTCTTTCCACTGAAAAGCTGTAATCTCTGGAATTGCATCCATCAGTGGCCTGCCATTTAACAGCCCATAGTAATCGATGGACAACTGAATTAGATTATACAGAATAATGACTTAAATTAGCCTTGGGTTTGGCTTAGCGATTTGAGAATGCCCCTCATGTGCAAAGGATTGCCCTCATCCATTCATCACAGAGTCACTGCTGACTCTTGGCAACAACCCGACTGTACATGCCTTCTGTAACTCTCTACATGCCAATGTTTGTAGTCTTTTCTTGCTCCTGAGGAGCTTTTCTTGCTCCTGAGGAGCTTTTCTTCATTGACTACATAGTATCACAATTCTAATGGCTTTATTAATTTTTCAATTCAATTTTAAGGATCTCAGATAAGATTTTTAAATCATTTCTGAATGGTATCTGAAGATGTAAACAACTTTGGGAAATCAGTTTAAATACTTCACAATAGCTATTTCCCAACAAGCAAACATCATTATCATCTTCTCACAGCTCTGGGTTTTGCTATGATTTTGTAGAAAATGAAATTAAGAACCTGGATAAGCCTCAAATTGAAAGAAACAATTAATCACACCCTCACTGTTTAATGTTATGTATAATAGCTGAAGCTAAATGTATGACACGCTGATTGTGACTGACCACATTAATATGATAAATGTGTAAAATGTGCTCCTTCCCCTCCTTTTTTCTTTTCATTTTCCTAACATAGGTATATTACTCCCTCCTTCATCAGTCACACTCACATCTGTCCCCTGTGTTCACACTATTTCTTTTTCTTTTTTTTAAAGTCAATGTGTGGGTGTTAGTAGAGAGTTCAGAAACATTCACATTTCCATGCTCAGCTTGAAGAACAACCTCCGTCTTTGGTCAGATTACGGGGAAAACTGCTGCTGATGTCTGCTTGAATCCCTCTTAGTCTCCCTCTAAGTCTCCCTCTAGTCCGCTTTACCAGCTCCACAAGCTTCTCAGATCCCCACAGTGCCAAAACTAGCCCATCAGGAGGTAAGAGATTCCCACAATGCACCCCTACTGTCACCAGTGATTGAGGAGTGGATGCCAGTTGCTTCTGTCATGCTGCACACCAAGAAGATGTCTTGAGTCATTTATGTGACGTCTCCTGAAAACTTTTTTTGTGTTATTCAGTATCATCTAAGGACTGCAATACGAAAGGACATCATGAAAAGAAGCAAAAAATAAATAAATGTATTTTTTATGCTTTCTGAAGAAGTCCATGAAAGTGAAGTTAAAGGACATAACCTCATTTCACATACTTCAGTCCAGTTTAACAGAACAACATTACAACTATCTGTTCCTCCTGATTCTGCCCTGTCAGGAAGGTCCATATGCTTGGAGTGCGTGCTACTCTTTCACTGAAACGGGGGTCTCTCACATGGGTTCAACATGCTCCACATATACTGTTCAAACAGACATTTAAAGCACAGAGTTTTTGTGAAAACTAATTTATGTAAATTTATAAGCACTACAATTAATCACAAATAGAATTGTATAAGCTTTAAACAGATGTTGGTTAGAGAAAAAATGCCTTAACGTTCATTTTGGGAAATTAAAACTACAGTCATTAAAGTTCAAGACAAGTTCCCCCAGACTCTACAATCAGCTTCACAACACTTTTTAGGGAAATGTCCTGTCAAGCAGTCGTTTCATTTTGAGGTTGAAATTAGGGGCTCATCCAGACTTTAACTACCTACTATTGTTCATTTAGGCAAGGAATTTAGAATTGAGCAGAAGAATAGTCTTGTCAGCTTTGTTGTGATTATGTAATATTTACAAATATCCTAAATGCTGTCTCCAGAAGCTCTCCTAGTCACCAGAAGGAGGTTAAATCACATGTAAATGTATTTCATCTCCTTTCTGTGGACTGACGTGTGATCAGGTTTTCCCTATTGGCACCCTTAAAGCACGCAAGAAAGAAGGGAACAGAATCTGTGACTATTTTAGAGAGCCAGTGATTGGTCGGAACACCTTTTAAGGAAATGTTTTATTCTTGTCTATATTTTTTATTTACTGATAGTTTCCTGTCTTAACTTAATATTAAGGAACCCCAAAGTATTACCAACAAAAGTTACACCAAAATGTCATGGGTGTCCAGTAACCCTTCAAACACAGCCCCAAATGTTTGGTTGAAAGTCTGTCTCTGATTAAGCAAGTATCAAATTATGGACACTGATTTTATGTTGGCCATCAGATTTCAAGGGGGTAAGCAAACCTTGGTAACAAACCCTACATCAAACCGTATTGTGCATTTTTAGAGACCTACTCTGTCTCTATTTCCTGAATCAAAGCTTCACAGCGACTGATCCATGGTCCTCTGCTCATCCATGTTCTTCTTAGAATTTTAGTTTCCATCTTTGCTTCAACGTCAGTGAGACAGAGCAGCCCTGTCTGTGGAGCTTTCTTCCAGCCGGACACCACCTGATTTCACTCATTATCCCGGCTCCTGAAATAGTCGGGCCTATTAAATGACTCTTAATCAAGACCACGGTTCATTAAATCAAGCAGACTTTTAAACAGCCTCTGTGGAAAGAAAGTGTCGGGACCCCTTTGTCATTCCTGGAGGCGACTGCCGAGGCTTAGTTAGAGGTCAACATCCCTGAATGATTGACTGAGCGACTGTGTTTGATTGATGAGTGCTTGGGTTGAGTATCGAGGTGAACACTGTCACACACTCCTGCTGGTGTTGTGATGACCTGTCGACTTGTGTGTCGATCACTCTGCTCTTTCTGTTGTTTGATTATTCAGCAGTTACCTCTTCACTAATCAGCACTTGAATTTTTTTTTGCATTGATTGAGAGATTCAGTTTAATAATCATGACCTGTAGCATGCTATTTTGCATTTCATAAAACAACCTGTCTGACATTTTAATGCATCAATATTGCAGAATTTGAAGTTAGACTCGGGTGGGATACAAACTTCAACAATAAGATTCTACGATGGCTCTTATTTAAGTGAGGTTTCTGTCTTGGCAGGAACAACTAGAAACCAAAAACAGCTGGATGCACTAGACAGTCACAAATATGCAAAGCAGAAGGGAACAAAAAAATGCAAATAGAGAAACAGGTTATTCAAAGGGCCTTGTGTTTTAATATGTCGGTAGTTATTCCTGCAGAGGGAGATCCTTTGAAAAATAATTTATCAGCCAGCAAACCACAGATAAGTCAAGAGCTTAATGAAAACATGCTTTGAATGACTGGGATCTTTGGAGACTTGATCTAGTTCTGATCGGCAATAGCATTCATCCAAGGGTTCCCTGAGGGGATTTGAAATATGGTAATCAAATTATGCAATCATGTTGTGTTTAACAGAGCAAATATCCAAAGGCCTTGGAGCACCACTTTGATTGAGCCAGGATCTATTTCATCCACACAGTAAACACTTGCATAAATACATTAACCATAAACCAATGGTTCATGGTAAATGTACAAAACAAAAAAAAGAGACCATTACCATTGTGCTGAAATCTATGCCATAATATTAAGACAATCTCAAGGTCTTTTCAGTATAGAGGGCTTCAGAGGAAAATATATACAGTGCAAGGGCTGCAATAAGAGCTCTTCTGGCTTTTTGTTTGATAAAGATGAGCAGCAGTGCTGAGTCAGCACGCCCAGCAGCATCTTCTGTTGCACCTTTGCAGAAAGAGCAATGAGGCTGACATCCACACATCTGAGAGCGCATCCATCTCCCCCAGTGAGGCGATTCTCTGCTCACAAACGTTCAGCGACAAGCACTTTGTCTCATGCACAGCATGTAGGACTGTATCCTTTTGTCTGGCATCTTTCAAGAGAAAAATTATGCCATAACAATACCAAAGCAACCACAATGAAAAGACTCTGGCATCCTCCAAGATCTTTGATCCAACCAATTTATCACTTTCTGCAGAACCACAGTAAACATGAAAACATCTTAGCCTATTTATGCACAGGAGATTATACAGCCACCTACAGCCACTTTGATGGCTGCATCAGGTCACAGATATAAAGAAGGTCAACAAATTAAGAATACAATGAAACTAGGGGGGATGATATCCTTATCTTGTTTCTACAGAGTGCAGCTCCCTGAGCAGCGAAACCATAAGCTGACAAATCTGTCTGACTGACAGTCGTGAAATAAAGACAGGCTTACAAGTGTTTCTACTTTGAGGAAATATATCTGATTGTTCTGATAATGCATGACTGACTGAGACTGTGGCATCAGTCAAAGCACGTCTGTTATCAACTTGGTTTGAAATTCTGAGTTAGAAATCCAAGTATGCAGCTTTTATTTAACAGTCATGTATTGTTTAAGCAAAAATAAAAATAAATGTGCGCATAGATGATCAAAGTAATCAAAATGCATGCAACATATGGAGAAATTCATCAGGATAGTAAAAAATCTGTTCTTCTGCAAAGATGTTTACTTGTTCTGATGCAGGCTCTCTTTGTAAGTGTCTTTTTTAAATCAAACTGCGCAAAAGAAAATATTTTGTGAAATGCAGTTTGAATGTGCAGATGTACTACAGATCAGTCATTGCAAAAAGTTGTCTCTCTCTCTTCAGCTGCCGTGATGTAACAAAAACCCCACCCTTTCCCTGAATAGGCTGTACGTCATATACATTCTGGTTGTGTTACTTGCACATATTGGTAGCTCTGATTTCATAAACACACACATGCACACACACACACAAGAATGCACACAGGACTTGAAGGAAAAATTTTCAGCATCAATAAATGCATTAGTTACGCAAGTAAGCGTCAATGCAAACGATCACATACCAACGTACAAAGCACGTGCTGTGTATTTGCTGCTAAATCAGCCCTGTGTATTGGTCTGAAGGAGCAGTATCACATTTCACCTCTGATCTAAACAAAACACAGCGTCATGACTCACATGCATGTGATGAGAAACATTCAAAGTGAGGAAAACATCATGGGATGAAACAGAAACCTGTGATAAAAGAGTAAGACGTTTTACTCTTTGACAATATCTGTCTCTCCATTGACCCTGAACAAACACATCTGTGAGAATCCAGACAAGAACTGCAGACCTCCTTTTCATGCATTTTCAATGACTACTGCTGCTTGAGTTAAAAGTCATGAAATATTAAATTTCAGTCTTTAATGCTCCTGAGTCCTGACTCAGGACTGCTCTTTTTATTACATAATCAAGTGTCTGTGAGCTGAAGTATCTCTGTCAAACAACACTTTTATTATCAATCCATGACTGTAATATAGAGCAGAGGACGCTATTAACCACTGAGGGAGGGTTGTTTTCCAGTTCTGTGCTCCTCTGTGTCTTGGAAACAAAGTCCAATTATAATTGAGATCCTTATTTTGTTACTGTCATATTGGAGGGAAAAGCTGAGATGCTCATTTTATCAGCATATTTGATCATGTGGTGCCCAATTGTTCCAATTTGTTGGTGTCTCACTTGAGTTGCAGTCTTTTGTGTTGAGACACAAAGTAGCCTATGTTGTAGTTTTGTTTGTTTGTTTGTTAAACATGACGTCAAATTGTAAGATGTCACGTGAACATGGACGTGAATGTAAAGAAAGTAATGATTTCTGCTTTCCTGTGTCAAGGCTGTTTACATCCACGGTGCACCTACACGTGCAATGTGCGCATGACATTTGTGCGCTGTGTTTTTCCTGTTTTTGTTTAACGCATGTTATCAGTGAAAGGTATTCTTGCTTTCTCATCCTGTCTAATCAATTTAGAGATTTCTCTCACTGATTTTTTTTTTTCTGGCTGTGACTGGTCAAAGCAAACGTCAGTTAAAGGTGAACACGAGCACACATTTGTTGCCCATTCTTAAAAACAACACACGTGTTTGTGTTGCCAGCGCAGTTAGTTTGTCGCCGAAATCTCCACTTGCCTCGGACTAAGCTTGATTACATCACATCCCTGCTGTTAAAAATGTCCTTGACATGAACTAGGCTGCGTGTGAAAGTGTTCCGCGTTCACATGTGTCCTATCTCAGCCAAAAAATCCCCCCATTCATGAACAATGAAGAGAAAAAAAAGCGCTTCCTTCTTACCTGTAAATGCCCCTGGTACATATTGAGTATACAGTCAGTGGCAGATCTCTCCAGCGGTGGATCTTGTTCAGACTTCTTCCAGACTTGTGAAGCAGACTGTCAGACTGGAAGTGTTGGCTTTAAAGGAGCAGCAGACTTTTTAGCGAATGGGAGGAACAGGAGGTCCGGAGGAGCAACACACAGAGGGGAGCTGTCCTCTCCTCAGGTGCTGGAGCTCACACTTTGGGCTCATCCAGGATCTTTCTGCGCCGTGACACCGAGGCGCGCCGGGCGCTGGAGGAGTGCGATGTCGGACCTCACTTTTACCTCTCCCAGTGTGAATGCTGGGTTCTGGTTTCGTCTGTTCTGAGGCAGACTTGCAGTCCTGGCAGGAGGAAAAAAATCACCGTGACTTAAGTCTTCATCCTGAATGGATTGTTTGCTTGTCCCCCTCTCTCCTCTCCTCCTCTCTCTGCTGTGCTCTGAGTGTTTGACGCTCTCCGGTGTTGGGGCTCCTCTTACAGTGCGCTCCTCTTTCCCGTTTGCTGACTACTCCCTCTGACCTAGCCCTCTAGTGCCTCCTCTGGTGCTGACGTACTCCACAAAGAAGCATAGAGGAACATTTTAGTCATACTTCAGAACATGCAAGGAACCTAAATATATTTTTTATCATGTAGACTTCTATTCTCCATGTGTTTTATTGGAGACATCTCGATATATGTTTTATTATGAAAGATCAGATTTACCTTTACAATTTAGACCATAGAATGAAGATTTCAGACATGTCACAATTCCTCCCCCAGGTCTTACATGATTATGCAAGAGGTCTGCAGTGCAATTTCCTTATTAAACTCCATAATCAAACTGTGTACGGCACATGTGTGCATGAATTGTGTGTGATATCTGCATGCCATAAACAAACAAATGAGTTGTTGTTCCCATCTGTCCAATTAGAGGAAATAATTATGAAGCCAAAACTGTGCAAGTTAATTGATTTCAGGTAATTATGTAGGAGAACTAGAACAAATCACTCTATCACTGTGCAAAATACTTTGGGTGGTGTTAAATTATCAACATCAGTCACATGTTAACTTGTCCACACACACACACACACACACACACACACACACACACACACACACACACACATATAAGGGAATGAAAAAAATACAACTGCAGGGGATTTCTAATCTCCTTCCTGGAGTTTGTGTGTTTCTAATTTTGCAACCAACCAGTGACCTGCAATTATTTCTAAAACAATTCAAGACCCAAACAGTGTGACACATGAAGACATGACTGGAGTGATTATCAAGCGCACTCTGTTTGAAACTGTGGGTGCAAACAACAGTGAAAGGTATTTGGGCACTTTGGGTTGATTATTAAGTACACAAAAAAAAACACATGACACATGAGTTGTCCTGGGGACATTGCACTGACAAAAGTAACACATGTCAAAGAATCAGAAAATAAATGAGATTATGTTTTAGCCAAGAAGTGATGGTAGCTTGGAGGTGTTTCATCAATTCAACCAGAGAAATATACTAATCCAAAAATAATGTCTAAAAGCTAAAGAAAACAACTTTGTGTCGCAAAAACTTTGAGGATCCTTCAAACTGTGGACCAATAAGTGCAGAGGTGAGGATGGAAAAGAAGACTTCTTCATCTTTTTGACAGGTGTGACATTGAAAGTACAAAGCCTGAACAGACCAGAACTAGTTGTGTGCATCCGGCACAAAGAGCTCCCCAGGCAAATACAGGTCATGTCCCCACTTACCTCGGACACTGTGGAGCATTTTATAGACAAGAACAGGATGTGACCTAGGAGATACACAAACATCAGTCAGTGTGCAGGAGGCAGCACACTATTGACCAGAGGTGGGAGTGGAGAGAGTTTGAAGACAGGCAACTAAAGAGAAAAACGAGAAATGGGAGGGGGGAAGAAGAAGCATTAAATAACTGCTTTTGAATTTAACTGGAGAGAAACTCTTTCTTCAAGTCAGAGGAAGATGACAGAGGATGGGTCTCATATAGCGAAGTACATTTACATGAAGTGCACTGCACTCTCTAGAACAGTGCTCAAAATCTTACAAGGTGGTGTTGTCCCAAAATCTGTAATTTTGTGGAAATTGTAGTCACATTCCACAGGTGTTCTTCTGTTATTCATTAATTACAACCATCAACCATCGTTTGACCTGTTCCGCCCCTTCCTCTATGTAGCCAAAATGGCAAATATGAGGATGAGAAGTGTCCAGTCCATCGTTCCACATTCAACTTTTTGACTGTTTTTAGTGCGCCAGCTGAGCAATCAAAGCACTATTATTTTCTGTACTGTCAGAGTGAAAGCAATTATGCACTCAAAATAGTAAGTGTAAGTGCAGAAGTATGCAACTTTTAACAAAGCAGGAGAATAAAGAGTTTTTCCTGTCCTCTGAGGAGAACAGGAATTGGACAAACATTAATACACACAGGATACTCAAATGTAACATTACTCTTCATTTTATTGACAGATTTTCAAGTTTCAGCAGACCACTGTAGTATAACTGTTGCATGTGGACTAGAATGAACCTTATCACAAACAGCTAAACCCATTTAAAGCCTTTAGCTTGTGTTTTAGCCTTTGGCTCATGTTTTAGCCATCAACCCACTATTTAGCCTTTAGCCTGTGCTCTTCTGCACTTCTGTCCATTCTCTGTCAGACAGTCCTGCTCCAGTGTCCACAATTACTAAATAAACCACAGAAACTGTTTCAGCCAAGAAAATACACAGATCTCTCCTCCCCCTGCTATACTTTGTCAGCTGTCATGGCGTTGTCACAGAGACTTAAAATTGAGGATTATGATCAGGAATATATCTAGATATGAGGCCTTTCGAGGACTACTTAGAAAGTCCTCATAACCCCTTTAAGTAAGTATAACTTAAGGGAAAACTGCAACAGACTCTTTGATAGCTGGTTGTGTAAGAATTGTGGGACCGTCCCTGCAAGTATTCTTTAGTAACATAATGACAATAGTAGGGCTGGTAAAAGGAGCTTCATAGTTTTGTACAGCAAGAGGAACTTGAAAAGTCAAAGCAACTTTGAAAGGAGTTGCAAGGCGTGACAAAAAAGGATTTTTGCCCTTCAAACTTGGTGTCAGTGATGAATTAAATGAGAAAACCGAGGATCAGTATGTGAGCACAAAAGCTCAACAAAATGTAAGGTCTTTGCAACCTGGATACAGCGTGAATTTTCTGGCAGGTACCACAGTACCTCCCAACCCTATGAGCTCCCTAAAGCACCCATCATCCATCAACCACGGCTCTGGTAAAGTGTTGGATGCTTTACCAATGCGATGACAGGACTCCAAAGTGAAATAAGCCCCAGGATATTCATCCTCGATGATAATGTATTGTTACACAACACATTAAGGCCATGGCAAAGAACACAGATACAGACACAGATTTTACTTATTACCCGAACCCTGTTGAAGTTAAACATTTGAGTTCTATGACTGGACATGGTTGGGTCCCAATGCTGGGGTATGAGAGGCTACAAAGTGTACTGAGGCTAATCAAAGATTACTACCCTGAATGAGAAAGTAGCATCAGACATAGTGCCCTAGACCCCCACACAATGGGGAATAATATTGTCAACATATGAGGGTTTTATCATACTCGGCAGCAGCATTATAATTTCACTGTCAGTGAGACAGCAAATGTTTGAGCTCACACTGCCAGACATCAAAGCCTGTTGAGATGCAGGGAACAAGCAAAGGAAACTGTGGTGGCCCAAAATATCTGCCAGTGTTGAGCACATTGTAGAAACCTGCCTCCTCTGCTTGGAAAACAAGCAAACAGCACAACCAAGAAATGCAACTAACACCTCTGAAAACAGGACATTTGCCTAATATCACCACAGATACCAGTTTATGAGGCAAGAATTACTGTGCAACACAAACATCACACTTGGTTGCTTTAAAGTGCTTAATAAATACAGCTTAATTGGATTGGATTGGATATACAATTAAAACCAGGTTGTTGGGTGATCAAAAAAGAAATGTTTGGCTCTGGTGCAACAGTTGGTCATGATATTCCCCATTATGCATGACCAGAAAATATTTTTGCTGTGGGTTTGGTTTTACATATTGATCAACTTGCATCTTCAAGTAAAATGACTCACAATGAGCATGAATACAAACAGCCAGCTATTCCACTTTGGTCACTGAGAAGATTTTAACAACATGTTCAGAAAAAAGGTGCGTCTTAGATTATATTTTATGTTTCAAATTTTGGAAAGTGTTTGCCTTACAAGGCCAAAATGATGCCATGGGAGCCATAAAAATGAACCAAACAGTGGAAGTTGCTGCGTTTACAGCTAATAACGAGCGGTACATATTTATGAATCCTTGTGTCTTTATTTCAGGTAGCTTCTTTTTATAGCCAGCTCCAGGTCTGTGATGTCTTCACCTCAATAGTTGCACTAATGATGATTATTCTCACTCAGTAATAAATTGTTGAGATTCGTTCACGCTCCTCTAGCATTGTCTCTTCTGTATGAGGAGAGCGCATGATTTCACAATCCACCATATGTTTTAATGCCAAACCCTCTCTTAGCTCGCAGCAGCTTTTTAATTGGAGTCGAGTAGCACAAGATCACCATCTGGGCAGCTACCCGAATGCACTGTTCTCAGGTCAGATGTTACTAATGTGTGAATTTAAGCTGCACCAGGCCAGCTTCTAACACCGGCAGCTCCAGATGGCAATGAGAGGTAACTGTCAGTATGAACATCGTTGCCCAGAAATCTTTTGCTGTGATGTAACTGAACATAGCGTGATAATGTCTGTTTACTGCCAGGAGGTAAAATAAAACCACCAGTAAGTCTTTCCTCTTATTGGTGTCCTCTTTCAAGAAACTAGCCCTATTCTGTGCTTTATTTTCAGTCTTTCACTTCACATGGGTGAAAAAAAGCCCATCACCTGTTTCTCTCTTTCCTGATCAAGAATTTTTGGTGCACACAGAATTCAAGCTACATTTCTTCAAGATATATTCATGAGCTCATTTTTCTGAACAGAAAATGGAAAAATAAAAGTTTGAATGTTCGCACAGCCAATTTTTTTTTTCAACCAAATGAGCATGGTGCTAAGTAGCAACCACCCAAACTGCAACACACACTGTCAGTATATTATATTGCATAGCAGTCCTGTCCACCTGCAGTGTTGCAACGTTCATCATGCGTCACTAGCTAAAAACAAATCCAGCCCTCAGGGGATGAAATGCATAATGGTTATTAAGCCCTGTATTGTTTCCCGGAAACACACAGACACAATTTTGGCCTGCTGTATATCAATTGATTTCATTCCTTTATGTTTCCTCTCCCATGTTTTATCAGTGAGTAATAATTACACACACATACCGTACATTGGACCATATTTTCTTTTCACGCTCTGCCATCAATCTCATTGTGTGACAGACACAGAGAGAACAAAATTAATGTAATGCAAGAGGAGTTAATTTTCCACACAGCTAAGAGACAGCCTACTCACTGGCAGACTTGTTATTTTAGTCAAATTGAAATGTTTTATCTGACTCTGAAATGGGCCAGCTGACAGAGACATGGATTTCATTAATACAGAGCAGAAAATACACTGAAAAAAAACACAGCGATGGGAGAAACTGGTCAGATGTTGATGCAAATATTTTGCCTCATGTGGGCTTTGTGATCTTTATTCAACAGGTCAGGATATAATTTCTTTCGTTTTCATTAACATGTAAGTGCAACACATTGCAAAGTCAGTCCACATTTAGCTGGAATACAAGGGCCACACTTGGTTTCCAGAGCAAAAACACAATCATGTGTGAGTTAAAAACAGCACCCATGAATGCACATAAATCCTTTCATGTGTCAGATATACAGAAACTAATCAAATACATGAGCAATAAACTGTTTCATCACAATTTCAGTTTGAAAACAGCTTTAATCTTCTGTTATTAGTCATCGCTCCAGGAAAGTTCATGTCTGAAATGTGTGTCAATAAAGATTTGTCACCAGTGAAATTTGTGTTCATTGCACGATGGCTCTGGCTTTCTCGCTTCAATATGATGCGTTTAGTGATCTCCTTTATCACAGAGACAGCTTCTTTAAAAGTATTTAAGTCATACCACACAAAAACCTTTTCTATGGATCAGGTTGAGTTCAAATAATACATGGTTCAAAAACACGTTTGTAACCAATAATAAGTTTGAGAACAAAGGAACAGAAAGTCCTTTTAAATGGGGAGAATGACCTGTTGTTTTTTAATTTTAATTTTAGTCAGATAGTTAATGGTATGATTACTTTGGTGCCCAGTCATTAGCTACAAAATGGATTCTTAAGACATTTTGTACAGACATTAAAGGTCTCCAGGGGATGAGACTGGGTCTTTCACTCTCCGTTCCAACGAGGGCAAACTGGGGCCGTAACTCTCAGATATTAAAAAAAAGCAAGAAATTGGGAAGGAAAATAATTTCGGAGTATGATAACAACTGTGGTCATGCCTTGACGTTTGCTGTGGATTCAATGCAGCGGCTCTATATTATTATTTCTTGGAATGCAAAACCCTCTATATTTAATATATTTAGTCCTTTTTATTTCAAGTGAAAGCACAGACACTGCAGCGTTGGTATGCTGTGAACCCACGTATCCTGCTTAAGTTAAAAAAATAGCTGGTGTGAATGTTTTAGAGTTTAAGGCGCTCAGTCTTCGCTTTGTGGCTTTTAGAGAGTCATCCTTCATGAAGTGAATAAAACACTTCTTTGAATGAGTATTTATGATAATCAAAATAATGGATGCACTTTTCAGCCAAAGTATCAGTAAGTGTTTGAAAAAACATGTAGCGATATTAGGGTCTGAAATAGCTTCTCTGGTCTAATCTTTTAACTTTAGCAGGGATGAAAATAGATACAGGCGCACATGGTGAGCCCATTTTAGCAGACTTAATACTGCAAGTGATTAACTTGAGATATTCGCTGATTAAAAATTAAAACACCATTTTATCTCATGTGTCATCTTTTAGCTGATGGGGTATCATTTGACTGCAATGAGTATTTTTTTTTTTCAGGATGAGGTAAAACTAGAAAAAGACTCCGACAATGGATGATACCGCAGCTGAACTGTAACACGGGGTTCAACAAACATAAAGAATGTATTGAAGTCACACACAAACACACACACACAAACTCAAAAATTGTATAATTTATCATGATATACATCAGACAGTCAAAAGCAATTTTACCTTGGCAAGAAGCTTCTGAAAAAAAAAAAAACACACTTTTTTCAACGTGAAGCGAACTGTTTATCCTGTAACTGTCATTTCACAGAAGTTATTTTCAGAGAGACATTTATTTCACAACCCACAGCGATAGGTCACAGACTGTCAGCAAACACAATCCTGTACCTTTATTTATGATCAGATGAAAATTGCTGTCTTATGTCCAGGCCATTTGTCAGTGTGTGTTTGTTCTTGCTGTGCAACAGTGAAGTCACCATCATGCTTTGTTTGCTCTGGACAATTCTGACCTCCAGTCTATGTCACCCAGCAATCTGAAATTGTGTTTATTCTCACAATTCTTCCCGTTAGAGCAGAGCTGTGCTATGCTGTTTGTTTGTTTTTACTCATATTGTGTAGCTGGAGAGGTCTGGGTGTAGCACTGATTTTTATACTGCAGCAAACAAAAGTCTTAAAAACTCCACACTCCATCAGGTCATCTCAGAGAAACTGTGATTTGTTTTGATTTAACACACAATGTAAGTACCACGCTTACATCTCATCTGCTGTTTGGAGGACAAGTCATAAGCAGTGAGCCAACAAAACACAGAGCAGAGGAGAGGAATGACAAAAAGTTAATAGAGCAGACAAATGATGTCAAATGAACCACTGTGGCAGACACTTTGTACCAGTTTACACTCCAACAAACATACTTCCCCCTGAGCCTTAGCTTTTTCTTGGGTTAGGAAACACACCAGCCTTTTTATTAGATACACAGTGTGATAATAGTGTACTGGATGCATAAATGTGTAAACATAGCAATAATTCCACCCAGCTGTACTTCACTTCTCCATGTTTCCTTTAATATTTCAGTGGTAAAGCTAAGCGTCACTTTGTGAAAGGGAAAAGGGGCTGATGTTTTCTGGGTAGGCCTTGGGATTTTTTCCTTGACCTGAATTCATTACATTAGGATGCTAACACAATCAAAGCCTATAATGCTAGCATGTGTTTAGCAGTTAACATACTATCTGTATGTAAGACATTGTTTGCCAATGTTTTCTCAGTCACACCAAAAATAACTTAAGGTTTTCAGGGAATTGAGCAGTTTTGTTTCCTCCAATGGCCTTAAATTACGACTCTAAATCTGACTGCAACCTCTCTGATTTAATCTCTCAACATTTAGATACTTTGATAACAAGTAGAGCAATCAACCCCATGAGAAAATGTAAAAGATTTCCAGAATTGTTTGGGCGTTCTAAATATCTTGACAAAATGTAGGCCTTAACGTGCACTATATGCTGAGATTTTCAAACATTTTGATTATCAGAGTTGAGGTTGACAAAAATTTTGAAACTTCCATACTTTTCAAAATCTCATGTTCAAATACAGTTCATTTCCTGTCGTGAAATAGTCGTCTTTCTTTGATATGAGATTAAGCATAGTTATTATGTGACTTTCAACACAATTGTGTTGAAGTTCAAAAATCTGGTATTGTTTAAACTTGTAATAAAGTTTGAAATGATACTATACTCTCTATATGAATAGAAAATTAGATGTACATAATACCGGATTATGTGTCTAAATGTTGCTATTGATACATCCCACCAATTGGCCACGTAGACCAACCATAACAAAAGACCAACATAACAAATCCAAGGCAGGGTAAAGTTCAATTAATGAAAAGTTCAACCCATAGGATATTTTGTGTTATTTAAGTGCTTCTCTGGAAAATGTCCAGCTAAGTGCAGAAATGCAATGCTTTTGTCAAAGTGATGTGACACACAAAAAGTGAAAGTGCTACCAGATATTTTGACTCCTGTAAGTTTAAGTAGATTAAAGGCCTTGCCAAAGCTTGAAACACTATTTCAGTGTCTGAAAGGAAGCCACACCTTTCTGTGGTACACTTTGACTTTATCAGTGTAAACCGACCCCACATCAAAGTTTGATTAAACAGATGGTGTTAACTAACCATGATGTACTGAGGGATTAGCAGTTTATTCTTTCCAAATGTAAATAATAGCCAGATTTAGTTTGATAGACTGCTATCACTGACAGAAGGAGACTCAAGTATGTTTAATGTTGCAGTAAAACTGGTTGGAGAGGATAAAGATGTGTCCCAGTAGAGCACGAGTGTCAAATTACAAAGAAACTAATTTGAAGGAAAGAAAGATTTTGCAGCTGTCTTAAGTAAGTGCTTTTAATATTTTAAGAGTGTGTGGGAGGTGCTGGCAGAGGCAGTGTTTGCTGTTGTCCAATTTTCTTGTGTTTCAATCTCATCTTATATATTATCAACTTCAGCCTGCAAGCTCACGTTACTAGCAACCATCAGTCCCATAATGCCGGCCAGATAATGCTCTCATCTCCAGCCCACTCACCCCGCTCTCCCCTCCAATGTCGAGCTATCACAACGTCTGAATCTTTAATGCCCACATGACATGTCCACAAAGAAAGTAGCCTCTTTAAATATGTAGCCTATCCAGTTGTTCTGCCCGGCTTCATTACCACGGTTATCTGTGCACAGCACAGGATTCATAATTCATGTTTCTCAAATATTCCCTTAGATGAGTAGAAGCGTACACAGAGATCCAATGCAAACGCATACTCATACGTCAGTTGAGTTGCTCCACATTAACCAAAATGAGAATATTCATGCAGAGAAGTTCTGATATTTATCACAAAATGCAGGATTTCTTGATGAATAAAAAGTAGATGAAGGGGTCTGTGATGCTTTGATACCAGGACCGGCTGATTGTTTAGAATGCAAATACAGCTGCCTGCCTCTGCTGCGTGGGGTTGTTTGGTGGCCGATAAAAGCCGGTTGCATTCACGAGCCAGCTGAGCTGCAAGCGCCTTCAAACAAGGCTGACCCCACGGCACCTCTCCTTTTATCTGCGCATTTTACTGTTGAAGATAAGGTCAATTACCACAGCAACAGAGAATGTTTGTATCTTAATAAGGATACCCTTTAGCTAATGCTAAAGGTGAGCTACTGGACAGGGCAGAAAACACAATCAGGAAACTGAAGTACACACATTATTGACAGCTGCTGGTTTAAATGACCTTCAAAAACAAAGGAAGACAAAATGAAGGATGTATCAAGGATAGAGTGATGCAGATGTTAAAAAACAATTTTCCTCCCAACAGAAATGTTCAATTGAGATGCAGCTTTAGTTTTTGGGGACACTAAACTAGGTGTTTACTCTTTGACTGTGATTTTCTTGTGTAGTTCAAATGTGTAATTTTGCTTGTTGTTGGCTTGTTTGGCTGAAAGTTATTGTGTAATAGGTGGTTGGCACATTGCCAGGCTTTGCTGGTTTCTATCCAAAATAAAAATCCCCAGTTGACCCTCTCATAGGGACGAAAAAGCAGTGATGCAGTACACTCACTTGACCATGAATAAAAGCCTATTGATTTGTTAGGATTCCACGTGGACATATGCTGCATAATAGTAATGGTAACAAAAAAAGGTTGAAACATAAAGTGTGGTGTTGTCAGCATTTTTTTTTCCTGTAATGTCAATTACAACATGTTTAGGGAAACACTCCCTATTGCAGCTGTTAGTGACTGGATGAAACATGTATCCAGACCAACAGTAGTTTAATATTTTTTGTGCATTCAGTCTTTGACAATTCCAGCAACACTGCACATTAAATCCTGCAATAAAACGTTGTAGTTTTGTCATGGCAGTTTGATGTTTCTGGGTCGATCAGGTTGACTAACATTTAAAAAGCTTCCCATCGCAGTAAGTGTTTTGTCAGACTGTATTTGATGGTATCTGTCTTCCTGACTGTCTGTATCTGTCTCTCTCCCTCTCTCGCTCTCATTCTCTCAGATGAATGGAAACCTAACACCCTCAGAACAAAGGGATGGAGATAAAATGTGATGAGATGTGGGACAGACGCACAGATCCAGAGTGTGTAGCCTGAGGGCGGGTAATTATCTCAGTCGGTTGATAACTACGTACCTTTCATACGGATGCTAATTGGACACCCTGTTAGCACTCAGACTCCCACATACAGCTGCGGGTGTGGAGTTTCCTTAGTGATAACACCTTGAGTTGTCAATGAAAGCTGGGGAGTGAAATGTTTGAGTGTTACAACCCATTGAAAAAAACCAGCATTTAGATAGGGTGCCAGAGAGAAAATGTTTACCTGAGGAGGACGAGGAATAACATTTTCACTAAGTCTAAAAGGGTGAATGAAGCTACTTTGTGTTGTGGCCAGGAAACTTCTGTACCACTGGCTTTAGAGCAAGTTTTTGTTGGTGCTTGTTCATTGCCTGACGCTGCCCCAGTAAAGAATTGCATCTTCAATGAACCAATGTAAATTTTCACCCGAAACAACATGAGCACAAGAGTTGAAAAGACAACTGTTCCACCATCACTTTGCTTTTGTATCAATATACTGAACCCTACAGCAGAGTGACATTAGTGTCCTAGTAGTTATGTCTGCTTTGCTTTTAGGAATCACAGAAGAATAAGTCACAATTTGTTAAAAAAAGAAACAGCAAGAGCTCTTCATTATGGCACACTGAGGTATGCA
The DNA here is from genome assembly GCA_008086565.1 of Thalassoma bifasciatum. Lineage (NCBI taxonomy): Eukaryota > Metazoa > Chordata > Actinopteri > Labriformes > Labridae > Thalassoma > Thalassoma bifasciatum. The sequence continues at coordinate 21,853 of RPOG01000587.1, read as the reverse complement.
CAAACCAACCTTACCAGCTGCGACTGTTTACACTGCTTTACTCATCTCTGTTACATCCTCTGATATTGAATCAACAGCAGTGCACTTTTCATTCTACCTCTGTGTTGGACATTGAAGATAAACTGTAATGGAACTTGCGATCTGTAAAGGATGGATTATGTGACAGCTGCCAAACAGTTAGACCAAAATTTCTGGTGGTCCCCTATACTAACTGTCTGTAGCATAGGTCAAAATTCAACGCTCAGTGAGATACGACGATTGACTGCTTTGCGAACAGCTCGGTTAGGGTTACCATAATACCAAGCAACCATCTGCCTTTTACTGCAAAGTTTTTAATTGCTGCACTATTGTCTGGGATGATTGAAGTGATCTTTTCTGTTTTATCAGTGAATCAATATATTTGGTAGCAACTGGCTTTTTCTTTTTAAAAAGGAATATTGTTAAGCATTATCAATGTCTATCTTATAGAAAAATATTCGCTTTAAAAACGAAAAAGGAATGGTTTAAATACATGTTTGATTTATAAAGCTACTTAGGTTTTTAAGATGTCTTTGAGCACATTTGTTTACAAAGTATCTCCAGGAGGCCAGGTAGGGTGTCCTCTTTTTGAGTTTTCAGACTATGGTCACAATACTCTCAGAGATAACGGTAGAAGAACAATTCTTCATCTGAAACTGTTTGACTGTTGATACAGCTTGATGCTGGGACAACCACCCACAGACCCTACTATTTTTACCCTCCCTTTATCCAGTTGTGCCCGTCTTCCATATATATATATATATATATATATATATATATATATTTTTTTTAATTTATTTATTTATTATTATTATTTTTTTCAGTGTGAGTTTAGCACCATCATTAACTCCTATCAAACCGGGAGCTTGTTGGAGACCTGTGGGAGAAGTCAAGATGTGTTGGGGGAAACAAAAGTTCTTTATTGTAGGAGAGAGAAATATTGAGCGTGACAGGAGTTTGAAGCCAGGATCAAAACAAAAGCCAAAATAATTTCAAAGTTTGTTGACATGTCAATATTATATGATCCACTATCATGTTCAGGCTAGATTTATATTCAAACAGAAAAACACGCAGCCACGTTTCCTCTAAATGTGGCACAAATATTGTCACATTCAACGTTCCTGAAAAAAAATGTTACATTTGGCTCACAAAGGACCAGACATGGGAATTTTTCTCCTCTTGTGTAAACCCCAACAGGGTTGGATGCATGCCCGGTGTGTGTTTTGTGCGGGTGCAGAGTATTCAGGCTCTCAGGCCAACACAGAGATGCTGTGATCATCTCTCATCGCTGCCTGTCAGTGTCGACAGCCAGTAACACTTCTGTGACCTCCCAACACACAACAGCCAGCCTCATAATTAGATGGATAGGCTTACAGTGACACATACACACGTACAGAGAGAGAAAGGGAGAGAATGAGGAAGAGCATACAGCACGATGCTGCGATGTGAAAAGATTTATGTCCATTTTTGTGTTCAGCTGACTCTGGCAAACAATAGATCTGTCAGACATACATGGTGGCGCCAGTCAGAATAAAACCCTACAGCTTCTTTGATCTTCAAAGTTCAAGACTTACAGTGACATGAAAGTTGCTCAAAGTAAATTTATGTAGCTGACAGAATGAGATATGTTCTGGGTAATTTAGTTTTTGTTTAGCTGCCTTTGATCATTTCACTTGAACTTGCTCAGCTTTCAAGTTGACCTTTTGGGAAAGTATGATTTAGAGGCCAGTGGCAACTGCAGGTCTAAAAATATGAGGCCTGTGCAGAAGAGCTAAAAACTGCAGTTCTTTGAGGGTCCGCTTGGGGCTGGCCACATAAAAAAAAAAAAAATTGAATACATGCCAAGCCTACACGGAGTATTCGGGCCACATTAAGAAATTTTTTTTATTAACTTCAGAGTATACTACGAGATTAAAGTCGAAATCAATTACTTTACTATGAGAATAAAGTCAAAATTTATTATTTTACTATGAGATTAAAGTCAAAATATAATCAAGGACAGTCTACTAAGAGGAAGAAATGAGGACCATGGAGCATTTTGTCAAATTATACTTTAACTTGGATTAAACAAACAAGGAGGTACTTCAACTTTTAGCACATCAGCATTAGATTATCATATCTCCTAACCTACTTCCAATACAACTTAAAATAATTAATTTCGAATTTAACCTTGTAGTAAAATAATTAATTTCGAATTTAATCTTGTAGTAAAATATGAGGCAAAAAAAAAAAATTCTTAATGTGGCCCTAACACTCCGTCGTACAAGCCAAAGCAGCAGAATTTTACAGCAAAAAAAAAAAAGAGAGAGAATCATGTACGTGCCAGGTTTGAATTGATCACTGCAGTTTAACTTTTCACAAATAGCTTAGCCTGTGTTAGCCTTTAGCCTGTGTTCTATCACTCTCTTGTTTAACTTTCCTCTGCTCTTCTGTCCTTTTTCTGTCGGACAGTCAAGCTCCAGTATCCACTATTACTATTAAACGGTTTTCAGCAGAGGAACACACAGACTTCTCTTCTCACTCCTAAACTTTGTCAGGCAAGGTGTTGTCATAGAGACTCTGATGTACCATAACTCAATCCGGCACAGTCTGACCGGATCAGGCAGCAAGGAATTAGCATTTAGAAATAACCCTTTTTTTTGGCACTGACATTCTCATTTTAAGTTGAGTGTTATGATCAGACACATATGTCGATACCAGAATTTTCAAGATCACTGAAAAAGTCCTCACAGTCCTTTTAAACAGACACATTTACACAAATACAAACTGCTCTCCCTCAACTTAGTATCTCCCATTGAACCCCCAGCACTCAGCATTTAAACAAGTTCTTGATAAGAAACAATTTTGACCTAAAAAGACCTGGTAAGAGGCAATGAGCTTCAGAAAGGGTGGGGGGAATTATTCCAGTCAGACGGACGTTTGCATTTAAATGATCTGTGACCAATTTCTTTCTAGATTCAGGGGACATTGAAAAGGAGATGATGCATGTGTCTGAGTGGATATGAAGATGTATACAGACCCAGGAAATCTTTAGCTTATGGAGGACAATCAAATGTGAAAACAAAAAAATGCATACAACATAAATTTAAAAAACGGTGAAATTACTTTATGGTTTTGGGTCAAAGCAGATTTTGTGGTCAGTGCATGAAGCAGTAGTGTGTTCTGCACATGGACTGTATGATACATGGACGTAGTTTCTGTGACGACGCACCAAGAGAAGACCATAGCTATATTTATATGATAGATGATGCATTAAATTTATATAAACTATTCAGTCATCTGAGACAAAATCACCAAGCCCTTTGTTGTATTATTCATTTTAACATTCAATTTAGAGAAAATCTCACACAGTTAGTTGTGTTGCAGAGTCACCTTGTCAGGACACGTGTTGTTTAACGGTGGTGTATAAGGATTAGAAGTCAGCTCTGACTATCTCAAACACATCATGTCCACCAGGGGTAAGCCTCATTAACTCCCTCATTCCTCAAAAACACATTCTCTTTCTCTCTCTCTCTCTCTCTCTCTCTCTCTCTCTCTCTCTCTCTCTCTCTCGCTCTCTCTCTCTCTCTCTCTCTCTCACACACACACACACACACACACACACACACATTCATGCACACACACATTAAACACCAGAAATAGGGTCACATCTCCCTTCCATATCTCAGTTGTTGGATTATTAAAGCCTGTGCTCCTCAATCACTTGGAACAACTTTAAAAGATGAGTTCCTCTGGTGCGATGAATTGTGAGATGAGTTGGTTAAAGAGCAGACAAAGTTTAATTAATAGTTCTTTCTCCTTGTATCATGAATCCCTTTGTGTTATAATAAGCTTAAACTCCTCAATAGTGACATTCAGCTTGTGTGATAATGCAAAAAGATGCTCATGGAACACGTCTTCTTTGTTTATGTACCAAATCTTAAATCTTGAATTTTCCACTGCTCCACTTACACGGGTGGCTTGCTCAATATTTTATTAGTAAAGTATCTGAAAGCTAGGAGCCACTGCAAACCATTAAACTACCACACACTACAGGGAATTTTAGAGAAGCTGTAAGTTAGCTGCTGCATGAAACTTCTCCACCCCTCACCATGCTTCACAGTCACTGAGACCACCTGCCAGTCAGCAAGGACAGGCAATCTTTTCTGCTATTTTAGTGCCAGTGGGTATCACCCTAAAGTTATTGTCTTTCTCTCTGTTTCTACTTGTGTGTCAATGTCACAAGCCCAGCCTGAACTTTGGAAACAAAACTCACCATCAAAGATTCAGGTTCTGTTCAGACCTCAGTGAATAGCTCCAGAATCAGTCAACCAACAACCACTTTACTCATCCTTTGTCCATATCAGAGCGATGAACAGGTCCTCAGAGGCTGAGGTAATGATGTGAGACTGTGTCAAGGGTTCTGTCTCAGGACAGGTTTATTTTATAGCAAAACCACACACTTTTCCTCGGGTTGTGAAAATGCAACCTCTAACTCAAGCTCTTTATTTGAGTTGGATTTAATTTTAGATCTGCACTCAGAGAGCTGTAGATTCAACTTAGTGGTCATTTCGAGACAACTGTTAGTGTCTATTAAGCAGTTTGCAATACTCTGCTGTGTGTTCCTATTAACATCTTTCTAAAAATGGGGTGACCCAGTGAGCACCCACTCAGGGTTTCAACCATAGACTATAACTACAAGTACCCGTGGCATCTTTTATCTGTTTCTGATACAGAATTTTGGAGCCTATCATAACCAGGAGCTATATTGGTTTGAAAACAACCTGGCTTCATTTGGGTTTGAACGAGCAAAAAGACAGCCTTAAGCCCCGTTGCAGACAGCGTGCCTGCCTGTCAGTCAAGTCAGCCATGCCTGTAAATATTCATATTTGGTAACTTCAAAATTAACAACACCAATACAGGAGTAAGGTACCCAAACCCGAGACATTTTTCGAACCAGGCAGTAAATACGGTTGTTAATGCTGTTAATCCCCTTTTTGGCTCAACTCCAAGCTGAGTCTTGAAAATCCTAAGATTTTAGCACTTCAGTGGGGGCTTCATTTCTTATATTTCCAGTTTGCTGCTTGGTTTCGATGGTCAAATTTGGATTTATTCAGGTTGACATGAACTCTCATTGTCCAACCCTAAGTTTTCATCTATTTTTAACAAGCCCAATTACATATATACTATCAAAGGGTCAGACGACTCATTTTCTTATGATTTTCATAAAATGAACATTCCAAGGTTGTTTGACTGTTGTGACCCTCCTTCAAAGTGATTTTCCATTTGCCGAAAAGAAGTTTACAAGAAGACTTCATTACATTTTTATAAATAATGTATAACCTCATGGGCTGAGAGCCATTGAAAAGGGACCATTTATGATTACATAAAAGAGGGAAAAGTAGACTGGGAATTAGAGAATTAGAAAGATGCTGGTGTAAACGATAAATAAGTAACTTATCAACAAAAATGTGATTATAGCCAGGTATTTTTCTCTGAGAATTCAAGATCAGTAATACAAAAAGACTTTGTTTTCAAAGCAGGGTTTGGTTCTCTCATTGGCTATCATCCTCTGACAGGGTTAAAGCTTCTGTGAACTATGACAGTTTTTGGAGAGATTAAATGGACGTAGAGTTAAGGACAAAGAGCACTACATGCAGGAGCGAAAGTTTGTTTTAAGAGATGTAGGAATGTTGTGCACTTATATGCATTTGCCACATTACAGAGATTAATACACAGTTAATCATAATTAGATGTAACCTTGTAGGTTCAAGGATTGAACGTGAAAATGACTTGATGAAAAGATGTGATAAAGTTGAGCTCATGAAAAACTGTGGTAGCTGTTGGTTAGGACCTCAGCTAAGTTTGTCATTGCCTGATTGATTGTTTGGGTTACATCATCCATCTATTCCAGGGACAATGTTAGCCTCGAGTCCTGCCTGAGGGTTTTGATCGATTTTATCTTGCCCCTGAAAACAATTTTTGCAAAGTAAATTCATGGAAGATACCAAATTTCTTGGCTCACTTGACTGCAAGTTCACCGATGAAACTTTTGCATTCAATTTGATTTAAATAAGCAAAACTGCCAAACTCTAAACACCAAGGAGAGCCAACTTTGCACAACTTTTTGCAAAGTATATCAAAACTAGCCCGATTACTTGAGTCAAATTAACCCTCTTTAATCCAATCTCTGAAATAACTGTGCCGCACTGGTGGTATCGCTGCTCCTCTCCTGTTTCCCTCAACACATCCTGAGAGAATGACTGACAAGGTGAGCATAATCACTGCCAAGGTTGGCTGATTCTGCCAGGCTACGTCTGATAAATAAGATGAGATGGAGAAATGATGGGGCACAGGCCCAGCAATGCAGCAAAGAACATTTTTCTCAGTTTGTCTCCCTCTATTCCCAACTGTCTGTCTTTCTGTCTGTCCCTTTCTCTCTGAACCCGGGACTGTCACCATCTTGACAGGTGAGCAGAAGGAAAAGCAGAAGGTGTGCGGGTATAGATATTACTGTGTCTACAATCTGAATACAGGAGAACGCTGTCTAGTGGGAGAGGGACACATTTTGTTTTCCTCTCCCTCCTTTAGTGACTTTGAGTTTGCTTTTCCTGTCTTTTTACTTCATTGACTCAAACAAAAGTATACAACCCTCCTTGCCGCATGCTCGCACTGTCCTTCATGGACACGCTCTTGTCATGTATGATTGAGTGCGTAGACCGCTGATTGGCTGTCTTTACTTCCATTTAAATGACTACTTCTCTCTCACTTATAATAAAACAATAAAAAAGCAAAAACAAAGAACACAAATTGTGGTGTGCTGCTCTTTGATGAAAACAGCACGACAATATTTAAATGAGTCATTGTACATTGTTTTGTCAGCACGCCAGGTGACTCAGCATTGCAGGTGCTAATTTATATGCCACCTAGGTAGGGAACAACATCCCTTCACTACTGCACAGTCAGAGGATTAGATGGCTTCCTTCAGTACACACACGCAGATTACACGCTGATTAGACGGGTCTCTACATGTCCAGAAACACCTCAGTCATCAGTGACCAATTACTGGTGACCTGACGTGACATCTAAAGCCTGACATCAGGGAAGAGAATGACCTTTGCTTCATGAAGTGAAGTCAGGATTTAAGGAACTATGTGGAGGTTTGATTCATCTTCTTTCTGTGCAGCTTCAATAACTAAAATGAGCCTCTGGAAATAAACAGTTTTTTGTTTGAATGTTGTCCACATTCAGAAAACAGGATGTTTTATTTACTTAGCTGGCAGACATCAGCAGGGAGATACAGATTTGAGATAAATGAGACTATTTCTTTGTCTGTTTTCTATAAAAAAAAAATTTGTGACAGAACAGATTCTGACACATTTGTCCTTTGTGAATATAAATTAATATCCCAGATTACGTAATCTATGACTTTCATCTGAATGTTGAGGCATTTATTACTGAGTAGGTGTAATTTATTTCATGACCAACTATAATTTACTGATTTCAAAGTTGTAACAAGCAGAAGCACATACAATGGTAAGCATGGCTAAGCATCAGTTGCTCAGCCAAGTCGAGTCTGATATTTTTTGTTATGTGGGTCGTGAGATGATACTGTGGTAAAAATTGCCCGAGGGGAGAAAGTAAAAGTCACCACACAACTCAAGGGTAATCAGTTGTTAGAGTTAGTTACACAATGGAAACAGTCCAAGCGTTTTTATTCAGTGAAGGTCATTATTGTGTTTTATTGGACAAAAGGATTCATTCTGCTGTAAAATAACTGGCCATGAGATAAAGTACAGATTATTATGCTTCTGATTTTACATGGGTGTCGTCATGGCTGAATAAACAGAGACAATCTAAAGAAGATCCTTCAAGCTGGAGTTTTCAATTACCGTGTGTACTAAGTCACAGCATGGTTAATTTGAGTAAATCAGGGAGTGGTATAAGGAAACTGTATCAGACATGTGCATACAATGCCAAAGAGGAAGGTTAAATAAGTGCTTGTCTGACATTTTAACGCTATATGTGGAATAACTTGATAAATGGAAAGACTTTATTAGACTATTTGTACTATCTCAAATATTGGTCCTCTACACCAGAAAGTAGAGGACTATGGTCACTCGGTCTATTCAACTATTTGACTTCTGCCCCAAAAAACAGGACTCATCCCAGCAGGACCCATATATGAAACAAACAGTTTCTAATCTCAGCGCTTAAGTCTGGAAAATACAGAATTTAGGAAGAGGCAAACTGCTCCTCCTGAACTGATTTTAATGAGGAACACTGCTGGGAGGATGTTTCATCACTAAATCCACAACTTTGATAAACTTGTGTCTTAAGGGATTATAAACATTAGTTCCTTTCACAGTAAGGAGGTTAAGCCTCTTACAGATTAAACACAAAAAATGTCCTCTTTTCCTTAAAATCAGAGACATTTACGTTATCTCAGTTCATTCCATTGTTTGAGTATTTCAGGGCTTCCGTCATTTCAGTAATAGATCCAATTTCTGTCAACATATAGAAGCAAAATGTGAGCCAGGAGTTGAGAAAAGCGCAGAGGTGCCAGTGTCTTTAAAAGGAGCAATCACTGTGTTATGTAACACTGGCAAGTCGGCTGTATTGCCTCCAAGGGAGTTCACAGTTCTTCCCTTTTCATTTTGAAAAAGTCTCCTGTGTGTGAGCAACAACAAACATCCAAACACACACACACACACACACACACACAGACGCAGCTTTTCTATGCAGATAAAAATGTTTCATAAGCTCTTGTCAACCACTGGATTTATTTATGTGACCTGTGAAGGTTTAACAGCCAGCACCACCTCACTGGGTATTTATCACAGAAAACATAGAAATCACAAGTTAAGGAATTTTTGCTTTATAGCTGCCTCTGTAATGGTTTTCAGGAACAAAAATGGCAATATTTGGCCAAGAGGGGTCAGAGAGATCCTACATTCAGCCTAAATATTAGGTTTAGAGATTCAGATCAGCTATAGTGATAGCTGGTATGCTGCTGGTAACACCCAGGTGTCATTTAAAGCAACAACCCCCTTGACTATGAAAATCAAGACAGGAAATGATCCAAGGGACCAAAAACTTTCTGTCTAACATGTTAAATTCTGCTGTGAACATCAGCCTCTTATGAGACTTGACTCACCTTTGGCACCATCCTCAAGTGAACCCTTGAGGAACTGCAGTTTTTGGCGGTTTTGTGTCATTTCTCAGCATGGTGTCTTGCTGCTCAGGGTTGATTAGCAGCAATACTATATATCTTTTAAAGAATGCAGAATATGAAAATAGTTCTCTCCATTTGTCATATCTCAAATGAAGGGAAAGCCTCTGAGCTCACATTAGCTACGTGTTCCTCTCCTGGAGATTCAAGTGGGACATTTACATCCAGTAAGGTTGACCTTGAAGCCACTCGTCTAAAAGGCTCCTGGATGTTGATGAATTAATTTGCGTCCTCTCTCCTGTTGACATAATTGCCACTTACACATAATGATGAACCTTAGCCACTTAGGAAGCTGCAGCTTTGCTGCTGGAACAGATACAGACAGTTGCAATTAAGAAGACCCCTCATTGTGAAAGAAAGTATTTGGTATAAATTTGAAACAAGGTTATCAGCTCCACTATGAATGTGTGATTGAGCTGCAGCTTCCTGGTGGATGTTTTAATGCCTAATGAGTTGTATGAATTTTAATACAATCAAGGAGTCTTGGTTGTAGGTTTCTGCATCACAGTGCATCAACTCATAAATCCTCCTCATCCACCCACTTAAGACTCCTCTGTCACATCACTGTCACTCCCTCTGCCAACTCTGTGCTCGTCCTCAGTCAGGGAGCTGACAGCAGCCTGTTTTTTCCACTAATCATCTCAGGTAATTAGTCTCCCTGGGGAACTGATGAGAGGAAAATCCAAAAGAAATGTTGACGATAGAAATGAGTTGGATCCTGCTTTAAGCTTATATGTGGCTGCAAACTAGAAACAGTCTGATAAATGGTCTTTTTTTACTCAACTTATACATTTAACAAGAAAAGAAAAGGGCAGAGTAGAAGTATCTTTGTTTGGGAGGTCATTAATCAATAAATCAATAGTGAATGTGACAGCGATTAGTTCACCCATGTTGGTTCAAAAGTAGACAGTAACGCAATCCCTGCTACCATATTCCTCTTGTGTCCCTTTTTTTTAGGCACAGGGCAATCAGGCATGGTGTTAACAATTAACAACCACTATCTTCACACATATCTAAACTTCCCTCAGTCGATCAGCAGTTCTGTTTTATTTATATCATGCATAATATTCTCTTGTTTTGTTGTCTGACTTGACTGTGGTGATAGATTTGCATAGTTCTCCAGGCAATATTTGCATGATTGATTTGTTGAACTGCAGTTGCACATTTGTTGAAACTTTGTTCTGTTCAAACTACAGTACAATACAGTACAATCTGTTATTTGGATGTGACAATGATATGTGTGCAGTGATATAGTCAAAACAGCACAGAATGCATTTACAAGCAATCAGAATCCCAGTTATGGCTGCAACCATCACCCATGGTTCTTCATTTTCATGATGAACAAAATTCAGAATTGCTTAGCTACATAGCTACCTAGGAGGTGCAGGCAGGAGTGAATGGGTGGATGTGAGTTGCAAAGTGGTTTGCAGGGGAAAGGGCTTGAGTAGCCAGGCTGTTGCAGTTGAAAAAGAACACCAATTTTGATATTTGCATTTACTGGATGTGTGGATTTATTAAGCTGAGCTAGCAGTCTGGTGTTAAGAGCAACTCATGTACAGTCTTGTATAGAGTACTTGAAAGCAGTAGTTGAGTAAAAGTACAAGTGTCTTGCCAGAAAATGACTTTGGTGGAAGTTAAAGTCACCTTTCAGAGTATTACTTCACTAAAAGTCTTACAGTACCTTATATTTGTGTACTGAAGTATAATAATTAATTTCCTGAGATAACATTTACCAGCTTAAATTTCTACTGATTTAATTTTGTAGAAGCAAGCAACAAGTATGGCTTAGGGAAATATATTGGAGAGAAAGTGCATGTTATATTAAGGAAATATTGTAAAGAATAAGCAAAAGATGTCAGAAATGTTAACAACACATGTTTCATACTTTTTACATACCAAATGTGTCAGTTATTTATATATAATGAGTCGTTTAGGATACAAGACCCCATCAGCTCTCTTCAAAAGCACTTTCTCACAATACATTTAAGTATTAGTCTTAATCTGAATGGGCCCTTTTTTTCATAACCTTAGCTCTATTTTTCTGCTATTGCTGTCGGAATTCCTGCTGGGTTTTTTTTTTTTTACAGCCTGTAATTTGTGCCAGCAACAGTTGATGTTTTCAAAGCATGACACCTTAGAATGAGCAAAACTACAGATTTCAGGTTAAAGGAAGCTGCTCTCTGTGGAAAGATTTCAACTTCAGTTCCCGTGGTGGCAGTATCAAAAAAGACAGACAATGCTTTACTCAGCTCCCACCCTGAACCCTGACAGAGAGAATTCAGCACAGTGACTAATATAATAAGCTTCAAGATTTTCCTCTCTGCCAGGTCTTTTTCTGTGCTATTACCCTGACTAAACTAAAACCTGGATCTTGACAGATTCCTGACTAATGTATCAAAACCATCACATTTTTACATTTTATGTCACCATGTTTCCTCAGGCTCAGCTACATTTGCTCTCAGATTGAAGTACCCTGACATTCCTTGTGAATAAACCCAAAACCTTCTTCTCATATGACAGGATGTGTAAAGTGTTTGGGTGAAGAGCAGAGGGCCTGTGGTAAAAAAGGTTTTAACAGTCTCATGGTTGGTGACTATTTAGCAATGTACCTGGTAATTGATTTTCTTCTTGACTACATCATAAAAAAGCTGATCCTTTCCTCTTCCTGCAGACTCGCGTTGTTTTAGAAACAATCATTGAGCACCATTTGAAAGAAAATCCTGTTTGTTTGCACAATGCAATCTGCACTAGTGCAAACTGAATGCATACTTCTTATCAAAAAGCAAACTCATCAGGAAATCATGATTCTGAAGAGTCCTTCAGGATTGAAGGATTATGTCCTCACATTGATTTAGACAGTCATTTCAATGGCATCAGTATCATCGTTACTTATCTTGAATCATATACTGTCTTCTTGCACTCTATCCTGTCCACATTGAGGGGACTAATTTCCATTTATATTGCTACTTAATGCTCTCAGTTGTCCGTTGTGTGATTATACTCAGGGATCACCCTGACACAGCAGGCAGGCCCCTCGCTGGGCCAACAATGCTGATCTGTTAACCACGATGACTCCACATGGGTCAACTGAATGTCATTTGGATGAAGTGTTAAGAAGGAGGTGACCGTGCGTGTGCGTGTGCATGTGTGTGTGTGTGTCCCCGCAAAGAAGAGTGATAAGAAATAATTTTTGTATAAATATAAATATGTGAATGTGCCTTTTATTGGCATGACTAAAAGGTATTAACAACTTTTAATAGGACCATTTTTGCAGAGAGGGTCCCCTTCAGTGGATGAAACAAACAGACAAAAACAACATGCACTGACCACATTGCCTGAGATCAGGATGTTGCTGTTACCACCAGATGTTAATCCTTTAAAAGCAAAAAATCCTAATCCAAAGGTTCAAAAAGGCGGCTTCTCTACCAAAAATAAAAGCATAACCTTTTAATCTGCTATCATGATTACCAAATGGTCTGAAGAAACCCTAAATTTACTTACTGCCAATGTCTTTCTGTCAGCCTGATATGCAACACAATTTTCGGTAGATATTTTGGGACCCTGTTAGTTCAGTCTGAATTTCCAGGGATTTAGCTAAATCAGACCAAAACGGTTCAGGATGCAACAACCAATCAGGGCAAGAGATATGTGATGCCACAGCAAGATACTGGATCAGGGAGCTAGCTTATTATCCTGTCTTCATATGACTCCTGGTTCAACACACTATTAACATCAGACATTATTTAGTAACCAAGATATATGGACAAACCTTCAATACCGATCAGGTTTGTTTATTTTTGACTGGATTGCTGCATCAGGACATTCGGGTCATGCTGCCGACCTCATTGCATCAAGTTTCCCCAGGAAGACGTGATAAGTGCCACCCAGCACCAGATTTCAGATCAGACCAGTTGACCCTTATTATCCGAGTTCCTCACAGTTTCCTGAAGAGTTGACATTCAGCAGCAGCATACAGTGAGTAATGAAATGTTCTCAATTGGACTAAGTGTGAATGATTTGAAAAAGTGTTGCCTTTTTATTGCTAGACAGCAAAATTTAATGCCATCCAAATGTTGCTGTTTTTTTCAGTTGTAGATATACATTAACTGGATGACTGGTTCCCTGCACAGAGTTGATTATCCGTTTTACAAGAGTTAATCTAGCACTCAAAAATATCCCACAGTGACTTGACACAAATTATGCTCCCCCAGGCAAAGCAGAGCTCTTGACATGGTGTCTATTACTACATTTGGATGTTGTGCTGACCCCACAAAACTTCCATAGTTGATACCTCTGCATTTAAACAGTGGTAAGTTGGTAAACTTGTTAGGACATGAACATCTTTTTCTACAGGGTGGGGCATAAGTTTCTATACATAGGAAAAAAAAAGTTAGACAACCGTTTCTATTTCAATAATGTGCTCTATTTGATTGGCAATGTTGATGAAAACACATTTTCGCACGTGTTTTTAACTGCTGATGAACTTGCATTACCACTGTTGAAGGTGAGCTTGTCATGGCATTGGTGTTACATTCTTTTAGATGATTTATGTATGTCTCATATCTGTTTACGTTCAGTGCAACCATGAAACTGCTTCCCAACCCAGCCATCAGTATAATTTAAATTCGTTTTTCTTTTTGTCAAACACATCTTCTATGGTGCCTAAAACATAAAAAATATATTTACAGTATACATTTTCCTATGTATGAAAGCTTGTGGCCCATCCTGTGCATTTGACATGATGTCAGTGGAGGAGGGGTTAAAGGTCATGAGGTAAAGGTTTTGGGTTGATTTTTAAGTAAATGAAGTGAGCCAGAGTGGTGGATGTTTGGAGGGTGAGGGTTCAAGAACATTTTGACTTCTCTATATTTTTTCATGTGTTTTGGAGGCAAAGCTTCAAGTTTTTAACAAGCTGTCACTCAGTTTCTTTGAAAACAGCTGAAAAAGACATTCAGTGGCTCCACAGATAGAAAGAAGCTAAGCTATGACCTCGCAACAGGAGATGTTTTCTCTCTGGAAGGTAATTCACTGAGGTTTTGTTTTTGATTAGAAGATACTTGTTAAAATGCAACAGATTCTTTTGAGTTGTCTAATTGTTTATAATTTCTTGCCTATCTAAGTCAACCCTTTTAAATAACTCTTGAAGTTTGTTAAAAGTTAGCTAAATTGGATTATTCTTGCACTCTAGTGTTTTAAGTTGTTGTCTGTATTGAAACCTCTTATTTTCCTCAAACAGAGCTCAGACAATCCAACTTGATTTATTGCCTCCTTGACAGAGAAAATGTCTACCCGGAGACAAATCATCCAGTTGCTGTTATTGTCTAAAGTGTAAATCTATCTGATGACAGCTGCATGCTGGGCTCCAAATCACCTGCTGTTCCTTCTCACCATGCAGTAACACCATGACTGAGAGCACTGTCAAATACACACACTTAGTCTTCATCAGAACAACCCAGGTGTAGAGTGGAGGTAAGGCTTCTGTATGATGTTCTATATCTCTGAAAAGGGAACACTTAATGTTCAAGGATGAAATAAAACTTTTTGGACTCGTGATTTATCATTTTTCTCCTTCATGGGTAACTTTATAACAGAAACTCACTGTCATTGAGTCCAGAGCAGTGCTGAGCTGAAGAACGACCAGTTCTTGGGAGAAACAAGTAGAAGATAATTGCAGTTGATTTCTGGTTGAGGTGACGCTTCTCCACATCTACACAGGTGCATTCTCAGTGTGAATGCTGGGATCCAGGCTGCTGTGTCATCTATTCTCTGTGTGTATGACCTTAAATGCTCCTTTTCCCCTCTGATGCTTGCCTTTGTTTTCTAAGACACATCCTTGAGGTGAAAGCAATTATATTTAAAAAAAATCAGCCACTGTCTTTGGGGAAAAGCACTGTCCAGATTGTTGGCTCAGTTGATCCACTGTCCTAGATGTGATTTCCTTTTTTATATTTTTCTTTGTTATAAAAGATTTTGAGCTGAATACATTCTGATCACAGACAATTATTTAAGGCTATAAGATTGACCAATGAGCCCAGTTTTTCACTGGGCATCTGTCACCACTTTCCATCATTTTATAGTTCCTAATGGGATTTAGCCAATCAAACAGTTATTATCATGGATTAAAAAAAAAGAAAAAGTTTGGGGAGATGGAGCAAAGAGTCGATGTAAGGCGACTCCTGAAAATTTGGAACTGAAAATGTAAAATTCTGCCCACACAGTCGATAAGTCTCAAGGCTTGCAGTTTGTGTTGTTTTGCTGTGTACTTACATATTTTGAAGAGGAGGGCTCTTTGTTATATGTGCATAGGCTTCTTTGTAAAAACAAGGCTATGCAAACATATTATGCTTCAACACGGTTTCGTGCAGAAGCATACACTAGGCTGAAGTTTTTGTACACATACAAAGAGACTGACTACAGTTTTTGAGTCTCTGCACAGATACTAATTAACAATTTGGCAGGATCATATAGAGAAGGAAGCACATGTGACAATGATATCCATCATCCCATTATATGTACCTGACAACTAATCAGCTCTTTTCTATCAAAATTATTTCATATTTTATGAAAGCTTGAAGCCCCCCCTCATGTGACACCAGAAATGGGGATAGAAATGTGGAAGAGAGGGATAGGGAGAGGGAGAGAGAGAGAGAGAGAGAAAGAGAGAGAGTGAGTGTGTGTCTGCAGTGTGTGTGTGTGTGTGTGTCTGCAGTGTGATGTAATCAGCTGCACTGGTTGTCTTATCATACTCAGTTCAGTTGATGGACTTTGTTGTTGGACTGCTGAGCAATTTCATTGGCTGGTGTAAAAGTAGCCTGACAGAATGGTGATACTCCCTTTGTCTAAAAATATCCAGCCCTCACTATCAGCATAAAGTAAGAGTAGTACAAATGAGGATAGGCGTAGACTGGTTGTAAATCACTTTAGAGATAAATTCAGTTATCAGCTCTCAGTTTTGTATACTATGTTTTTCTCAATCATTAAACACTGCATCAAATATTCTTATAATATTTAAAAAGTGTCATGGGTTGGTCAAAAGAATCTGATTACATGTCATTACCATGTCTTTCTATATCTCTATAACTTTGGGATTCACTTGCAGTGTTCATGCCATCCTGTATAGGATGACACTGTTGGTTACTCTTGGCATAGTTTAATATAGTTTGATAAAGAATTGCTGGATATTTGCACATCCGCAGGTCATGTTCAAAACTTCGATGCATGTGGTTTTCTTCTAATTAAATCCCAAACCTCTACTCTGTGTTTGACCCACAAAGCAGTCCTGTGGGGAAGGAGAGGAGAGGAGAAAGAATCCCTTTGATTGCAAATGGCCAATTAAGAGTGGATGCTTTGCTCAGGAATCCTGAAGTTGAATGGCAAAAGTGCTCTCCTGTGTCCTGAGCACGGGGCTAATGCCTCATGATCTACTGTACCGTTAGTGCAGAGAAGGTGAAACATCTCATTAAGTCAATGACACAGTAATAAGTTGTGTGTTAGGATGACATCATAATCCAAAAATCCAAAAATATCTCAAACAACTCTCTAATCTATAGTGACTCATGCTGACCTCTATATGAGCTAAATGAAGTGACTTTGAGAGCTGTGTGTGTGTGTGTGTGTGTGTGTGTGTGTGTGTGTGTGTGTGTGTGTGTGTGTGTGTGTGTGTGTGTGTGTGTGTGTAAATTCACAATCCAGGTGTTCAAGTTTGGATGGCAGAGATTGTTCCTGTAAAAGTGATAACACCTTGTGTAGATAGATGAGACCTGTGCCTGGACAGCCAGGAAGAGTAATACTTAACTAAAATTAGACAAAGGAGACGAGGACAGGATAAAAATAGGATGAAGCAGAGCTATTTCTGTTTCAATTCCTCATTCTTGTTCTGACACTTCATTGTTTGAAGCCATTCTTTTTCTTGTTACAGAAGCCAGGTCATTGGTATCGTTACTCAAAGTCTCATCCAGGATTCATATTTTCATCAGCCCTCATCAGTTTGAACATTTTATTCTCTTTTTTCCTCCCAGATCTGCTGAACGGCCTGTTAAAATAAATTTGAGGTGGAAATACTGAGTTGTCTATACTTACAAGCTGAAGCAATATCATATCATATCATATATCATAATATATATCATATCATATCATTTCATATCATATCATTTCATATCATATCATTTCATATCATATCGTATATGATATATCATATCATATTGCATGATTTAATGTGTCAATAACTATGAGTTTTCAAGGTTGTTTTTTTTTTTTTTGTTTTTTTTTGACATCCTTATCTTCACCATCTTGTTTAATTAATACTTTTGGTATCTGTCGGTGGCTGAAAATACTTTTGCTTACATTATCATATGTGACAGGTCCAGCTACTGCAGCTTCTTCTTATCATGTCAGTCACTCACAATCACCCTTTCACTAGCAAGGACCACACATCAACATAGGATTTAAAACGGTTTATTTACATGAGTAAATGCAAACGTGCTTATCTGTCACAGGCGATTTGGGGAAGCTATGAGAAGGAGTCCGCCGTAGCTCCTGGGCACGACGGACCCCCCCTTTTATTTAAAGACCCTACGAAGTATGAAATAGATAAGGGGAGGGTGGGAGGGACGTACGAAGAGAGAACAAACAGGATATGGTGGGTAAGGAGGGTTTACATACCGGAAGGGGTGATGTTGAGGTGTGGTCCTGCTCCTGAAATTTTGCTAAAAGCTCCACTCACATACTGCATCCCCTACAAAGCTTTGTTGCAGCATCACCACTGACAAAACTCTACCTTTGAGCCACAAGAAAATTTGGCCTCGCTATTGAGGTTTACGCCTGATTTATCTTAGCATTAACTACCAAGATTAATCAGTGTAACTGCCTTTTGTTGATCCCTCATATTGCTAAAAGTTTTGCATTTTCTCAATCTTTTGAAAAGTTTTTGAACTCATCACAGTCAATTTTATAAGCTAGTAAAGCCATATGTCATTTGTCAAATAGATTAATGGATTTTGTTGTTTTTTTATGTTAAGTGGAAATTTTTCAGTGTCACAACAACTTTATGAAATACGAATGACTTTCATGGGGGCTACTTCATTTTGATCAATCAGAGTGCAGTGTGTTATTATTTTGAGAAAATTATTGTCATTCACAAAGGATGCAGACATGCACAGTCATATGATTGGGAGATTACTTTGTTGATTTGGCCATTTTGCTGTTGGTTTCCTGTGCTTTGTTCTTATGGTTTTGGTTGTCAGTCAAACCACTTTGCAGACCTGAGAAATGTGTTAGCAGAATGAGGCCGTCTCTGCGTTTACCATCTTTTCAGAGTACTACGTGTGTGTGTGTGTGTGTGTGTGTGTGTGTGTGTGTGTGTGTGTGTGTGTGTGTGTGTGTGTGTGTGTGTGTGTGTGTGTGTGTGTGTGTGTGTGTGTATGTCATCTGGCACTAAGGGACAGGCTCTGCTGCCATGTTACTATGTAACAAAACTGGGCAGATATTTCATTCACTGAATTGGTTGATGGTTGCCTTGTTTCAACTCTTAAAAGGTAAAATAATCTATCTTAAAAAGAAATATTGTCAAGGTTTTTGAGAGACATCTGATTGTGTTTTCAGTTCCTGAAGAACCCAGCTCATTGTTTGGACGACAATGATTTGATTGGAGTGTTTCTAAAAATATTTAGTATCCATGTCCAGTGTGCCTTCATGCAGCATGTCAGGTTTCAGTACTGACAGTTTCCATTTTTAGCAGTGAGAGAGGAGGTGTTTTCGTGACCTCAGCCCTATGTCTGCAGCCTGCCTGGGGGGTGCAGCTGGCAGGCAGAGATTGGACTCAGCTGGTGATGCTGGAGTCTGTTTGGGTAGGAGGTTGAGTTCTGAGGCAGGATGTGAAAGACACCCGAGCCAAGACGGATGTGATTTCCAGCGTTTCAGGCCAGGGTTGCCCCTCAGTGCTGTCTGTTTGGGACTGCATGTGTGAATGTGCTCTTGCTTTGCCATGGAGACTATTTCCCTCAAAATGAAAACAATGGATGCGTAGTGGAAACTGCCCTGTAAGGGGTGACAGACTGTTAGTTCATTTGTAGGTAACAATCCAAATTCCAACAGATTTAGGGCATTGTGTAAAATGTGAATAAAAACAGGATACAGTGATTTGCAAATCCTGTTCAACCTATCATCAACTTAATGCACTACAAAGACAAGATTTTTTTTTTGTTCAAACTGATGTTTTTTGCAAGTGTTCACTCATTTTGATCATTTTGATTGAATCCTATTGATGAAGGTGCATTATGGCTACTTAAAGAAAAACAATTTTATTTAGAAAGTGGCAAATTTGCCAGATTAAAAGCGTCAGAGTTTAAGCGTGGCAAATTTGCGAGTTTGGTTCTCACCAAATTGTTATCACGTTGCATTTAACTGTATCATAGGCTGACTTGTCAGTCTGTCAGGTTATAATTTGACTGAGGCGCTACTAAGGAGATGCCACTGGTTTCAGCCCAAAGTCACCACATTATTAGAATCATTCTACCACGCGACACAACATAGCCATGTTAATGTCTCTGCATCTCCACAGTGTGGTAGCACATGTGCATCATCATAACACCCAAAACTTCTGACGGTATATAAATGGGCAAATTTGCCACTGTATATGTTTTTTTTTTTCTTTAAGTGCCCCTGATACTCCGTCATACCTTTTTTCTTTTCTTTGATTTTTCTCAAATAGCTCCATTGATAACCAAAGTAAAAGAAGGGTTAACTTACCTGAAGTGCAGCTATTCTTCAGACTGAATTAAATAAAAAAAGAATAAATACTGTGAAGAATGAGAATGCTAAAAAGTACCTCGAAAGGCAGCCATCCTCATCCCTGTTGCATGTTCCCTTTTGTCCTTAAATCAGAGGCTGAGCAAGTCATCAAACCCAGGTAATCTGCTGGACCACCACAGCTGAAAATCCACCTGCTTACTGCACACTATTTTCCAGATGAAATGTCTTAGTTTGGCTGTAATGGGCTCCTCCTCATTTTATGGGCTCTTATGTTCTTCAGCACATTGCCCTTTTCACACACAATTACCTCCTCAGCTCCTTTTCAGGCTCATTAGCAGGACTCGCAGACTTAACCCGCCCTAAAAGCAGGGGCTTCAAGGGATATGACGAGGTCTTGTGCTTCAAGAGGAGGATCATTTAGCTCATCCGAAAGTTTGGAACTGTAAAGTCATTAAGGTACAAAATTAGATGCAAAAATGAGCCCACATTTGGTTGTGATAAACTTTTGCGGAAATAGAGAAGATCACTGAGTTCAAAATTACTTACCAACTAATTTTAGTTTTAGTTTTTAATTTTTCCATTTGCTTGCTCTTTTGGTTCTTTAAATCACCACTGTTGGTGAGATTTAAGATTTAAAATGATTGAAGGTTAAAAAGAGTCTATCTCTGAACCCTGCCACAATCTAGTATAACTACAGTGCAACATTTTTGGGCATATAATCACAGTAAATTACAGGCCAAATTTTGCATGACTTGTAATCTTTACAGTTATTTGCTGCTAAATATTCTCACAGTAACTTCTTGTAACTTCACAGCCATAATGTTACAGGAATTCTACCACAAAATAAGTGACATTACAGTAATTTCTTGTTCTCTTACATTTTTTAAACTGTAGTTTTACAGTTGTCATGGTACGATTAGTGAGGAGGGCACAAGAGGACGTGGACATGAGGGTCTGCTGTACATGCATGCATCACATAGGTGATAAAAGCTGTCTATGCCCTGGTATAGATTGGCTGTCTTCTCTTCATGGCTTAGACCAGCCATATGTAAATAATTTGAATGAGCCTATAATTTGATATCACTGATGCTATAAGACGTCGATCACTCCTGCTGTTGAGTATTGATTACTTTTGTTGTATGTGTTACCCAAATTTCAAAAACCTCCAGGCTTCATATTGATGTGAAGCAGTTGATGGTGTTGAGTTAAGTCAGTAGGTGGTAGACGTAACTGTCAAATCACTTCAACAGTTTCCACAACAGATCATCACTTATGGTGATTATCCTGAAGAACTGAAATGTGCGAAAGTGTTTTTGACAGAATTACCTCAGGCAGGGTCTTGGTGGAAATCAGCTAAACACATTGATCTACATACTGCTCTTCTTCGATTTTCAACCATCTTCGAGGAGGACTTATATTAATAATGGCCATAGACACATAATCCTTCCTATGAGCTCTGGGTTGTATGATGGTCTCCCTCAAATTGGACGTGCCTTAAGATACCTGGGGCCCCAAACCTCAAACAGCTTCTTTTTCTTCCAGAAGAGTTGAAACCCTTCGTGTGTCTTTCTATCTTATCTTTGAGGCTTAGCCCGGCCCTTAAGGTAAAACACATTTCAAAACACATTTTACTGTTTGAGTCCATGATGACATTGTTCTGCTTTCCACCTAAAGCCTATAACCTTAGATAGGTACATAGATCAGCTTGCAATTCAAAAGCTTTGCCTTCCTCATGCAACAGAATGAAACAGCATCTACACTGCTGCTAATATTGTCTTGTGATCCATTTAACCCTCATTTGTGACTAAGACCCAGATTTTAGGCCTCTTTTGACTTTGACAGTGACTTTCACACAACCTTGGTGTAGCAATTCCT